>OX608076.1:13592918-14192918 GCA_951509635.1 Eupeodes luniger | reverse complement strand
AGATAATCTTGAAGTATTGAAGTATTGAAAAAGTTACACTTTAAACCTTTTTTTTAACTTTTTTTACTCAAATTTTGAGTTTAAAATTAAATTTTTATTTTCAATTTTCTCAAAAACTAGAACACATAAAATCATCTAGTTTTCAGTTTTTGATCAAAAACAAATAACAGCAATAAATTCTGAAATAAAAACAATGGTAGATAATCTTGAAGTATTGAAAAAGTTACACTTTAAACCTTTTTTTAACTTTTTTTACTCAAATTTTGAGTTTAAAATTAAATTTTTATTTTCAATTTTCTCAAAAACTAAAAGACATAAAATCATCTAGTTTTCAGTTTTTGATCAAAAACAAATAAGAGCAATAAATTTTGAAATAAAAACAATGGTAGATAATCTTGAAGTATTGAAAAAGTTACACTTTAAACCTTTTTTAACTTTTTTTACTCAAATTTTGAGTTTAAAATTAAATTTTTCAAAAAATACGCATAATTTTGACTTTATTTATAAACTGGCTAATAGAACAGAATGTTGGCTTTAAAAAAATGTATATGTATATAATTGTAAATATCACCGTTATTTTTTAATTATTTTTTTCCATTTTAAATAATAACTTTTTTAAATTGCCCCTCCCGCCTAAACGGGGGGATATAGACCCCCCCCCCTCCCATAGTAAAAAATGCTTGTATTAAGCCCCTCTACCAAAAACCGTTATTATATCTTGGCGCCAAAGTTATCGTACTCGTGCTAAACTAAGTAACATCGAGCCCAGATCAAACAGCGACATTTTTATTTTGTTAAGAGTTTAAGTTTGTTCAAAAACTGCACTTGTAAAATCAAATGAGATGAAATGTTACAAACTAACGGGCATCGCCTTGATTTGTCAAACAATTTAGTGTTTGGAATTTTCCATTTCGATGATACTTTTCAAAATCTACTATTCTTCAAGAAACAAAGTAGCAATCAATAGCTTCTTGGTTTGTTTTATCTTGGTGGAAGATTGTTTTTTAATCCTTATCAATTTTTCAAAATGAAGTACCTGGAGTCGGTATCATTGTTTTCAAGACATTCGAGTCAAACTAAATTGTCCAAGACTTTAGCAGGCAGTTGTTGTTCATAAGAAAATGTTGGTTAGTATGCTTTAAAATTCATACTAAATCCATATAATAATAAAATAAATTTAACTTTAGTCGATAGGGAGATGTTTGAAAACAACGGATATTTTAAATTGCTGTATTTAAACAAAAAAAACACTTACTAATATAATATGTTTAAAAGTCCTCACTGCACATATTGATTGAAGTCGATATCTCTATTGGTTCTTGCGATATGGAGTGTTTGCAACATAGGTAATTTTGTATTTAATTGTTTTTGTGATTTCAATAAGCATGTATATGTATATTAGTTTCTAGAGTTCAATATTATCACAATTAAAATTTAAAAGTTATTTTCGCATCTTTAATGTAAGTTCTTATGTTATATACATTTATACGTTACTTTACTAGCAATACAGTTTTTGGAATATGTTTTATTATATCTTATAAGTTATTTATCTAACTGTAAATTCAATGGAAAGAATGTCCTTTTGAATGGATTCCTAGACTTTTTTTAATTAAAATTTTTTTTAATGATTAATTTAATTTGTATTAAAACGATGCTTCCACTAAATATGTCCCATCCATTGGCTGGTTATTTTGATTACCTTGAGCATTACCTGAAGCTGGCATATATTTTCCGCAGGCCTGTGTGTGTATTGGCGAGAATATAATAGAAAAAGAAATAAAATGTTGTTATTTAATAATGTAAATAATATAATATTAATCAAATTTTAATAATTAAAGTTGAAGGTTTCTATTTATATTAAAAGAGCGAATAAGAAAAATGAACTAAGAAAATAAATAGATATATTATATTGAAGGAAATAATCTAAGTTAAAACATTTTTTGCACTTAATTTCAGTATAAATCCATTCGACCAATAATTATGCTATTTTATTAGACCGTATTACTTCTAATGAACCAAAATTCGAATTATTTACATTGTAAAGCGTGCTAAAAACTGAAAACAATCTTTTTAGTGTGCAATAAAGTGCCAAAAAAAAAGATTTTTACACTTAAAAATACAACAAAGTTCAAGCCTGCACATAAAGTGAATACAAATTACAATAAACTAATTCGTCTAAAAATAGCAGATGATCTCCCTTCGCTGTAAAAGCATTCAAAAACAAAAATTCAAGCAAAAGCGGGACAATTCGGATGGTATGTATATGTGGTGGTCCTTATTTTTATTAATGATACCCGCCTGATATAACATTTTTTCATCATTTACAATATTATAGAACCTAATGTAAAGATCTTTTCTCTTTTTTGGTATGTAGGTACAGCTTTTATTTGAGATCTACACTTACTGTTTAACGAAATACGAACATCATTTTGACAAACTTCTTTATTTATTTGAAAAAAAATGTTAACAACCCATCATACAAATTAAGCTGTAACTAAGATAAGATAAGGCACTAACAACTTCAAACAAATGTTAACATAAAGTTGCAATACGTATGCAATATGCACCAATGTTTTTTTTAAATGACCGTGACGTTTTCGAAATAATTCTTACACCAACACTTACACCCATGTCGTAACGTGTGATCTACTTACGCCAATTCCAAAAAAAAGTCTTATTTTTGTGCTGAATTAGATAAATTTAAAAAATTTGATTGCGAAACTTATTAAATACCAATAAACAGGCTGCAAAAGCATGCAGATATACAAACTAATCTTAAGATCATAGAGTGAAAATTGGAGCTATATTTTATTTATAAATAAGGTTTTAAAAAACTATGATTGTACAAACATTCAAACGAAATCTTAAATGCACACATTTATGCAGATTTTTACAGTAGCGAGTAGGTCATAACACACATACACACTTGGTGGAAGAAATCAACACCCCTTTTACTTTAATCAACATTTAGAAGCTTTGTGACCATCTAAAACTGCATATTTTAGTCGAGACACGAGCCTTGTTTAACTTGGAATATAAATTTGAAAAAGTAAAATAAAAAAAACAAACAAAAAACAAAAACTTTTAAGGATTTGATTCAAAAAATAACTTACCTGGTAGCGCTGTGAACAACAACGTCCACAACAGGATTGCATCAAGCCTACAGCACTATTCGTGGAATGAGCTGGGCTTGCCATAGGCGATGGTGAACCGGGACGTTTCGGTTGACCATTGTATGGTGTGTCAAGCTCAACAAACTCACGATCCTTTATTAAGAACACAGAATGTAATAGAATGATTGAGAAATAGTTGGAGAAATATGTATACATTTACATTTATATAAGATTATGTATGAGTATGAGTATGAGTATGAGTATGAGTATGAGTATGAGTATGAGTATGAGTATGAGTATGAGTATGAGTATGAGTATGAGTATGAGTATGAGTATGAGTATGAGTATGAGTATGAGTATGAGTATGAGTATGAGTATGAGTATGAGTATGAGTATGAGTATGAGTATGAGTATGAGTATGAGTATGAGTATGAGTATGAGTATGAGTATGAGTATGAGTCTGAGTATGAGTATGAGTATGAGTATGAGTATGAGTATGAGTATGAGTATGAGTATGAGTATGAGTATGAGTATGAGTATGAGTATGAGTATGAGTATGAGTATGAGTATGAGTATGAGTATGAGTATGAGTATGAGTATGAGTATGAGTATGAATATGAGTATGAGTATGAGTATGAGTATGAGTATGAGTATGAGTATGAGTATGAGTATGAGTATGAGTATGAGTATGAGTATGAATATGAGTATGAGTATGAGTATGAATATGAGTATGAGTATGAGTATGAGTATGAGTATGAGTATGAGTATGAGTATGAGTATGAGTATGAGTATGAGTATGAGTATGAGTATGAGTATGAGTATGAGTATGAGTATGAGTATGAGTATGAGTATGAGTATGAGTATGAGTATGAGTATGAGTATGAGTATGAGTATGAGTATGAGTATGAGTATGAGTATGAGTATGAGTATGAGTATGAGTATGAGTATGAGTATGAGTATGAGTATGAGTATGAGTATGAGTATGAGTATGAGTATGAGTATGAGTATGAGTATGAGTATGAGTATGAGTATGAGTATGAGTATGAGTATGAGTATGAGTATGAGTATGAGTATGAGTATGAGTATGAGTATGAGTATGAGTATGAGTATGAGTATGAGTATGAGTATGAGTATGAGTATGAGTATGAGTATGAGTATGAGTATGAGTATGAGTATGAGTATGAGTATGAGTATGAGTATGAGTATGAGTATGAGTATGAGTATGAGTATGAGTATGAGTATGAGTATGAGTATGAGTATGAGTATGAGTATGAGTATGAGTATGAGTATGAGTATGAGTATGAGTATGAGTATGAGTATGAGTATGAGTATGAGTATGAGTATGAGTATGAGTATGAGTATGAGTATGAGTATGAGTATGAGTATGAGTATGAGTATGAGTATGAGTATGAGTATGAGTATGAGTATGAGTATGAGTATGAGTATGAGTATGAGTATGAGTATGAGTATGAGTATGAGTATGAGTATGAGTATCAGTATCAGTATCAGTATCAGTATCAGTATCAGTATCAGTATCAGTATCAGTATCAGTATCAGTATCAGTATCAGTATCAGTATCAGTATCAGTATCAGTATCAGTATCAGTATCAGTATCAGTATCAGTATCAGTATCAGTATCAGTATCAGTATCAGTATCAGTATCAGTATCAGTATCAGTATCAGTATCAGTATCAGTATCAGTATCAGTATCAGTATCAGTATCAGTATCAGTATCAGTATCAGTATCAGTATCAGTATCAGTATCAGTATCAGTATCAGTATCAGTATCAGTATCAGTATCAGTATCAGTATCAGTATCAGTATCAGTATCAGTATCAGTATCAGTATCAGTATCAGTATCAGTATCAGTATCAGTATCAGTATCAGTATCAGTATCAGTATCAGTATCAGTATCAGTATCAGTATCAGTATCAGTATCAGTATCAGTATCAGTATCAGTATCAGTATCAGTATCAGTATCAGTATCAGTATCAGTATCAGTATCAGTATCAGTATCAGTATCAGTATCAGTATCAGTATCAGTATCAGTATCAGTATCAGTATCAGTATCAGTATCAGTATCAGTATCAGTATCAGTATCAGTATCAGTATCAGTATCAGTATCAGTATCAGTATCAGTATCAGTATCAGTATCAGTATCAGTATCAGTATCAGTATCAGTATCAGTATCAGTATCAGTATCAGTATCAGTATCAGTATCAGTATCAGTATCAGTATCAGTATCAGTATCAGTATCAGTATCAGTATCAGTATCAGTATCAGTATCAGTATCAGTATCAGTATCAGTATCAGTATCAGTATCAGTATCAGTATCAGTATCAGTATCAGTATCAGTATCAGTATCAGTATCAGTATCAGTATCAGTATCAGTATCAGTATCAGTATCAGTATCAGTATCAGTATCAGTATCAGTATCAGTATCAGTATCAGTATCAGTATCAGTATCAGTATCAGTATCAGTATCAGTATCAGTATCAGTATCAGTATCAGTATCAGTATCAGTATCAGTATCAGTATCAGTATCAGTATCAGTATCAGTATCAGTATCAGTATCAGTATCAGTATCAGTATCAGTATCAGTATCAGTATCAGTATCAGTATCAGTATCAGTATCAGTATCAGTATCAGTATCAGTATCAGTATCAGTATCAGTATCAGTATCAGTATCAGTATCAGTATCAGTATCAGTATCAGTATCAGTATCAGTATCAGTATCAGTATCAGTATCAGTATCAGTATCAGTATCAGTATCAGTATCAGTATCAGTATCAGTATCAGTATCAGTATCAGTATCAGTATCAGTATCAGTATCAGTATCAGTATCAGTATCAGTATCAGTATCAGTATCAGTATCAGTATCAGTATCAGTATCAGTATCAGTATCAGTATCAGTATCAGTATCAGTATCAGTATCAGTATCAGTATCAGTATCAGTATCAGTATCAGTATCAGTATCAGTATCAGTATCAGTATCAGTATCAGTATCAGTATCAGTATCAGTATCAGTATCAGTATCAGTATCAGTATCAGTATCAGTATCAGTATCAGTATCAGTATCAGTATCAGTATCAGTATCAGTATCAGTATCAGTATCAGTATCAGTATCAGTATCAGTATCAGTATCAGTATCAGTATCAGTATCAGTATCAGTATCAGTATCAGTATCAGTATCAGTATCAGTATCAGTATCAGTATCAGTATCAGTATCAGTATCAGTATCAGTATCAGTATCAGTATCAGTATCAGTATCAGTATCAGTATCAGTATCAGTATCAGTATCAGTATCAGTATCAGTATCAGTATCAGTATCAGTATCAGTATCAGTATCAGTATCAGTATCAGTATCAGTATCAGTATCAGTATCAGTATCAGTATCAGTATCAGTATCAGTATCAGTATCAGTATCAGTATCAGTATCAGTATCAGTATCAGTATCAGTATCAGTATCAGTATCAGTATCAGTATCAGTATCAGTATCAGTATCAGTATCAGTATCAGTATCAGTATCAGTATCAGTATCAGTATCAGTATCAGTATCAGTATCAGTATCAGTATCAGTATCAGTATCAGTATCAGTATCAGTATCAGTATCAGTATCAGTATCAGTATCAGTATCAGTATCAGTATCAGTATCAGTATCAGTATCAGTATCAGTATCAGTATCAGTATCAGTATCAGTATCAGTATCAGTATCAGTATCAGTATCAGTATCAGTATCAGTATCAGTATCAGTATCAGTATCAGTATCAGTATCAGTATCAGTATCAGTATCAGTATCAGTATCAGTATCAGTATCAGTATCAGTATCAGTATCAGTATCAGTATCAGTATCAGTATCAGTATCAGTATCAGTATCAGTATCAGTATCAGTATCAGTATCAGTATCAGTATCAGTATCAGTATCAGTATCAGTATCAGTATCAGTATCAGTATCAGTATCAGTATCAGTATCAGTATCAGTATCAGTATCAGTATCAGTATCAGTATCAGTATCAGTATCAGTATCAGTATCAGTATCAGTATCAGTATCAGTATCAGTATCAGTATCAGTATCAGTATCAGTATCAGTATCAGTATCAGTATCAGTATCAGTATCAGTATCAGTATCAGTATCAGTATCAGTATCAGTATCAGTATCAGTATCAGTATCAGTATCAGTATCAGTATCAGTATCAGTATCAGTATCAGTATCAGTATCAGTATCAGTATCAGTATCAGTATCAGTATCAGTATCAGTATCAGTATCAGTATCAGTATCAGTATCAGTATCAGTATCAGTATCAGTATCAGTATCAATATCAGTATCAATATCAGTATCAATATCAGTATCAGTATCAATATCAGTATCAGTATTAGTATCAGTATCAGTATCAGTATCAGTATCAGTATCAGTACCAGTATCAGTATCAGTATCAGTATCAGTATCAGTATCAGTATCAGTATCAGTATCAGTATCAGTATCAGTATCAGTATCAGTATCAGTATCAGTATCAGTATCAGTATCAGTATCAGTATCAGTATCAGTATCAGTATCAGTATCAGTATCAGTATCAGTATCAGTATCAGTATCAGTATCAGTATCAGTATCAGTATCAGTATCAGTATCAGTATCAGTATCAGTATCAGTATCAGTATCAGTATCAGTATCAGTATCAGTATCAGTATCAGTATCAGTATCAGTATCAGTATCAGTATCAGTATCAGTATCAGTATCAGTATCAGTATCAGTATCAGTATCAGTATCAGTATCAGTATCAGTATCAGTATCAGTATCAGTATCAGTATCAGTATCAGTATCAGTATCAGTATCAGTATCAGTATCAGTATCAGTATCAGTATCAGTATCAGTATCAGTATCAGTATCAGTATCAGTATCAGTATCAGTATCAGTATCAGTATCAGTATCAGTATCAGTATCAGTATCAGTATCAGTATCAGTATCAGTATCAGTATCAGTATCAGTATCAGTATCAGTATCAGTATCAGTATCAGTATCAGTATCAGTATCAGTATCAGTATCAGTATCAGTATCAGTATCAGTATCAGTATCAGTATCAGTATCAGTATCAGTATCAGTATCAGTATCAGTATCAGTATCAGTATCAGTATCAGTATCAGTATCAGTATCAGTATCAGTATCAGTATCAGTATCAGTATCAGTATCAGTATCAGTATCAGTATCAGTATCAGTATCAGTATCAGTATCAGTATCAGTATCAGTATCAGTATCAGTATCAGTATCAGTATCAGTATCAGTATCAGTATCAGTATCAGTATCAGTATCAGTATCAGTATCAGTATCAGTATCAGTATCAGTATCAGTATCAGTATCAGTATCAGTATCAGTATCAGTATCAGTATCAGTATCAGTATCAGTATCAGTATCAGTATCAGTATCAGTATCAGTATCAGTATCAGTATCAGTATCAGTATCAGTATCAGTATCAGTATCAGTATCAGTATCAGTATCAGTATCAGTATCAGTATCAGTATCAGTATCAGTATCAGTATCAGTATCAGTATCAGTATCAGTATCAGTATCAGTATCAGTATCAGTATCAGTATCAGTATCAGTATCAGTATCAGTATCAGTATCAGTATCAGTATCAGTATCAGTATCAGTATCAGTACCTTTTAAACAATGAAGTTAATGTTAGCTTTACAAGTAAAAGCACACAACTTTACATAAGTTAATATTTTACAACCTTACAGCTGAATCGGGTATAACATGCACAACAAAAAATACAACAAAATTTTAACATTAAAAATCGACAAACAAATTAAAAAATGTATAAAACGAAACATTAACCGAGATTATATAAAAAACAACAACAAAACGAAAATGAAAGAAAGATTCCATAGTCATGTAAGCATCGACTGAATACAGATTCAAGAAATGCCCAGAATACATATACCTAAATGTCGTCGTCATATTCGTCGGAAATATGGTTTCTCAAAATGAATGCATTAATGAACTCAATTTTGGAAACTATTGAGCCCACAATTTTTAAAGTTATTGCTATTTGATTTATGGGTAATTTTTAAACCGGAAATTAACTCACTTAAAAATAAGAGAAACGTGCTCGAGAATCAATTTTTTTGCATATGTTTTTGATAAATCAAATTAAAAAAAAAATTAATGATTACTGAGCTATCTTTTTTTATTTTGAAGAATGAATGAAAGATATTCTTTGTATTGCATTTATTAATAAATCGATATTTATTTTTATTTGCAAATTGTTATAGGATGAGAGCTGGGTATTCAAATTTATAAGATACAAATCATATCCTTCGTCAAACTTTACATTCAAAATGATTTCATTACATGATATATTTATAATAACAATAATTATTGTTAAACGATTAATTTACATAGCTGTACAGTGTACACTTACAAAATAATTTATTTGTCAATACAAAACTTAAGCGCGGATCTGTACAAATCTGTAATTTGTAAATAATAAAAGTTTCTACAAATTTTTATATTCTGCTTGCCATAGGTTTGCCTCATGTCGTTCCTTTTTTCATACAAGAAGTTATTATGTTTTCTTTAACGAATACTTTTAATTGGCGATTAAAAAGTGTATGAAGTTTATCAGGTAAGAAATAGGATTTTGTTTTCAATGCTTAATATTGGCTTATATAAAGTAATCATAAAATTAAGATTTAGTCCCAATCCAAGTGTTAGCATACAAAAAACAATTCACCGCTGCACAAAAGTGAATACCAACAACTACATCGCAGGTAAAAACACATAGTCACGGTTATGCGTTCCGAAAATTGTTAACTATTCGCACTTTTATCATTTTTACAAGATTACTTTTTTTCGTGTATCGGTTATCTGTGTCAATATCCGGCTGACTTTCCGGTGAAATACTTAAAGATATCAACTATAATTGTCGCAATTAGAAAAGTACCAAAATTAATACTTTCTTTGTTAAATATTTTGTATAAAGTGTGCTTGGAAAATAATATTCTGCTTCCGAAAGCCAGTGACTGTCCTTCTTAAAAGAAGTTAACCCTCTGCAAACACGCTGTGATGCTACCAAAGTGAAGCTTCCTAAACTTCATCCAAGAAAATTATATTTAAAAAACATGCTGACCTACTGTTGAAGGGATCCCTGCACTTGGGGTCCATCCAAAAAGATGAAGTTGGTTGTCTACAAACAACTTATCCTACTAAATCTTAAGTATGACTTTTCGAGAGGAAGACACTTAACATCTGCACAGGAATATACTCGAACTAAAAAAATGCATCCCAACAAACAATTCATGGTAACTAGACTTTAAGTTATTATTTTTTTTAAATATTACCATCATGTTATGGATTAAGTAACTATAAATTTAGTATTTTAACATGAGTTCCTGAACAAATTGTCTCGGCCAGGATCGGCCTTCATACCTTACTTACAAAAAAGGGTATAAATATTCCTCTTGGAAAACGTCAGGCGAACAGTCTGACCGACTGTATTATATTTAGGAAGATATGGCTTACCTATTGATATATTACTCACACCATAGCCAAGGTACTATATAGCCAGGATTACTGCATTATATACCGGACACTGGCCGACAGGAGCACATGCAGTAAAGTTAGGCATGACTGATTGCCGTAGTTGCTTAGACCAAAATCAAATGTCGCCTGCAATTGTCCTTCAGCTTTCAAATGTCATCCTTCGAAAGATGGAGCATTCCATAATGATCCAAAGGTAATTTTCGAAATGACTACACCTGATTTACTGCCTGAACGCGACGAAATGGCTCTAGAATTTACTTGCTGTTATGTCATTATTAATGGGTTATAATATTTTATTTCTCATTCACATGCCTAACGAGTTCATGGTATCAAAACAGAGCTAATTAAGTCGCGAACCAAAGGCTGCTCCACTATGTGTAAGGGGGAATTTTCTTGACAAAAATATCTAAAAGCATATACGAGAACCTTTTAAGTGTTTGTAGGTTTAAGTGTTTTGTTAAAAAATTTGTCATTGAATTATTCTAAAAAAATTAAAAATTACCACCAATATTTTGCATAATGATGAAATAGTTTGATTTCAAAATCCATTTTTGTAAACGAGATTTTTAGTCGAAAACCAATTTTAAAAAATTTTAGTAGCATTTCTTAAAAGTTTTTATATAAATAAATACAAATTGGATGAATGAAACGAACTTGAAGTCAATATCTTCTATTGTTCACGAGATATCGATAACCGAACATCAATGTTTACCAAATTTGTACTATTTTTTTGAAGATTTTATTTTTTATGGAAAAACGGGCTGTTGGATTTTTATAAAAAATTACTGAATGTCGAAAACTATATTTCTTGTGCGATACAATTAGTTTGAAACCAATATATTTATTTTTGAAAAGATATCTGAGTCGAAAGTAAATTTTTACCAACTTAAAGTAATGTTTTTTTTTAAGTTTTTATTTTTTGTAAGAAAAATGTCAATTTGATTTTTCTCAAAATGTTACCGAATATTGAAAACAATATTTTTTATAAGAAAAAATTAGTATGAAGCCATAATCTCAAATATTTGAGTCGAAAATCATTTTTTTCCAACTTTTACTAATGTTTTTATTTTTTGTAAAAAAACTGTAAATTTGATTTTTTTCAAAATTTTACTGAATGTTGACAACAATATTTTTTAAAAGATAAAATTAGTTTAATGCCAATATCTCGAAGTTTTAAACGATAGATAAAATTCGATAGATTAAGTCGAAAACCAATTTTTACCAACTTTTGTTAATTTGTTTTTAGGTTTTTATTTTTTTGTAAGAAAATTGTCCATTCGATTTTTCTCAAAATTTTCCCGAATATTGAAAACAATATTTCTTACAAGTAAAAATTAGTTGGAAGCCATAATCTCAAATTTTTGAAAAGATATTTGAGTCGTTTGTTTGTTAATTTTTTGTTAGGTTTTTATTTTTTTGTAAAAAAAAAACTGTAAATTCGATTCGAAAATTTTGTTTTAAGTCGATATCTCTACTGGTTTTTGAGCTATGGACGACGAAAAAAACGTCGCGAACGTACTGACGTACGAACGTACGTACACACGCACGCACAGACATCTCTCTAAAAATCTTTTATTTCGACTCTAGGGACCTTGAAACGTCGAGAAATGTCAAAATTTTCAATTCGACAAATCGGACCGATTACAATAACTTCCTATGGGAAGTTTATAAACAACCTGCTTCTCTACGACTCTACGAGCTGTCTCGCTATATAATTTATTGTTTTAACTTATTATTATTTGCTTAGAGAATAAATCCGGTATATTTCTTTATCAGTAAAATCTTTGTTTGTATTAATACTACTAGTTGACCCAACAGACGTTGTCCTGTCTAATTGAATTCGTATTGGTATAAGAACACTGGTCGACAAAATCACGTTTTTGTCTTGTACAAAAAAAAACAATACCTTTTAAAAGGATTAAGATGTCTTGAAATCGAATCTTGCCTTCAAATTTTGTTCAGGATTTTAAAATACATATTCTAAAAATGCTAAAGACAACCAAAAACGATTTTTTAAGGCTTAGTGTTAATGCACAACATTTCCCTAAAGCCCCTTGACCATTTCAAGCGTAGCGATCTTTAGTGGTCAGAATCACTACCAGTGGATGATCAATTTCCGAAGAAAATCATCTTCAGTGATGAGTCACATTTTCACCGCAATGGATTCGTAAATAAGCAGATAAGCTCTATTGCGCTACAAAATCAATGGACGTGTTATCTCACGTGATGGCGATATCAATTGGAAGCCAAGATTATGACAACGTTGGACTTCTTTGGGGGTATTTGAAAGAAAAGGTGTTCGTCGATTAGCCACAAAAATTCTAGAGCTAAAGGATGTGATAATTTGGCACATTCAGATAACCTCAGTTATGCCTCGGCGTCATACAAAATTTGGACCATCGGGAGCCATTTGGTTGATATTTTATTTCATGCATCATTGATCTGTTACCAATATTATCATAATTAAAAGAAATAACAGTAAAGGTAAATAAATAATAATTTGTGTTTTATTCAAAACAGAGAATGTTTATGTGGATCATTCACCTGTAATTATTTCAGACAGTTTAAATTGTCCGTTATCTGTTTCCAACTTGGATTTAGGGCACCTTTTTTTGTCATTAGACGACGTTAAGGAAGGGATTTTGAATGTTAATTCAAGTCTAACTCCAGGTCCTGATGGTATTCCATCCTATTTAATTAAAAAAATGTTTGTCTTTAGTTGAACCTCTTCAAATTATTTACAATTTGTCTCTTTCAAAGGGAGTTTTTTTAGATGACTGGAAGTTTTCGTTTATAAATCCCATTTTTAAATCAGGTCAAAAACATAAAATTGAGAATTATCGTGCAATCACCAAACTTTCTGCCATACCAAAGCTTTTTGAGTTGATTGTAAAAAACAAAATTTATTTTCATGTTAAAGAATTTATTTCTCCATGTCAACATGGATTCGTGAGTGGTAGATCTACTACAACTAATTTGTCGCTTTTTACTCAACATTTGTCAAATGCCTTGGAATCTGGTTTTCTGGTTGATGTAATTTATACTGATTTTCGGAAAGCGTTTGATAGTATTTGTATACCACTTCTTGTTCAAAAACTCAATAGATTCGGTTTCCATTCAACTTTTCTCAAGTGGATTTCAAGCTATTTGGTTAATAGAAAACAAGTAGAGAAAATTTTGAACTCGCTGTCAACAAAAACAATATATGTACCATCTGGTGTTCCACAAGGGAGCCATCGTGGTCCATTGTTGTTTTTGGTTTTCATAAATGAATTACCATTATACTTGAATTCTACAAATGGTCTATTATTTGCGGATGATTTTAAAATATTTGCAACTGTTAAGAGTATCAATGATTGTATATTAATACAGAATGATATTGATACTATAAACGATTGGTGTAAAAGTAATCATCTTTCGCTTAACATCAATAAATGTAGTTGTATGTCTTTTTCACGATGTCATACCATTATTAATTATAATTATAATATTTCAAACATAAGACATGTAGAGTTTCGGAGATTAAGGACATCGGTGTAATATTCAATGACAAATTAAATTTCTCTGGGCATATAGATTATGTTATTGCTAAAGCGAATTCAATGTTGGGTTTTCTTAAAAGAAATTGTGCCGAATTTTCTAATCCTTATGCAATAAAATCCGTCTATATGTCTCTTGTACGTCCTCATTTGGAATATGCTTCAGTTGTATGGGATCCTCATTATACAGTTTCAAAAAATCGTATTGAGAAAGTTTAAAAGTCTTTTACAAAATTTGTAGCTCGACAACTTAAATGGAATTTAGATTCAATGCCTTGTTATTCTACAAGATGCGCTTTAATTGGTCTGAAGTCTTTAGAAAATCGGCGAATTGTTAATTGTGTAATGTTTGTTCATGATATATTGTCTTACCATATAAAATGCTCCGATTTATTTAATCTATTAAATTTGTATGTTCCTCAACGATATATAAGATCAAGACAATTGTTTTATATACCATATCATAGATTTAATTATGGTTTAAATGAACCGATTTCAAGATGCATGAAATCATTTAATGAATTTGAATTATATTTAGATGTAAGCCTAGAAAGGAATGTTATTAAGCAATATTTAAATGATAAATTAATTAATTAGTATGTAGTTAAAAGCAATCTGTAAGAGTTAACTCGATAGATGAAGTAAATAAATAAATAAATAAATAAAAATCAACATCGGCCCTTAATATGTAACCACTCTTTATAAGGTAAGTGAGAATGCAAAAGACAAAAATAAAAAAATTAATTTTTTTATATTGTGAACAAAAAAAGAATTAAAATCCTTTAGGTACCGAATTCTATTAGGTTACCACCTGACCTTCACCAAATTTAGCTTCAACCATTCATTATGGGATACCCTGTTTAACAGAAATAGTCAAACAAGGAAAGTATAATATGTATAAAAGGATGAAGTATATAGTTACATTTCTCAATTGTACAGCGTTGCAGGTGCAGCTTTTGAGGCAACAGCAGCAATATTAAAATTTTGCAGAAGACGGCCAAAAAAAAACAAAGGCCCTTATTTTTCTTATTTGGTCTACGAGTATAAAGTCAAAACAGTAAAAATAAGACAATTGACAGTCCGAAGCTTAAGTTTTAATAAAAATAAAATGAACAGAAATGAACAATGACGGAAATATTCCCCCCTCTAAATGAAATAATAAATATTTATATTAAAAACATTAATTTGTATTGGTTTTCAGAATAATATTATTATGATACGAAATTTTCAAATCAGATTGTATGTACATTTTACGTTTTTTTAATACAGAACAAACCTGGATAAATGGTTTTCCTTAAATTTCGCTACCATTGTGGCAGATAATATTAAAACTTATTATTGAATTTTAAGGCATTACACTCAAAAAACCCTTAAATGAAAATGAGTTTTAGTGTTTTTTTGCTGATTCCGAATATGTTAAGCGAGAGGTACTGTAAATATGAAAAAAAACTTTAAAATTTTGATTTTAAGAAATAAATGTTACAAATGCATTTTAGGTTTTTAAGTGAGAGGCATTTATCTGGGTCTTTCTGTATTATAAAATAAATTGAAAATCATTACCAGCATAAAATTTTAATATCAACAGAGCTTCATTTAAAAAATTATATGAACCAAGCTTTTGTTAAATTGTCATTTAGAAAGGAATAGACAAATCCTCCAAGAGATATTCTTTTCAGAAAAAAACATGTTTTTGTTTTTTAAACCAGCCGTTCGGATTTTGTATAGATTGTATTGTGTTCCTCTCTATTTCTGACTTAGTCCAGAGCCAATTTATGTATTTATTTTAAGACACAAACTCAAAGTAATAATAAAGAAACTTAAATCTAAATCTAAAATTAAATTTTGAATTAAGGTATATAAGATAAGAAACTTTATAATTAAAAACAAAAATAATGTTGATGCAATATGATGTTTGTAAAAATATTTCATATACATTTTATTTACTATTTGTTTGTTTTTTTTTTTTATTATCATGTTTGAAATGCGTGTTTTAATAGGCATTAAATTTTTGTTTGTTCATACCGTTGTTTTTTCTAAGCATCTCAGCAAATGGTGATGTTGTAATTCAAAAATATCTTCGTCGCGGTAACTATCGTCTAACTCGATGCCAGATTCTTGGGCAGCCCAACGAGCTTCAGCGGCTTTCTTTTTATTAACAAATGCAGCACCAGATGATGCTTTTGCAATACGAATTCGAGCCAAACGTGCTTTCTTAAAATACAAATTTAAAAACACAACAACGTCAAAGATGCATTTTTAGGTATAAATTAATTTGTTTCTTTATTACCCGCTGCGCTTTTCGTTTATCTGCTCGTTGATTTTGATGATAAATTCTACTGAAGTTTGATACAATAACAGGTACTGGAAGAGCGATTACCAAAACCCCACTGAGCGAACAAACACCTCCAACTATTTTGCCAGCTATTGTTTCTGGAACCATGTCACCATAGCTTAAAATTGATTTTTTAAAAGAATTTATTTAGTACTAAAAAATAAAAAAAAAGGGTTTTTCGTTTGTGAAAATAAAGCGAACAGAGTAAGTTATCATACTCTACTCCAAGCATTTAAGACGAACTTAATTTGAACCACACTGATAACTTCAGAATGTTTGGTGCCCAATTTAAACTTATATCTGATATGATTTCAGTAACCAAACTAATATATCGATTTCAATACCTCAAGCTCTTATATTGTTTAGATAATATTTGATGACCAAAAATGTCATTTAATCTTTTTTGGGTTTAAAAGAAATATTGAAGATTTTTTTTAAATTCGATACTTCGAAAACGGTTCAATGCAATCTTACATACGGGTGATTATACAAAAGTTGGGTAACTCGATGTCATCAACCAATATATACAAAGTCTGATTATATTTTATTGAGATTGCAATTTATTTTAAAACAATGGAAAGACCTTTATTTAGTCACCCAATTTCAGTTCTTCATTTTGAATACAAGTTATTAAAAAAACACAATTAGTTCTTAAAACGTCAGTCCTCTGGCATGTCACAACCCTGAAAATCAAACATTAAGTGACTGTCTATTAAACATTATCATTGATTTGAGAAAACTTATCAATTTACTACAATCTGTGATGTATATAGTTAAATATATACTACAACTTTCATAATGCAGTGTTCTCCACTTTATTTAAAAAAATAAGAAATTTTGTGTTCAGTTTTATTCGTCAGTTTCTTGTGTGTTATTTAAATTTAAAATTCGTGCGAAATATCGACGACTCAACGTCAAATCCCACTTTGAATTTTAATGTTGGTAATAAAGTTAGTTGCGGGTCGCACAATTTGACGGCCACCATAACTGTACCAGAGTTTGGGTTATGTTTGTTGTCTATACACGTGCTTAGCCAGTCAACATGTCAGTTTTATGGTGAGTCGTTATTTTTTTGTTAATCTAAAGTTTATTTTTATTTATTCGTATTAGACTTTGATTTGTTAAAATGTAGTTTGTTGATATTTGAAATTACAAAAAAAAAACATTAGTCCAGATTATAATCTCAAATTTCGTCTTTTTCGTCAGTAGTGTGGCGTCAGTTCTGTGTCAGGTAAATTGTTATTGTTCTTCATTTCTTGATCATTAGTACTTTTAAGATGAATATTGTTAGATTTTGTTTGTTGATTACTTTGAAATATTGAATAAAACTATGTGAAAGTAGTAAAAGATAAGTGAATAACGTTACGTTAAATGTCAAAAGTCTGTTTTGAAAACTGATGTAGTATTTTCTTCTAGTATTACATATTAATAATTATTTTTAATTGTTACTAAGTGATTTTAAGTGATCATTATTAAATCCTAAGAGATTTTTACTAATTTGTATTAAATTTCATTATAATACTTTCAAAACTGTGTATACTCGTCAGTCCTCTGGCAGTCAAATTCTGAAATTTTTAAATATCTTACAATGTACTCAAAAAAGTGACTGGCCCGATTGGGAACAATATATTGATTAGATTAGCTATCATATACACCCGAATTTATAGAAGTTTGATTTAAAAACTATCGTAAACAAAATATCCTCAAAAGTTATCCAACTTTTGTATAATCACCCATACCTATTCATTTTCTTCAAAAATACAAGTGGTTGTATCTAGATACATTTTACAAAAAATTAAATGCACTCTAAAATAAGTTTTCATAAAGTTCTTAAAAAAAATACCAATTTAAATGCTGTTTCAAATTAACAACACCTTTAATATTTTTTGGATTATGATGACTGAGGTAAATAAAAAGAGATTAAGGGATAAGCTTCAACTTTTTTTTTTTAATTTTAAGTTTAAGAACTAATTGCTTAAAAATCATTCATTTATTTGGAAAAACAAGTTAAAGAATGGATTACTGGTTTTTCAATTACCTTTACCGCTTTGAATCTTGGTTTTACAATACAAAATATTTTTCAAACCTAACCTTAAATTAAGTTTTTTTTTTATTTTTTTGCTTAATGCACTCTACTGTTCGTATTTTTATCTACTGTAGGAACAAAAGAGTTGCAATCTTTTTGCTATAGCATTACATATAATCTACAACTTTTTTTTCAAAAAGGTAAAGTTTTTGAGTAATTTGCAAAAAAGTGTACTTGATCCTCTTTGAGTCCGCCTGAAATTTTTTGTTCAAGCCCTAAATGATATGATTTTTTAGGGAGTGTTTGGAACGTATAAATGAAGTTCTCCAACAAAATTCAGCCTTGTCGGAATGTACGCGAAGTAAGGCCACTTTCTTAAGTTAGCGGTCGGCGAATTAAACAATGACAATTTTTAATTGATGATGACCTGGGCTTTTCTGAATCCCATACAGGTAATAGCACACCTTCAGTTTCAAACAACAACAACAGCAACAGTCAGGTTTAGAACAGTGTTAGTTGAAACCAATTTAATTTATGTATGTATATGTTAAAAGATCAGAAAATCGTTTGACAATGTTTGAAATTAATTTACTAATTTAACGGGCCACAATTCAAAAAGTGACAGCCTAAATCTTTTCTTAAGAGATTAAGAAACAATTGTTTATGTAGGAGATATGTTAAATAAGAAAAATAGTCTCAAAGTTGCAGTTGTTAAAAATTTCGGTCAAAAATTGGCTGGTTGGTATGCAATTGAAACAAAAAAAAAACAGTTATAGTTTCAAACGTGCTCGTTTTTATTTTTTGTGGCTGGCAAAAAACGTGGGTGTATTTAGTCAATTTTTGAATTCATTTGAGATAAACTCTAGGGTTCAAGTACAATACTATATAGATTTAAAAGTCTGATACTGTCGTCTCAAAATAAAAGCTTTAAGTTGCTGCGCATAGATAAGATACCCACATATCAACGGTTTTACCTTTTTTTTTTCTGAATTTAACTTTAGCCTTTTGAAAACAGTTGTATTCTAAATCTTAATAACTTTAAATTACCTAGAATTTGAGCTTGAAACTATTTATGTAAATATAATGCTTCTAAAAAACAGCTTTTCAAAAACTTGCTAAAATACGTTTTTTTAATAAATCCATAAATGTATGGTAAAATACAAAAGTAGAGAAATAATGAATTATATCATAAAGTAAAATATGCAATATCAGGTGCACGTTTTTAAGAGCAAGTATGTAAAATTATCAGTGTGGGTCAAATTTATCTTTTTTTTAAAAATGGGTACAGGTAGATCAGTTTTCTTCTTTGTGAGTCGAAATTTTTCTTCAATAGCAGGCTTCTTAATCATCTTTAATAATGGATAATGCAGTGGTTAATCAAAGAATACTTTAGTTCACTAAAATCTTAGTCAAGAAATGATTTTAGTAGTTGATTGGAGAAATCGTTAGTCAGCCAATTTTGCTTGACTAGCGCCATTTATTCAATGATTTACTGAAATTATTTTGTTTATCAATGATTTGCTTGTCTTATTTCTCGCAAAAATGACAACGTACCACTAAATTTATTTTTGTATAATTATTAAAAGTTAATAAGAATAATCAAATGTGTTTGTGATTATTTGTAACAATAAAAAGAAACGATCATAAATTGTTCATCTTTGTGGCACCGTTTGACTTAATGTGAACAAATTAAAAAAAAATAATAAAAACGTCTTTCATCTGCCTTGTACCTCGATCCCTAAACTATGATAAAGTCGTACGATCGAATTGACATACTGAACAATCAAAAGATTTATGGGGGAATGATTTCAAGCTGAACAATGTGAACTCTTTGATTATAACGAATCCATAATTATGGATTATAAAGAAAAATAATAACATCAATAATAATTTAAAATTAACATACCCCAATGTTGTCATAGTAACAATTGTATACCAAAATGCTGCCGGTATTGACGTAAAATTTGTTCCATTAACGTTTTTCTCAGCATAGAACATAACTGTTGCAAATATAATAATAGCCATGGCCAATGAAAACACAAGAAAGCCCAGCTCGGAAGCACACGATTTAAGCGTATAACCCAGAATACGCAGACCTTGCGAATGTCGGGAAAATTTAAAAATACGAAATACCCGAAATACACGCAACGTCACGAAAGCTCCAGACACATCATCATTGTCGGTTATACCTAATCCGATATAGTATGGTAAAATAGCCACCACATCAATAATACTCATTACACTGCGCACAAATTTACAACGATCTGGTGCCGCAAACAACCTTAATAAATATTCGGCGGTAAATATCATTACGCATGCTGTGTCTAAACAAAAAAAAACGATTTTATATCGTTCGCCGCATGGCAATGTTCCTGCTCGACCTGGTCGATGGCCACATGGAACAGTTTCCACGACGTTTGCCATTACCGATACTGCAATAAAAAATCCAGTAACATAATAGAAAACTAATGCTGCAGTTGATGTATGTGGGTTTTCAAAAGCTCGCCACATTTTTTGACGTATGTTTGTCAGTTGCTGAAGATTTTGATCACCATTTTCCGATAGCTTGTCGTCCATTAGGCGTTCGGCATTTTCGCGTTTTCGATCACGATAGTCTTCGTAGCAGCAATCGCCAATCACATCTGGCATAATACCAAAGAAGGCCAATTCTTCGTCATAGCTAGTCAAGCATTCGTGTTTGGGATAATGAAGCTTTCCAGTGCGATAATAGTTGAGTATGTGACGAAAAATATCAGGATCTCGGTCGAAAAAGTATTCTCTACAGTCTTCGTCATAAAAAAACTCTCGTTCGTTGGAACCAAGTAAAGTGTCTGGGTATTTTTCAAGAGTATTGCGCCAAGTTTCAAACCGACGCCCGGAAACGTTTATCAAAAGTTTTTCGTCATCAGTTTTTCTACGATCTTTTGGTATGGGTGGTGGTGGGAGCGGGTGCGTTGCAATTGGCACCCAACCGATGGCCGCCGCCCGTGCAAATGGCAGCCAAGCGGCGACCGAGGCCATGCTATGTGGTGGAATGTTTCAAATCGGACAGAGTTTAAAAACGTCCCTTTCTGTTAGATTTTTTTTAATAATCTTTATTTTAATATTTAGATATATTAAAAATTAATAATTCTTCTGCTATTTCATTCATTTGTTTTCTTGTTTGTAACTTCTATAAAATTAAAAACATAGCTTGGAGTGACTTTTGTTGTATTTCTTGTGCTTTACGGATAAGAGTTTGACTTGATCGTTTGTTACATTTTTTGAACTGAATTAAAAAAGTGTAGGTTTCTTCTTCTTCAAATGTTTTTCCCCTTTCAAGAAAAATGTGTAAAGAAATTAGGTTATGGATGACCAGGAGTTTTTTTTAAAATTCATTCGTATTATTATGATAAACAGAGAACTTTTATTTGTACTCAATTTAACTTGCTGCGTTTACTATTTCGAAATAAATGCCTGAAACGAAATGTAGAAATAATTTTACAACTCGATTTAAGAAAATAAAAAAATGTATGTGAAGGGTGTTTTCTAAGAGATATTGAACTTTGAAATGGAATGAAACAAACATGATTTTTAATTTTACCTTAATAATACCTAAAAATATAATTTGTATGACCTCCACGGAGGTCAGACTCGGACGTAGTCTAATCTGGAGGTCCAATTTTCTATGATAAGTCAAGCTGCGTTAAATCGCACGATCTTGGAGGCCAATACACAGGCTCGTAACGTGAAACTGTGCGGTTGTCAAAAGCTTCCTTCAATAGATCAAATGTGGCACGAACTGTGTGACACGTTGCACCACCGCTCTTGGACATTATGTTTATTCAATTGATGAACGAAAAAGTCAGTAATCATGTATCTATGTATATGTAATCATGTCTCTATATGTGACCATTGGCTGTAAGTCTGTAACGTCCTGATTGTTTTCAAAGAAGTACGGAACAATTAACCAAAAATTACCAACAACATTTTGCATATGATGAAATAGTTTGACTTTAAAATTTATTTTTGCTTACGAGATTTTAAGTTAAAAACCAATTTTTAACAATTTATACCAATCAATTTATTCACAAGATATCGAGAATCGAACATCAATTTGTACCAACTTTGTTTTTTTTTATACTGTGCACGCACTCAAGGGGATATGAATGCCCATATAATGAATATACACAGTGGAAGGGAGGATAGGATTGAAAAGGAGATACCGATGCACATTGGTTTTGAATGCCTGCACATTGTAATGAGTGAGAAATATTGAGTCTGGTAAGGCATTCCACATTCGTGTAGTGCGCTTAAAAATAGAATCTCTATACTTTACAGTACGTCCAAAATTGGGCTCAAGGGTAAACTGATGGGCATTACTAAAAGAACGGCTTTTACGGTTAAATTGTTTAAATGGAGGAATGCAACTGGATATTTCGCTAGAGCATTGTTTATGAAAATAGCGATAAAATAATTATAAAAATGAAACGGCGGTGCTCAAGAGATACGAAAGTTTCAGTTAAACATTTTTAGTGCCCTTTTTTGAATTCTGTCCAAAAGACTCAAGTGGGTTATAGGAGCACCTGCCCAAATATAGCAATTGTACTCAAGTTTCGGACGAATAAAGGCTTTATAAATTATAGCCAGATCAGAAAGGGTACAAAACTTCTTACATCGACGGAGAAAACCTAAACACTTGGCAGCGTTTTTGGTGACTTCATTTATGTGATCACTCCACAAGAGATGGTTTGTGATGCACATACCTAGAACTGAAAGCTGTTCAGTCTCCTAGATGCAAGTGTCATCCATGGATAGTGGCATTGGGGGAGAGTTGCGCTTTTGTGACAGTAGACAGCATTGAGTTGAAAAAGTGAGGTTGAACCAGTCCAATACTACTTATATTGAACGGTCCGAAAGGTAATTTCTAACCCAACGAAGAAGGGATTCATCAATACCAAATACACGCATTTTCGATAAGAGAGTTTGGTGCCAAACTCTATCAAATGCCTTTGAAATATCAAGTGCAATAAGCTTATTTTCTCCAAAATGATGTAAAGATTTCTTCCACTGTCCGGTGAGATAAACAATGAGATCACCAGTGAACCCATTGCAACGAAAGCCATACTGCCAGTCAATAAGAAGCTTCCGTTTTTCAAAATATTTCTAAAACTGAAAATTGATCAGCGTTTCCATGACCTTGGAAAGAAGTGACGTAAGTGCAATTGGACTATAGTTAGATGGTGAGGAGGATTCGCCTTTTTTAGGGACAGGCTGGACAAATGCTATTTTTCATCTACTCGGAAAGAGACCTGCAGAATAGGACAGATGGAAAAGCTTACGCAGTGGTTTTGCCAGCGTTGAAGAACACCGCTTCAGAACAATAACGGGGATACTTCCGGGCCAGCGATTTGTGAATGTCAAGATTTTAAAGTACTCTAGTAATTGAACGAGTTCGAAAGAAGATTCGTCCCATACAATCGTTTACGCTTTCAAGTACAGGCGGAGTCATGTCACTCATTGGCAGCATCGAATTAACAGAAAATATTGCTGCAAGCAAATTGGCTTTATCAATCGAGCTTATATAGGGAGTGTCATTGGAAACGAGCGTCGAAACCGACGAAGACGTAGTGTTACGCACATTTTTTACAAATGACCAGAAATTTGTACTACCATTGGGACATTGTAGTAATTTCTGGTCATGCAAAAATTTAAGGCGTTCTAATATATGTCCGTTATAGGTCTTTCTAGCTTGTTTGAACTTTTTCCGGTTTTCCTCAGCTGGGTTGGCTTTGTAATTCCGGAAAATTACATTTTTGATCCTAATAACCTCTTTACAGCTCGAATCAAACCATGAGTTTTTTTTGGGTTTGATAGATTTTACCCATTCGGGATAAAATTTCTCATTCCACGAAGAATTCAGTTTGTAATCATATCTGCACTGGAATCCACGTCACTATCGAGAAACCATGGTGGCCAGTTAAAGTTCCTGAAGAATTTATTGAGACCGTCCCAATTCGCTTTCTCATATTGCCAAACGGTTCTTGAAGGGGTTTTAACTTTAACTGGGTTTTTTGGCATTAGAAATTTGCAGATATGACACAATGGTCTGATGTGCCTAGAGGCGATAATACACTGACCGTACATTTATTAGGATCAGAGGTAAGAAACGTTGGTGGATTGACCTGCAACGTCAGGAATCCGAGTTGGCTCGTCAACTAACTGAGTCAAGTGGTTTAACTCAGCAAAAATCTCGATATACCTTAATAAAGACAACCTTGATTTCAAAAAGTAATGAAACCGGGGAACCTGTTGAGATTAGCGGTCATTGTTAGGAAGCTGCACAACATCTTAGATACACGATTGCAGATATCAATCCAGCTTAATAACCTGCAACAAGCATTCACAAATTCTATTGGGTGTTCGACAAACATTGCTCTATTTGATCTTCTGCCTTGATGTCGCAAAAGCATTTTATTAGGTCTCACATCGCACGATCATGCAGTTCCGCCTGGTCTTGTCGAGTACATCCAGAATTTATACTTTAAATCGATAATCAAGATAAAAGTCGAAAACTGGATGTCAGTCCCCATCAAATCCAAGGGCGACTGACTCTCATCAATACTGTTTAAAAATGTCATCGACCGTCTTCTGAAATTTCTCCTAACTAAGATCTGCGCAAAGGTTGGAGATCCGTTAGTCAAGGTCCTAGCCTTTGCGGATGACATCATATTATGCGCAACAACAGCAAAGAGCCTCCAAAACCTCCTTGAAGTTGCAAATCCATTCCTCGCATTATGCGGGATGAATATTAAAGCAGCAAAGTATGGAACGGTATCAATTAGTCGTACCTAAGGCTCTCCTAATTGGTGGCCATACAATACCCGCACTAAAAAAACTGAAACTTTATAGTATGGCTGCACTTTTCTCCTGAGGGGAAATGAACTCAGAAAGTACTGGGCCGGAAAATTACACTAGTCTTTTGACGGTAGAGGTCTACATGAGGCCAATGATGTCAAAGAATCTCATCGCTGGATCCAATTACCCACTAAGCTACTTAGTGGGCAAGACTTCGATTCAAATCCAACTTCAAAATTAATATATCACGTCAGGTTTTTAAGATACTACTTTTTAAAATTAAAAAAAAACACGTTTATAAATTTATGAAGGTTTTCCAAATCTAGAATCTCTTTCTTCAATATTCAGTAGAAATATTTATATTATTTCATAAAATATTCGAAAACCTCTATTAATTGTTAGATTTCACCTGTCCTACAATACAAAAGTCTGATAGAAATGCTAAACCATTAATGCTAAAGTGGTTTGGAACAGAACAGAAAAAGGCAAACCGGTTTAAAGGTAAGTTTTGTTCTTTAAACAATCTGTTGTATTAACAATTCTATTCACAAAGTTTTTCAAATATATTAAATAATACAAAAATTATATTGAAAACGGGTATTTTTAAAACTTGAGCATATACCTGAAATTAAAGTTTGGTTTCAAAATCTAAACAAAAAATTAACTCCAAAAAGTATTTTTCAAAACCATACAAATTTCAAATTCAAGACTCATAAGTCATAACTAATACGAATTTCCAGAAACTAAAAATTATTTAAATTGTATCTAGAAGAGAAATATTTATACTTTGCCAAATCATCATACAATTTATTGTTGAGATATATTCTGGGTTTCAACTTAGCCTTGAAAACCTAATGTGTTTTTAGTTATTAGTGCTTCAACAGTCCCCAAATGGTACTTAAAAACTCCTTCAAGTGGATCCGAAACTTCCCGAAGTGGAACTTTAAAAGTCTTAAATTGTTTCCGAAACCGCCTCAAAGTGGACAAGAAAAGCTCCAAGTGGTATAGAAAATCTAAGTGGTACATTTATCAAAAGTTAAAGAAGACTGAAATAAGAAAGCATTATAAAAGTAAAAGTATACAACTAAGTAGTATAAACTGACTGGCTGACAAACTGACTTGGACGTCGAATGCAATATAAATCTTTCTACTTGTGGTTTAATCTAGGAAAAGTTTAAAGAAAAATAATTAACAAACAAATCTAATAAAATAGTAGATTTGGTTTATTAAATTTTAGCAAAAACTAGAAGACATAAAAGCATTTAGTTTTTAGTTTTTGATTTAGATTAAATTAAAATAACGAATTCAGAAAAAAATTATGTTTAATTTCAGAATTTCAGAGTTTTAAAAAATTTCACTTTTAATTTGTTTGTTTCTTTTTCATATAATTTTTTGATTTTTATAAACATTGCATGGATTTTGTTTTTCAAAAACATTGCATAGATTTAATTTGTTTTAAAATCTAACTAATAGAATACAGTGTTAGTGTTAATTATAGGTATAACCGTTTTTTTTTTCATTTTTAGCACCTACCGCCCAAACGGAGAGAGATAGACCCCCTTTCATAGTTAAATGGTTGTATTTAACTGTTCTACAAAAAACCGTTATTATTTCTTGGGGCACGAGTACGATAACTTTGGCGACAAGATATAATAACGGTTTTTGGTAGAGGGGCTTAATACAAGCATTTTTTACTATGGGAGGGGGGGTCTATCTCCCCCCGTTTAGGCGGTAAGGGCAATTTAAAAAAATTGTTATTTAAAATGAAAAAAATTAATTAAAAAATAACGGTAATACTTACAATTAAGTATCGTACCTTTTTTTAAATCCAACATTCTGTTTTATTAGCCAGTCAAAACTATGCGTAGTTTTCGAAAAATTTAATTTTAAACTCAAAATTTGAGTAAACAAAGTTAAAAAAAAGGTTTAAAGTGTAATTTTTCAATACTTCAAAAATATCTACCATTGTTTTTATTTCAAAATTTTTCAAAATTTATTGCTCTTATTTGTTTTTGATCAAAAACTGAAAACTAGATGATTTTATGTCTTTTAGTTTTTGAGAAAATTGAAAATAACCACAACTACTATTTTAATTTAATTATTTTTTTTTGCTTGAGTGGTCTTATTTTGATAGCAATAATGGTATTTGCGTATGCGTAATGCGTGTTTGGGTGTATGCAACAGTAAGGTGTGAGCGAGTTTGGGTGTATGCAACAGTGGCATCTGCAACCCCCCTGCTTGGGCACACTATAGGATTTGGGGTGGGTGCGAGGTGGAGTGGGTGCAAGGTGGGGAGGGTGAAAGGTGCGGTGGGTGCAAGATGGGGTGCATGCAAAGTTTCTTTTGCATTTAAATAAGCTGGATTTAAGAAAAATTAATTTATCCTTGGTATATCTTGATCCATATTCGATTATTACTATCAAAATAAGACTACGTTAATACTTAAGCAAGGAAAAAGTAATTTAATTAAAATATTTTGTTTTGGTAATTTTCAATTTTCTCAAGAACTAATGGGTGATTTTTTTGAGGTTAGGATTTTCATGCATTAGTATTTGACAGATCACGCGGGATTTCAGACATGGTGTCAAAGAGAAAGATGCTCAGTATGCTTTGACATTTCAACGAGCAACGCTTGCAAATCATTGAATTTTATTACCAAAATCAGTGTTCGGTTCGAAATGTGTTTCGCGCTTTACTTCCGATTTATTTTGTTCAGCGATGAGGCTCATTTCTGGTTGAATGGCTACGTAAATAAGCAAAATTGCCGCATTTGGAGTGAAGAGCAACCAGAAGCCGTTCAAGAACTGCCCATGCATCCCGAAAAATGCACTGTTTGGTGTGGTTTGTACGCTGGTGGAATCATTGGACCGTATTTTTTCAAAGATGCTGTTGGACGCAACGTTACGGTGAATGGCGATCGCTATCGTTCAATGCTAACAAACTTTTTGTTGCCAAAAATGGAAGAACTGAACTTGGTTGACATGTGGTTTCAACAAGATGGCGCTACATGCCACACAGCTCGCGATTCTATGGCCATTTTGAGGGAAAACTTCGGAGAACAATTCATCTCAAGGAATGGACCGGTAAGTTGGCCACCAAGATCATGCGATTTGACGACTTTAGACTATTTTTTGTGGGGCTACGTCAAGTCTAAGGTCTACACAAATAAGCCAGCAACTATTCCAGCTTTGGAAGACAACATTTCCGAAGAAATTCGGGCTATTCCGGCCGAAATGCTCGAAAAAGTTACCCAAAATTGGACTTTCCGAATGGACCACCTAAGACGCAGCCGCGGTCAACATTTAAATGAAATTATCTTTAAAAAGTAAATGTCATGGACCAATCTAACGTTTCAAATAAAGAATCGATGAGATTTTGCAAATTTTATGCGTTTTTTTTTTTTAAAAAGTTCTCAAGCTCTTAAAAAATCACCCGATAGAAGACATAAAGTCATCTAGTTTTCAGTTTTGATAAAAAACAAATAAGAGCAATGAATTCTAAAAAAAAAAATAGCAGATAATCTAAAAGTTTAGAAAAATTACACTTTAAACATTTTTTTAAACTTTTTTTTGCACAAATTTTGACTTTAAAACAATTTTTTTCAAAAACTATGCATAGTTTTGACTTGATTTAAAAACAAGCTAATAGACAAAAGTGTTGGCTTTAAAAAAAGGTAATACTTAAGATAATACTTAACTGTAAGTATTACCGTTATTTTGTAATTATTTTTTTTTCCATTTAATGTACATATTTTTTTAAATTGCCCTTACCGCCTAAACGGGGGGAGATGGACCCCCCGCCTCCCATAGTAAAAAAATGTTCTATATAAATTCGTCATTAAACTTTGTCGCCAAAGTTATTGTACTCTCCCCTTTCTTGGCTCCTTAGTTATGTACATATCTCATTTTCCCCACATACCGTATTTTTTCATGGGCTTTCTCAGGACGATGAAAGACTTTTTTCAGAAAATTGAAGGCAGTAAACATATTAAGAGTTTTGACCTCAGTCATCGGCTGACATTTGAACAGTGCACATCGCGGTGAGTTATAGATTTTCTTTGAAAGTTATTTCTTTTCGACAGTTGTTCAAAACCTTTCACTTTTTCTTAATACATTTTTCTTTAAACCGCACATTTTCTACTTTTCCGGTGTGATTGTGAGTGAAAACCAATTTAATTTAAATGGCTCCAAAGCCACAACCTTCTTCTTCATCAGATCTTCTTTATCAGATCCCCCAGATCAGCTGAAAGACCAAATAAGGGACATAAATGCTCCTCTATAATATTTTCCGAATACCCCGAACTCCCAAAGAAAACAAGCTCAAAAAATCAACGCTTTGTGGTTTTTTCTTCGAATATTTCTCTTCCAAATCCCTGACTTTATCGAAGTTGGATGGTATAAAAAAAAGTTACCGAATATATACCAAATCCGATGAGATGCCGTCAATGCCAGCTTCTTGGTCACACCATTAAATGGTGTAAAAAATCACCTTTTTCTGTGAACTGCAATCTTTCCTTCACATGAAAACCTTAAATGTACCCGTACCATGTGCTCAAACTGTCAAGGTTCTCATCCAGCCCCATCAACAACCTGTCGCAGATATATACAAAATAAAGATATCTTAACAATAACAATAAAACAAAAACCAAATCCTCTCTAGCTGAAGCTAGACGAATTTACAAAGAAAGAAATCCACTTCAAATAGTCCCTAATTCCAATTTGTACTCAACAAAACGAAAACACAAATATCACAGCTCGATCTCCGAATACTTCCACATCTGTTTCCCAACCGTTCCACATCCCACCAAACACAGAAAAAACATTAATCAATCTCCAAAATACAAAAACAACAATCACTATTCCCTCAACTCACCTAAGAACCATTCACTCAACAACAAAAATTCAATCAACACCAATAACAACTCAATCCCGACAAATGAATCAAATTACTCTAAGAGTGAAATTCCCTCTTACTCTTCTCTCATAAACAGTCAATTTGATTATTTACCAACAAACTCTCACACAGAACAAAATTCATACCCTATTATTCACTCACTCTTAAATTCCTCTGAATCAGATTATTGTGTTTGTCATCACGATGGCGACGTTTAATTGCAACAATAATAACCCTGATTTGGACTCCGCTGACCGCGTCTCGCTCTCCCGTGAGCGATAATGCTTCGATACCCTGATACCCGATCAGCAGAGCCCACGAAATGAACAAAGAAACATTGCCAACACAAATTTCTTAAATCAAAATTCATTAAACAATGTAAATAGATTTAAATACCAAACCCCACCCAGTTTTAACGTTCTGCAATGGAACCTAAACGGATATTTTAATGACCTACATGAACTGCATTTACTTATAAACGAACATAAACCTGCAATAATCGCTCTACAAGAAACACACCTAAAAACTCCTGAAACAATAGAACCACCAAAAATTAAATAAATGAAATAAATTAGGTGGCGCAACAGTTCATGAAGAACCAGGGCCTAGTGACTTACAACTCTCAACCATTCATGTGTGCGAGTAATGTTGTCAGAGATGGAAGGGACCTACAGTTTATATGCCGAATCCGAACGGCTCATTTGAGAAAGCACTTTTCATGACAAGAATTACTCTTGGAGGATTTGTCAATTCCTCGCAAGAGGCAGTGCCCGTGAAAAAAGTTAGGTGGCACAGGCAGGGATTGAACCCAAGACCCCTTGCATGACAATCCAACGCACTAACCATCACGCTACGGGTACTACAAAAAATTACACCTCTTATTTACACCCCTAGGTTAATAATTATGCTAAACAGGGTACTGCATTTCTCATACACAACTCGATACCACAAAATTTAATTGTCATCAACTCCCTAATATCAGTAGTAGCAGTAGAAGTTCATCTCAGAATCAAAATTACTACAATCTGTATTTATATTCCTCCTAATCAAAGCTTCCCAAGCTTTCAACTAGACGGAATTATCCAAAATATAATCACACCCATATTAATGATTGGAGATTTTAACTCCTGGAGCCCTCTTTGGGGATCTCCATCACTTAATACCAGAGGAAGAATTGTAGAAAATTGTCTATCTACATAAAATTTATCGATTTTAAACGACGGGCTCTCCGACATATTTCACTACACATCGAACATTTACACATACATATAGACTTATCCTTTCTTACATCCCAAAATAAATGTAATTCTTGCTGGGAAACCCTTCCTAACTTACACGGAAGTAATCATTTATTTATTTAAAAAGAAAAATGATGAATTTTTAATTTCACATCCAATATCCAATAATATTAATAAGGAAGCATTAATCACATATGATATGCAGCTCATATATCTATTCCCCAAACAAAAAATGCACAACACAAAGCCGTAGTCCCATGGTAGACTAAAGAACCGAGAAACAAACAGCTTTTCATCTCTTTAAAAGACATCCAACCCATATAAATCTTATTTTATACCGAAAACTTAACGCTCTTTTCCGTAGAACAGCTAGAATCGAAAAGAAAAAATGCTTTGAACTGTTCGCGTCCAACATAAACCCGAGTTCTCCCACTAAAAAGCTCTGGGCGATATAAAAACATTGATGGGGAACCTTACACCCCACACAATTAAAACAATATCGGAAAGCTTGCAAATTTTAACCTGTCCATATCAAATCCCAGAACATTTGGCCAAAACTTGGTCAGATTAATCAAACGACTCTGAATTCCATCCCAATTTTTTAATCAATAAAACTAATACTGCTACTGAGACAAACTACTCACGACAAATTCCAGATTCCATAACTAAAAGCATTGACCTTCCCATCAATATGATTGAACTGAACTCTAGTTTAGGGTCAACAAAAGGCAACACACCTGGATTCGACAGAATCAACTACCAGATGATTAAAAGTACTTCACTTTCTTTTAAAGAAAGGCTTTTAAAATTCTTTAACGAAGTTTTCACTATAAAGGAATCATACCTCAAATCTGGAAGACAGTCACAGTGGTTCCAATTCCTAAACCGAAAAAAGACCCCACCTCCACACAAGGATACCTTCCAATATCCCTTCTGCCCTGCACGGGAAAAATTCTTGAAAAAATAATTGCAAACAGACTTTTTTGGTTTCTAGAAAAGAAACATTTTCTTGACATTAGCCAAGTGGCTTTTAAACACAATAAAGATACCATGGACGCATTGCTACATATCGACGAATATGTGACAACAGCTTTATCAAGCAAAAACCATATCTCGATTCTTTCAATAGATTTTGAAAAGCTTTCGACCGGATAGGTATCCACATAATTTCAAATAATCTGGCAAAATGGAAAATCGGTCCTAACATGTTTAAAACTATGAAATCATTTCCAAGCAACCGGCAATTTCGAATAAGAGCAAATGGAGCTTTTTCAAATGTCAAACAACTGAAAAACGGAATTCCCCAAGGATTTCAGTTATCGGGTATATTGTTCAATATAGCGTCCAGCGACATCTCTGATATCTTGAAAAACATGAATTCTGTAAACTTTTCACTAAATGTAAGGACCTAGAATTAGTAAAAACATTATTTTTAAATGTTCTCGAAAAAAACACCCTTGGTGTAATACTTCAGCTGCTAAGATCTCTTCAGAGAAAAGTACAATATTACATATTTGTAAAAAAAAAACAGTTGTACAAAAAATATACTTCTTAATTTTAACAACGCTAACATAAATAATAATAACTATCTTAAGATATTTGGTCTGTATTTTGACTCAAGTTATAGTTTTAAAACGCATTGTCAAGAACTTAAGAAAAACCTAGTCACCAGGTTAAATATTATAAAAGTAGATACTATCATCTAAAAATAACTTTTGTCATATAAACTCACTTATAAATGTAACTAGATCTATTATCTTATCCAAAATCGAATACGGATTGGTTGTGTATGGCAAATGTTCTAAGTCAAACATGCAAGCAATCTTATCACCATATCACACTGCCGCTAGATTCAGTCTTAAGACGTTCAAAATAACACCCATCACGAATATCCTCGCAGAAAGCGGCATGCCAGCTATCACGCATCGGTTTGAATATTTGACGTCACTCTTAATAGCTAGGATTGCAACTTCATAAAATTCGCCCATAGTATCAGATGTGAACAAAATTTTATCCCGAGAAAAAACGAGCAAACTACCTTCCACATTATTAAATGCTGTCACTGCTTCTCAAAAAATGAATATACATACATATCACTTTCAATCAGTGGGCAAGGATTACGATCGATAAAATTTCATCCATGGTTGTTACCAGAGGAATCAATAATTACTGAACTTGCTTCATTTACGAAAAGCACGACAAATCCATCTGTTTATAGACAAATATTCAAGAAAATCTAAGAAGACTACTCTCAACGGAACTTTATCTACACAAATGGATCAAAAAGCAAAACAGGGACATCATTTGCCGTCGTCGTTAATGAGAGACATTCAAGCCAAAGGGTTGTTACCTGAATTTGCATCGGTATACACAGCCGAAGCTGTAGCAATATTACAAGCTACAAATCAACATCAAGGTGAAAAAACTCCGATCCGCACGGATAGCCTCACCACATTCAACCCCATTCAAAACATCGACAATAAAAACCCAACCATAAGAACTATATACGAGACAAGCTAATAGCCAACAGAAAAACCCTCAAACTAGTTTGGGTTCCTGGGCACGCAAAAATCCCAGGGAATGAATTTGCAGACAAAGCAGCTCGAATCGCGTCAAGCGAACCTCTGCTTACCTTTTTAGTCTACATCAAAGAAGACATCAAAATAAAGATACAAAATATCCATCGAAATAAAGTTGAAGTTGAATGGAGTAGATATACTCATCATTATTCAAACATAAATCCGAGAGGTGCACGCATCATATATCCAACAAGTGTATCAAACCGAATGGTGAAATGCTTTCTTCGACTCAGACTTCGACACACTCTTGCTACAAACAGCTATCTCATTAGTAAAGAAACCCAACCGAACTGCAAATTTTGCCATCACAACTCACCTTTTACAATTCAACATTTTTTTCATGATTGTCCAAAAATTAAACAAACTTCAATAACCTTTTTCAATAACACTAACTTATGGGATATACTATCATCTCCACAGAGTTAAATATTAAACATACATATACATATACATATAAGATATAACCAACTAACTTCTCTTCAACTAGATACATTTATTTAATTTTTTTTGTTTAAACTAGCTGAAAGCCTGGTGGCTATGGCTATTTAAAAATTATATTAACATGTAATTTAAAATATGTTAATTAATAATAAATACAAAAAATTAAAAATAAATGAAATAAAATAGTAAGAGTTTTCAATTATAAAATAGTCAAATGAACTCTAAATTAATTGTATTTCATAGAAAAAAATACAAATTTAGCTTAGTGGGATCAATTTCCTTTTAGCAATCATTATTTTAAGGACATTTTTAAATTAAATCAGACATCCGAACCCAACAAATTTGTTTTGACCAAAGGTTCCGACATGAGTCGCTGTTTTTGTTTTATATGAGTTTCTACAGAAATGGTTTAGTTCCATGAACTATACATAGCAAAAAGAAAGCTCGGTTTCTTCTTAATGGGACTAATTAGGGACTGGTACTTATGTATGTATGTATATAGTATGATGTTCTCTTTACTTAAACAATTTATTAATAAGTTATCATAAATATAGATAAATAAACAGACACACAAATACCTAAATAGAATAATAAATTATTGCATAAATAAATATATCAATGGGGAAACGAATACAAACAAATTTAATAACAATAATTATCAAAAAAAAAAAACATTCTAACAATATGTACATTTAATAAAATAAGGGAAAGAAACGCTATATTTTTATATATATTTGTATAGGTACTTTTCAACGAACGAAAAAAGGAATAGATACATATATCTAGTAATAATTTAAAAGAAGATAATTTCAATTAAATCGTCGCGTCGGTAAAAGGTGATAGGAAGGGGCTCAACTGTGAAGACAAGCCCAGGATTACAAATAATAAACTGTATATTAATGACACATTTACTTACTTAATCTTGATTATGCCGTTTATTTTCTATGGCGTCTTTGCTGCTTTATTATTTTTACTAGACACATCCTCTCCAGGGGGTTTCGTTTCATAAATTTGCCTTTGATAACATTAGGGAAAGTTGCACTTTTTATAATATCTTTTCAATCATTTTCAAAAGTCAGTTTTCGATTACAACTAAGTACTTTGATGACATCCTGTGGGCAATGAAGAAAAAGTCTTGAAACAACAACTACGACCACTGGCACTTCATTTCAATTAATATTTTTTTAAGGAATTTCATATAAATACCTAGTTAGCGCTGCGAATTCTCTGGGGTTACTATTTATTTATTTGTATTAGTATCTAAAAGATATCTAGAAAAACAGAGTGCACATTTTTTGCGCTTCGGAACAGTCTGACCAACAATCATCAAATATCCCTGTTTTCCATTTTTTCACTCCAGCACGCACTTCGAAATAGATTAAACGAGAATTAAAAAATAAGGTACACCAAAGTGTCAGAATTTTAATTTTTATATCTGTCTTTAATTAATAATGTTATAATTATAAATGAAACAAGTGTATTGTTCGTACATTTAATTTGAAATATTTGATTATTTTTACAAACGCTTGCGTTTTTCTTATCCGTTCATATGTTTATAGACTTTTAATCTAGGAAACATGGAGAAGCTATTTCAAAGAAGGTATGTATATATATGTGTATACTATATATAGGTGCATAGTATGTTTAAATCTCCATGCTTTGAAAATTTTTCAATACGTGTGTAACAAAACAGAAAACATGCGCAATAAAGAAAAATTCAAACGAGTAGATACCTATGTACTTTTTGTACATCATTGTTTGCTCTGAATCTGAAGACAACAAAAATTCAGCAAGCTCCTCGAAAAAAAAACGAAATTCTTGTTAATGTGTCATCTTTGATACAAACATACCTGCATAAATTGTTTTCTTGTGTTAAATTCTGAAAACAAAATCGAAAATAACTAGAATTTAGTTTTCTTTAAAGTAATTTTTGGAAAAGCTGTGAACAAAATGGAAAGAAAGTGCTTTCATTTAATAGTTTTGCAATTGGAATAACATTGAGAGATTATATCGAGGCAGCTTGAAGGATTTTATTTGGTGTAAAATACCAACACGATAGCTACTTACTTACCCTACTTTCCTACTTTAATTCATGCCTCAAATATGGTATCCCACATGCACAGCTTTCCATTGGTGTCCCTTAAAATGTATATTTTTATTCACAAATAATGTCTCATATTGCTTTAAGAAGCTAACTCTATGTTACGTTTTCGTATACGAAAGTCTGAGGATTTTAAAGGCCCGCACACATTAAATGCACTTTATTGTTTTCTGTCATTAGGAGTCCTGATACTAAATAACTCATAGTAAGAATTGAACATTTTTTTTTTTTAAACAAATTTCTCCTAATAGTCCTATTTCTTGCTCCGGCCCAAAAAAAACTCGATGAGTAACTTTTTAAAGAGGCTGTAGTGCCCGTGGCATGATGGTTAGTGCGTTGGACTGTGGCATATTATATTTTAACTTAGAGTGTCCGTATGGGACCAGTAAGTTAGTTGTAAGTTATGGTTAATTAGGCTAGTTTTATGAATTTTTGTCTAGCTTTAAGATAGTTTTAAGAATAAATTAATAAAAATGAAAAAAAAGTCCGTTGGACTGTGATGCCAGAGGTCTTGGGTTCAAACCCTACCAGTGCCACCTTAAGTTTTTTCCACGGGTAATACTTATCATGAAAAGTGCATTCTCAAATCAGCCGCTCGGATCCAGCTTAAAACTATAGGTCCCCTCCATTCCTGACAATATTACTCGCACATGGAAATGGTTGAGAGTTGTAAGTCACTAGGCCCTAGGCCCTAGTTCTCAATAGACTGTTGCGGCACTTACATTTTTTTTACATACAAAGAGGCTTGGATGCGGCCCTGTAAACTTCTCGTTCGTACCCGTCCGTTGATTTTTCTAAAAGTTTAACAACATATTAAAAACAACATTTTAAGTCATTATCTTTCTTTGTTCTCAAGACACTTGTGTGTCATTTCATTTCAGTTTTCCGTTATGTTTGTAGGTTTTCGTGTTTTGTCGAAAAGAATGTTATCAATTGGATTTGCAGTCAATTTCAAATACCAATTTTTAATTGTTAAAATAATTAGGATCGTTTTTTTGAACATTTTCATTTCTTCTAAAACAATATCAATTGGATTTTTAATGAAAAAAAAATATTCCATTGATTTTTTTTTCATTTCATTTACTTAGACAATTGTTTGTTGAAAAGTTTTTGTTTGCCATGTCAGTCAGTCAATCTTCTTTTCCACTTAGAAATTTTCTTTTCAAGAAAATTAATATAATTGCACTTAACCCATTTCGCAATAGTTCTTTCCATTAAAACACTATTGTCTAACTTTGCATTCAAATCACTAATTTTCATATATTTCTTTGGTTCTTAAATTTTTTTCAGTAGAATAAGAAAAATTTTTGCTGAAAACATTTTTCCTTTATTTTTTTAATCGACTCAGATATATTTTTGTTGAAAAACATTTTTCCTCACATGTTTTTTAATTTTATTGAACACATTTTTTTTTGATATTTTCATGAAAATATAAATTAAAATATTTATTGTTTAAAGTTTATTAAAAAAACATCTTTATTTTATCACTGTTCACTTAATCTAATTTATAATTTTAAAACTAAACTTAAGATAACTTATTCTAAACCGCTACTGCAGCATGTCAGCGAATGGCGTGTGTTTTTCCCAGACGCTGTGTTAGCAAAAGCAGCGCTCGTGTCCACTGCTAACCCAATTCGGTTCCCACGGGAAGGAAGAATTATTGCTGATCTGTGTTTTCAGCTAATGTGTCGTTAACTTATATAACATATTTTAATTCTTTATGAAAAACCTGACTGTTGAATACTGAATGTGGAATACAATATTTTCTTTGAGATAAAATTAGTTTGAAGCCAATATTTTTAATTTTTAAAAAGATATTTGAGTCGAAAATAAATTTGTACCAAGTTTTAGTAACGTTTTTTTCTCAAAATTTTACAGAATGTTGAAAGCAATATTTCTTATAAGATAAAATTAGTTTGAAGCCATAATCTCAAATTATTGAAAAGATATTTGAGTCGAAAATCAATTTTTCCTAACTTTTAGTAATGTCTTTTTTTAGGTTTTCATTTTTTATTAAAAAAAAACAGTTGACAAATTTTCATTAACCAGACTAGAAGATGTACTTGATAAATTAGGAAGGGCTAAATATTTTTCAACTTTAGATATGACAAGTTCATTTCATCAGATACCACTTAATCCCAGATCAAGACCATTAACAGCTTTTTCAACCGATTCGGGACACTTTCAATTCAAAAGATTACCTTTTGTATTAAAACTATCAACGAATAGCTTTCAAATGATGTTATCAATTGCATTAAGTGGTCTTCAAACATCTGCATTTCTATATGTAGATGATATAATTGTATTCGGTTCAAATTTAAAAGAACATAATAATAACCTTATAGAAGTATTTAAAAGATTACGAAAATACAATCTCAAATTAAATCCAAATAAATGTAACTTTTTGCGACCAGAAGTAGTTTATCTTGGACATCTTATAACTTCACAAGGAGGGGGAGAGTACGATAACTTTGGCGACAAAGTTTAATGACGGATTTGTATAGAACAGTTAAAAACAAGCATTTCTTACTATAGGAAGGGGGGGTCTATCTAACCCCGTTTAAGCGGTAGGGGCAATTTAAAAAAATATGTACATTAAATGGAAAAAAATAATTAAAAAATAACGGTAATACTTACAATTAAGTATCATACCTTTTTTCAAAGCCAACATTTTTGTCTATTAGCTTGTTTTTAAATCAAGTCAAAACTATGCATAGTTTTTGAAAAAAATTGTTTTAAACTAAAAATTTATGCAAACAAAATTAAAAAAAAAGGTTTAGAGTGTAGTTTTTCAAAACTTTCAAATTATCTACTGTTTTTTTTTTTTAGAATTCATTGCTCTTATTTGTTTTTGATCAAAAACTGAAAACTAGATGACTTTACGTCTTCTAGTTCTTGAGAAAATTGAAAATTACCAAAAAAAATATTTTAATTAAATTACTTTTTCCTTGCTTAAGTATTAACGTAGTCTTATTTTGATAGTAGTAATCGAATATGGATTAAGATACACCTAGGGTAAATTAATTTTTCTTAAATCCAGCTTATTTAAATGCAAAAGAAACTTTGCATGCACCCCATCTTGCACCCACCGAACCTTGCCCCCCTCCCCACCTTGCACGCACTCCAACTTGCACCCACCCCAAATCCTATAGTGTTCCCAAGCAGGAGGGTTGCAGGGGGCAGCATACCCCCCTTTACAGATCCCACTGTTGCATACACCCAAACTCGCACACACCTTACTGTTGCTTACACCCAAACTAGCACCTACCATTGTTACTATCAAAATAAGACCACTCAAGCAAAAAAAAAAGAATTAAATTAAAATAGTAGTTGTGGTTATTTTCAATTTTCTCAAAAACTAAAAGACATAAAATCATCTAGTTTTCAGTTTTTGATCAAAAACAAATAAGAGCAATAAATTCTGAAATAAAAATAGTGGTAGATAACCTTGAAGTATTGAAAAATTACACTTTAAACCTTTTCTTTAACTTTTTTTACTCAAATTTTGAGTTTAAAATTAAATTTTTCAAAAACTACGCATAGTTTTGACTTGAATTAAAAATTGGCTAATAAAACAGTAAAACAGAATGTTGGATTTAAAAAAAAGGAAAAAACTTAATTGTAAGTATCACCGTTATTTTTTAATTATTTTTTTCCATTTTAAATAATAATTTTTTTAAATTGCCCCTACCGCCTCCCATAGTAAAAAATGCTTGTATTAAGCCCCTCTACCAAAAACCGTTATTATATCTTGTCGCCAAAGTTATCGTACATACTCGTGCCACAAGGAGTAACAACAGACCCGAGTAAATATAATGTTATAAAAGAATATTCAGAACTTCACTGAAATTGCAAAACCTTTGAATCAATTATTAAAGAAAGATCAAATCTTTAGCTGGACACAAAGTTGTCAAAATGCTTTTGAAAACCCTTAAAACGAATTTAATGACACCTCCAATACTAAACTTTCCAGATTTTTTGAAACCGTTCATATTAACAACAGATGCATCGAATTATGCATTAGGAGCTATTTTATCTCAAGGGGAAGTAGGTAATGACCAACCCATTGCCTATGCAAGTAAATCTAAACAAACATGAGTTTAATAGCAGTAATAGAGAAAGAATTGTTTATACAGATCACAGGCCATTAGTTAGTCTTTTTACTCATAAAAATCCTTTATCTAAATTAACTAGAATTAGAGTAGATTTAATGGATTACGATTTTGATATAATTTTTAAGCAAGGAAAGATGAATACAAATGCTGATGCATTGTCTAGAATAATATAAATAATTAAAAGAAATGATACCAGTAAACAATATCAATGTCCTAACCAGAGCGATGAAGTTAAAAGATAAGAAAAATATTAGTGGAAGAGAAGAAAATCCGGAAATTATGCCTCCAATGGAGACTGTACACCTCCACATATGGGAATGCATATCTATCTCAGACACAAGAAACATTAAGAAATTGCAATTTGAAAATATAAAGAATTTAATGGGGCCACCAAAAGAAACAATATATGCAGTTAAAGATATAATACATGTTGGATACAATGATAATTCTCTGTCAGAGTTAAAATTGATTTTGAAGAAATTGTTATCCTATACAAAGCATGTGAAAATAGAAAAGGTAGCGCTAGCAATGAATAATAAATTTTTTGAAAAGATATCAGTGCACAAATTTAAAAAGATATTTACAGAACTGCAAGATAATAAGAAAGAAAACTGCCTAGACGTTATATTATATAATTCACCAAGAAGAATAGAGTATGCGAGTGAGATGAACAAATTAATAAAAGAATATCATGATGACAAGCTAGGAGGACATATACAGTGGCGAGCAAAATAATAGCAGTGTAATAGGCAACAAGCTATAATTTTTCATAAATCAATAACACAGCCAATTTTTCGCAACTCTACTTTATTTTGGTACTTAGAGTAATTATCTTAAAAGGTGCAAGTGATAATTTAAGGGTAAATTCTCATTACTTTGTTTAAATGTCACTTTGTGTAGTGTGATTCATTATTTTAGGCGAGCAAAATAATAGCAGTGATTGACAAATTTAATTTAAATAATTGTGTTTTAGTTAAAATTTTGATTTCAAAAGTTATAAAAACAAGTCCTGTTATTCTGTTTTATATTTCCCTTAAAATTGTTATCATATTATTGAATTTAATAATTTAAAGTGGGTTGAGGTAAACACTACACACTGGAGAGGCGGAAATTTATAATAAAGCTCATTTTTCAAGGCAAAACGTAGAAAAAGGTTCAGGAACTTCTTGGCGGTTCAGCGAAGATGCTAAAGAGCGCCTAACCTTTGAAAGAAGGGCAGAAACGATAGACGAAAACAATCTCTTACACCATCTTATATAAAACGTGTGGTCCACTTTTCAAGTAATAATCCTACAGAAGCAGCTACAGAAATTGCGGACGAGCTTGACGTGCCGTGCGGTGTGCATACGGTGAGGAGAACACTAAGGGAGCATAACTTAAATGTTCGCAGTCCAAGAAAGGTTCCACTTTTAAAGAAACACCTTGTAGTTAAAGGGGTAAAGCAAGGTGGCTCTCTATGGTGGAAAAGGATCTCGGGAGTTTGTGAGAAGACCCCCGAACATGGAATATAACCCTAGATACACTACAAAAACTATTAAGCATGGGGGATCCAGTATAATGGTTTGGAGATGCTTCTCCTATTATGGAGTTGGCCCAATATACTGCATCAAAAGCATTATGAACCAGTACTCTTACGTGGATATCCTGCAAAACACTATGCTGCCATATGCCGAATACGAATTGCCCCTCAAATGGGTCTTCCAGCAGGATAACGACCCAAAGCATACCAGCAGAGCAGCCATGCAATGGTTCCAAGATAATAGGATTGAGGTCATGGAGTGGCCTGCACCGTCTCCTGACCACAATCCCATCGAGAATCTTTGGGCAGATATTAAAATAGAAGTATCCAAGGCAAAACCAAAAAATAACGGAGAGTTATGGAGCGTTGCTGAGCAGGCATGGCAATCAATAACACCATCAAGATGTCAGGGACTTGTGGAGTCAATGAAACGTCGCTGTGAAGCCGTTATAAAAAATAATGGTCATGCTACCAAATACTAGCTTTAATTAAATAAAATACCGTTGAAAAGAACTTTTTGTGACCTTGTTATAATTTAATTTAATAAAAAAAGAAAATCACTGCTATTATTTTGCTCGCTTTATTTTGAGGTTTATTTTGGTTTTGGATTACTGCTTAGCTAATTAGCAATAAATTAAATTCCATTCTTACTAAAAATTAAATTTTAATGAATCTTAAGGAGTTTTACTTAAAAAAATTTCCAACATCAAAACTCTTTTCATGTTTTATGTTTTGTTTAAAATAATTTTCCATGCACTGCTATTTTTTTGCTCGCAGCTGTAGGTATTAGAAGATGCATTGCGAAACTTAAGCAGAAATATGTATGGAAGAATATGAATAAGATGGTTAGAAAATATGTAAATAGTTGTAGAGTTTGTAATGAAGTCAAAATTAATAAATATACTAAAGAACAGTTCGTAAGAACAGAAACACCTTGCACATCATTTAAAGTGGTAACAGTAGGACCACTCAGACCATCAAATGGATACAGGTATATTCTAACCATTCAATGTGAACTAACAAAGTTCATAGAAGCTTTTCCACTAGTCACTAAAGACGCTATTTCAGTAGCAAAAACTATTGTAGAAAAATTTATTTTGAAACATGGTTGTTTTAGAAAGTTAAAAACAGATAAGGGCACAGAATTCACTAATGAACTATTAGTAAATATCTGTAAGACACTAAAAATAGAAAAAACTACGTCAACATCATTTCATCATGAAACTTTAGGAACAGTAGAAAGAAATCATAGAGTTTTAAATGGTTATTTAATGACCGCGGACGGAAAAGACGACTGGGAAGAATTACTACCTTACTACCCTTACACATACAATACTACACCACACTGTACAACCAATTATTCACCTTTTGAATTAGTTTACGGAAAATTATGTGCTTTACCTTTGTGAAATTATTAAAATAAAGAAAAAACATACAATACTGATAATTATGTTAGTGAACTTAAAATAAAATTGAAATACGCTCATGAAAAAGCTAAACAAAATTTAGAACAAAGTAAAAATAAAACATGTACAAATCAATCTAATGTAAGTAATTCAAATTTTAAAATTGGAGATTTAAGTCTATTTAAAAGTTGGAAATAAAAAAAAGTAAGATAAACCATTTAGAGGTCCTTATAAAATAATAGAACAAAATGGACCAAATAGTATTGTAAGAATTATCAATGAAAATAAAGAAGTTCATAACAATAATTTAATAAAAGCAAGAAATAAATAATTAAAAAGAAAATAATAGTAATAATATATATGTATGTATATGTATATATAAATATACCCATCATTTTTCAATCCCTATGTGTAATAAGATAATGTAATTTCAAAAATAATTTTTTTTAATTAAAGATAACAAAACTAGTTTTTTTTCTAAAGGGTGAGGGTGTTGTGTGTAATACCAAAAGAATTAAGAAATGTAAACAACAAAAAAATGTAATGCAAAACAATAATAATAAACAAACATTAATGAACTCGACGCATGGCGACCTACATACATATGATTGTATATCATCAGCCGTCACCAAGCGTGCATTGAACTGATCATATTACACACTAAGCATGTTCGGTCGCTATGCGCCAAGTGCATAGATCGATTTTTGTTTATGACTGCAATTAGCTATATGTGACACATTGACTGAGCATTCGGAATGCCTTTGAGGAAATACAACCAATGGTTTATTTTGTCAAATGAACGTTTAATTCTTACGTCATGTGGGACAATGTACATATTGTAGGTCATAGGCAAAATCGATCATTAAAGAAGTAGAGTAAGAATACAATGTATAAAAATGTAAAACTAGTTGTAAGTATAAATAGGAGAACATTTACCAAATAAATTCAGTCTTAAGTTATATCATAACCTTGACTCAAATAATTTTAAATCGTGCATTTATGCTCGGCAATATAAGCGGCTTTTAATAAGCGAAGAATAATCCTTTCGCTAAAGACTGCCTCGTCAAACACTACACCATTCGATTTTTCTCAAAATACCAGATGTCAAGAACGTTATTCTTCATGAAATTATTTTGGAGATGGAGTCATTTTTTGTTCGTTAAATATTCGAGGTGACAATTTTTTTTTAGTTTGTTTGATTTATAATTAAACCGTTAATTAGTTTTTTTTTTCCTAAAAACACACTTGTTTGGGTTCACATAAGATTTATATAATATACAATTTTATTCAAGTCCCTAGCTTCATTGTTCGTGAGATATTTTGGGTTAACCAAAATGTTCATGTTCACCTTTTTGAAATTGCTTTGGTAAAAAAACCACTCACTCAATGAGAGTCATTTCTGCATTGGAGGAATACGTTGCAAGTTGCAACGCACTCTTACAATTACAGTAGGATGCGTTGGCCTCGTTTCACCAACGCCTTAGCGAGAGAACTTCGTTCGAGTGACATAGCCCCACCAAACAACAGAAACCTTACAAATACAGAAATTGACCAACATTTACAACAGATGAACGAAACAATTAAACGAACGATGGAACGGACAATACCAAAGTACAAAGAACGGGACCAAATGGACGCTTACAGAAACGCGACTATTGACGCACTACGTAGGCACAAGAGTGGCCTACTGACAAGACTCAAAAACTCGTACAGACGACTTACAGACCCACACGACTTGGAGGTTAGGACACTGAAGTCGTCAATAAAAAACGTCAATCTGTTGATTAAGGAGAACTACAGGTTATCAATTAACAAGTACTGGGACCGCAAGATCCGGTCAGTTAATTCCAGTGACCCTAGTATGTTCCCTAAAATCAACAAGATATTCAGGAAAAAGAACGATAATGACCTTCCGTGTCCGAAACTCTAAAGAACTGAAGATAACAGGGACGTACTCAGGACAGCGCAAATAGATCCAGAAGAAGCCATCTTTTTTTTTATTTTCATTATTTTTATAATAATAATACTGTTGCGTTATAAATAAACGCAACAAGTTCTTTTTTGTAATTCATTTTAATAAAGATGATGCATTTTGCATCCATTTCTGTTTGTTTACAAAACTCGATTTAACAAATGTCACATTCCGTCTACACGAAGATGAGAGAGAGCGGGACGGCCATAGTCCTTCTGACCATGGTTCTCTCTGTTATTTTCGTGAGGAAAAAAATAATACCAAGTTTAGTTTCAGATTTCAATAGATCCAGGGTTTCCATGGAAGTGAAACCAAACCAGATGGACGGTCTGGTCGATACGTAAAGTTGCATGTGAAGTCACTCTAAATGGAGAATGGCCTACGGCCCAACTTTAAGTCTTAAGACAATTTTTTTTGTAAATTTATATTCTTTTGCAATTCTTTTGTTTATATTGTTAAATATTTCTAACGTTGAGTATTTTAAAAGATACTTTAAAATTCAATCAAATACAGAAGATTTTAGTACTCCTATATCTATATTTAATCCAGTCTAAAAACACGTTCGTCTCTCTCAACCGCCAAATTTGAATACCGCCTAAAAACGCCTTCTGCCCTCTGGTGGTTCATTGGATTCCTCCAGGGTGTGTTCAGCAGCAGACATTTTAGATGACCGTGTTCACGGGTTTAACAGGGAGGTTACAGTTTGGCCTTTCCTGACTCTTCACCGTCCTCGGTGTCATCATCCGCCTCGCTGTCATCGACATCAATTCCATCTAGGTGCGGCGCAGTCAAACAGAATGGTCTCATTTTCTCCGCGGTGAATACCGAACTAAAAGGCTTAGTCGATCTCTGATGTTCCGATGTCGGACAATCAACACTGATAGCGTCAATAAGGACGATCTGTTGGGAATCCCTCAGCTCGAAATCAAATAACAGTTGGTTGGGTGTGAACCCGGTTGTTGAGTTGATTTGAGTATTGATAGTCGACTGAAGGTTTTCCATTTCCAAATCCCAACCTTGATCTACTTCTACTACTGTCCGAAGAAATGACAATATAGTCCTATTTGCGCGCTCGACCTGGCCATTTGCTGTCGGAGTCCGTACAGCGTTCTTGACATGTTGTATTCCATGTGATTGCAGTATTGTTCAAAGGTTCTCGATGTGAAGCTCGTACCTCGATCTGAGATGATTTTCAGTGGAGTTCCAAAATAGGATCGTAACTCGTTCAATATCCTTATCACTGGTTGCGTCTTTGTCGTGCGGACAGGCTTCACGATGAGATATTTTGTAAAAGCGTCTGAGATGGCCACAATGTATTGGTTTCCCCAACGACTTTGAATAAACGGTCCAAGATGATCGATGTGAAGGGTACGTAAAGGAATCGGGTCAGTATCCCACACATAAAGTTCACCTGGAGTTCTTCCACCGGTACATTTTGTATACTGACAATTAATGCAGGCGGCCAGATACTCTTTCACGTACTTCCTCATCTTAGAGAACCAAAAATGTTTTAGGATTCGTTGCATCGTCTTTTCCAATCCAAAGTGTCCATTGTCATCATGTACGTACATCACTATACGCCAACGAATGGCTTTTGGAATCACCAACTTGTTCTGGTCTCCTACTCGTCTGTATAATCGACTCTTCACGACAACGTAGTCCTTCAAAAACTTCTCTCGATGATCAGATGGTGCTCTATTTTTAAGGATGTTGACAATATCTGTTATCTTCGGATCATTCATTTCCATTGTGTTTATGAAGTCATTATTATTAATCTCGATTTTTATTATGCTGCTTCGAATAATTTCGGGTTCCTTTGCTTCGTTGATTGGAGCACGGCTGAGTGCGTCAACGTATCGCATTCGGTCAGTGCTTCGGTGCTCTAGTTGGAAGTCAAATTCCTGTAATTTGAGCCACCAACGAGCAATGCGCGTTACCAACTCCTTATTTTGTGTTGTGGTCGTAACAGCAGCACAATCCGTAACCACTTTAAATGGTTTCCCAAGCAGGTAAATCCGAAATCGCTCAAGTGTCTCAACTATTGCCAGCACCTCCAATTCATGGCTGTGAAACTTCTGTTCAGAATTTGTGCAATGTCGACTATAATAAAACACAGGTCGGAAAGCCTTTCCATCGGTCGATTGCAGAAGAATCCCTGCTATACCTATGCTACTCGCATCAGTGTGTACTTCATGAATGCGTTTCGGATTATAAATGTTGAGTACCACGTCAGAACTAAGAATAGTTTTTAACCTCTCGAATGCTTTGTTCTGTTCTGTTTCCCACTTGAAATCAACGGTCTTACAAAGAAGCTGTGTCAGTGGGCGAGATATAGTGGCATAGTCCTGGACAAACTTTCGAAAATACCCCGTTAGGCCAAGGAATCTTCGCACTTCATGAATATTTTCGGGCTTCCGGAAATCAACTATTGAAGACAATTTTTCCTGTCCAGGCCGAATACAATTTTCTGAAACTCGGTGCCCCAAGATGACGATTTCAGTTGACAAAAACTTGCACTTATCCATTCGAATTGTAAGTCTGCTATCACGAATGATTCCTAATAACTTTTCTAGCCTTTGAAGTCCTTCCTCGATCGTGTTGCTAGGAACTATGATGTCATCGATATACCCTATTGCTTCATTCGGTTTCATTTTGCACAGAATCTTATTAACCATGCTTTGAAAAACGGACGGTCCATATACAACATAATAGGGGTATGCAATTATATTCATAAATTGCGTCAAATGTGCTAAATGCCGTATACTTCTTACTGCTTTCATCGATTTCTATCTGATGATATCCGGATAGCAAATCGATGGTGGTGAAATATTTACTATCTGCAAGTCGAGATAATATTTCCTCAACTACCGGCATCGGAAAGTTATGTTTGACGGTCATCGAATTTAGTTTGCGAAAATCCACGCATAGTCGATCCTCTCCATTCGTTTTTGGAACCAAAACTACTGGCGACAGATAAGGAGAATCACTAGGGCGAATAATCTTACATCTCAGTAGCTCCGCAATGATTTCGGTGACAATTTCTCTTTTTGCAAACGGAATTCGATATGGTCGTAGTTGGAAAGGAACGTCTGATGTTAATTCGATTTTCATTTTCATGAAATTACATCTTCCTAATTCAGCAATCGAATTAGCAAAACACATTGAGAAATCTGTCAAAATATTATTCAGCTTTTCGTATTGAAGTTCGTTTAACTCGGAACAGATATTTGATTCAGAACGTTCAATTCGGTATATGCCTTTCTCGATAACAATTGTGTTATTATTTTGGCAGAGAATGTCGGTGCCAAGAAGAACATCCTGCTCAAGCAAATCATCATCTACCACATGCAACTCCGCATCAAACTCGTGCGCATCCAGAATCATTTTACAATTAATTTTATGTTTACAGATAAACTCACCTCCAGCGAATCCCTTCAAGATTTTATCGGCACTGGGTAGGATACTGGAAACCTCTTCGGCTCTTGACCTGGTGATGAGTGAACAGACGATGCCAGGGTCCACGAGAGCCTTCATCTCATGACTGCTGTTGAGAACAATCTTCTTGGTGATAATCTCCGGAGCAAAATCTTGGTGCACGACTTGAATTTTGTTGATATTGTCTTTCCTTAACTGGTCACAAACTGCAGCTGTATGTCCAGGGCGATGACACTTGGTGCACCGGTCTCTCTTTTGCGGTTTGGTGCATTCAACGGAACGATGACCGGGTTCATTGCAGTTGTAGCATCGCAGACTAAACTTTGTTGTACGTATGTTGTTGTCGGGTGACCTTTCGGAAGCTACTTTCCGTATCGGATGCTCGACTCTTACGATTGGAGTAGAACCTGTAAAATCGTACGCTCTTACTGACCTCAGTAAGTCCAACAATGAAGAAAAGTGATGTCCGGATAGAGCATGTTGCATCCTGCTGTCTCTTAACCCTCTGATGATGTAGGTTATAATCGAGTTGTCTCTTAAACCGTATTTGCGTCCAATCCCTACCATTTCATAGTAAAAATGCTCAGGACTTTGGTTTGGTTTTCGGAACGAGTTCGCCATATCACGATGTATGTCGGCATCATTTGAGTCACTCGGAAAGTCTTGCTGTAGCTGTTGAGCAAAATGACTCCAACTCTGAAAAATCATTTGTAAGCCGTCAAACCAGAGCTTAGCAGCCCCCTTCATCTTCGCAGGAAGTGCTAAAATTAATATATTTTCAGTCCACTGATATGCTTCCATAAGCATGTTTGTGCGCTTCACAAACTGATCGGAGCTAAGCGAAGTTCGGTCCAGTGGGCTAAAATCTGGTAGCACATCTATCAGATCGCGAATGTTCGGTATCGGTGTTGCGACATGGGGCGAGTAGTACGGGGATGGTCTTGGTGGTTCGTATCGTTGGGCGTTTGGATATTCCATAGGTACTGCAGTATAGGGTACATCAGGCCCGTAGCCAGGATTTCGGTTCGGGGGGGGGGCTTGTTCAATTTCGAAGAAGTAAATCTATATAAAAAAATTTAAAAAAAACTACATAATGTAAATGTTTTATTTTTGTTTGTATTTTTTTTTGTATTTAATTAAATAAATAGTTTGGATTTTTACAGCAATAAACGCCTTGTCTTTTTTTTAGACATAATGTCGATCACTTCATCTGGATCCACATCAATACCTGAGTGAACAGACAGTATTGCAAGTGCGCTTAGTTTTGGATGGCCCATAACGCTTCGGGATACTGTTTTGATCCTTTTCATCGTTGAAAAGGTTCTTTCAACGCTAGCTGTTGTAACTGGTAGTGTGGCCAAAATAGTAAGCAAGTAGCTTATGATCCTGAAGTAGGTCTTGTCACATATATCTAGCAGTTTCAGAACATCGGAAGAGGGATCCATCGATGAAATTTTTTCGCACCAGAGTATGTACTCCGCTTTAACAGCTGACAAGGATATTGCGTTATCGAAGTAGAGTGTTAGATTTTCCATTTCATTTACTCGATTGGCGGCAGCAAAACCTGGAAGCAGAGCTTGAAACGATAGTAAAACGTCCTCGTTGACCATAAATCTGTCAGTAAGATTTTGTATAAGAGAATCTAGACAGGGAATGAGTATAGAAACTCTAAAATAGTCTTTTGGACATGATGTTACTGCGTTGTTTGTTTCAAAGAAAGCCTTGGAATTGTTATGCTGACTTCAAATAAATCCCTGGCAAGTTGTGATGCGGATTGAAAAGCGTCTCTGAAAAAGTCTCTGGCAGTTTCTCTTATGTCCTTAAGAGAACTTAAGACTTGTTTCGTGTGATTTATTGCAGACACGAAATTTAAAGATTCATTTTGAAGCAAAATTGATAAGCGTAGCGTTAAACTAAAAAGTTTTTCGCATACCATGGGGCTTAACAGAAAATCACTTCTTTGAATTGCTGCTAACAGAGTTGATGCTTTTGAAGACATTGCCCACGTCTTGGTGGATATTTCTTCAAGACTAACAGCAATACATTTGAAGAGCTCTACAAATGAAAGAATGCTGTCATGCCTTTCAATAAACCTTGTTTCACAAAGGCGCAAAAGTCGTTTTTTTTCTGCTTTCTGGTGCGTATTTTTGGATGGCGATTTGGAAAGTCTTATTTGCATTTGAATGGTTTCGGAAGAAATTAGCTATTTCGCTTCCTACACCAAGACAATTGCGAATCGAGGGTGTTGACATGGCATTAGACACAGCCAGGTTCAATCGATGACTTGCACAGTGAACATATCTGGCATTTGGATACTGTTGCCTTATCCTACTCTGTACTCCACTTAAGTGGCCTGACATATTTGCCGCTCCGTCATAACCTTGGCCAACACACTTGATCATATCTAGATGTAGTTCCTCACATCGCTGCAATATGGTTTTAGTCAGGTTTTCAGAAGTTTGGTCATCAACAGGAATAAAACCTACAAAATCTTCCCAAAGCATACTTTTCGTGGGCTCTGCACAGCAGTCAACATATCGGACACATATTGAAAGTTTCTCAGTGCCAGAAACATCCATTGTTTCATCAACCAGAATGCTAAAACAACTCGATCTTATAACCCGGTTAGATATTTTTCTGGTGACAATATCAGAGCATATATCTAAGATTTCGTTTTGGATATCTGGGCTTATATAGGTTGCATTTTTTGACTAGATAGTCTCTTAACATTAATGTGTATTTGTCTTTATTAAATAATAGTACCTAATTAGTCTCCTTTTGATGAAAAAAAAGAGTCTTTTGCAACCAGATTGCTAAGAGTTATTTTTAAACACAATTCGAACTTAAATAGTATGTACTCTTATTTATACCTACTTGCGTATATAAAAAAATGCATTTATGCATATAGAAAAAGCATGAAATCTGCCGGATAGTAGCTCTGCTTTTCTGATGTGGCGTATGATAGATAATGCACCGTCGTTTTCGACGGGTTTCCAGCTAGTTTATAATATTTGTGGGATAACCATTTATTAAAGCAACATGATTTCAGAACAATATACATAAGTAGTGAGGAACTAATAAGAGAATATACAAACTTTTGTTCAAACATTTTTTTTTAAAATCATTTCGGGGGGGGGGGGGCTTGAGCCCCTCTAGCCCCCCCCCCCCTGGCTACGTGCCTGCCTTAGGAGTAATTGAAGAAAGCCAGAGTGCATGGAGCTCTCCAACGGTTATGGTGCAAAAGCCTGGGAAAAATAGATTATGCCTAGACTCGAGGAAAGTGAATAATATGACGAAAAAGGATGCCTATCCTCTTCATCATGTTGATGGCTTGCTTAGTCGACAAATAGTTACCCATTATATATCGACTGTGGATTTAAAGGTCGCGTTCTGGCAAATACCTCTGGAGAGAGCCTCAAGGGAAAAAACTGCGTTTACCGTGCCCGGCCGACCCTTGTATCAGTTCACTGTCATGCCATTCGGCCTTTGCAATGCTGCCCAAAGGCTTTGCAGACTTATGAACAAGGTCGTTCCACATGAGTTAAGACAACATGTTTATGTCTATTTGGATGATCTGTTAGTGGTCTCGTCGACGTTTGAAGAACACATGAAAATCTTATTGAAGCTTGCCATGCTATTGAAAAGCGCCGGATTAACAATTAATTTATCCAAATCAAAATTTTGCTTTAGAGAATTAAAATTTTTAGGTTTCATTATTGGGGGTGGGTGTATTCAGACCGATCCGGATAAAGTATCTGCGATAAAAGATTTTCCTGTCCCAAAAACAGCAAAACAGGTCAGACGTTTTTTAGGTTTATCTGGGTAGTATAGACGGATTGTCAATAATTATTCGTCCTTAGCTACACCATTAACAGATACACTTAAAAAGTGTAAATCTTTTAACTTCACGCACGAAGCTTTAAAAGCGTTTGAAGAATTAAAACAGCACCTATTTTCGTAAACTCAGACTTTAAAAAACCGTTTAAAATATTGTGTGATGCGTCTACGACAGGAGTAGGAAGTGTGTTGTGCCAAGAAGACGAAAACGGGGTGGAAAGACCGATATATTACTTTTCTCACAAACTTACACAGGCAAAACGCAATTATAGCATTACTGAGCTAGAGCGCTTAGCAGCCGTTCTAGGGGTGGAAAAATTTCGTTGCTACGTGGAAGGACAAGAATTAACCATAATTACCGACCACGCCAGCCTACGATCGCTAATGAGCCAAAAAGACCTGAATGGGCGTTTAGCACGATGGAGTCTCCGACTTCAACGTTTTTCGTTTAAGATTGAACACAGGAAAGGTTCTCAAAATGTAGTTCCGGATGCGCTTTCGCGTGTCTACAGTGTTGATGAATTCACTAAAACAGAAAATGAGACAAATAAATCAGACATTTTGCACGTCGATCTTGAAGATCCAGCTTTCAAGTCAGACGAATACCTTGGGTTAATTAAAACCATTGATAATAATCAAGACCAGTTACCTGACCTTCGCGTGTCAGATGGGTTCGTGTATAAAAAGGTGAAACCCTGCACAGGTAATCCCCTAGAAGATGACTGTGTTTGGAAGCTCTGGATACCGGCCAAGCTGACGACCAGTTTGATTCGGTTAGCCCATGAACCTCCTCGCGCATCTCATGGTGGTATAGCCAAAACATTATATCGCATTCGCCGTTTTTACTGGCCTTATATGGCGGCTCAAGTTAAAACGCTTGTTGGCGATTGCAACATCTGCAAGACCTGTAAAGCGCCAAACTCAACTTTGAGGCCACCAATGGGACAAGCGTTTATTGTAGACAGACCTTTTCAGCATGTCTCTGTTGATTTTGTAGGACCTTACCCAAGGTCAAAAAAGGGCCATATCCACATAATTGTGTGCCTTGACCAACTAACGAAGTTCGTTCTGGTTAAAGCTTAAAAAAAAGCTACTGGTGAAACTGCTATTAGATTTTTGGAAGATGAAGTGTTTTCCATATTCGGAGTACCCGAGTCTTTGCTGTCCGATAACGGTAAGCCATTTATAGGGAAAGAATTTTCCAAATTCCTCACAAGTTATGGAACTAAGTATTTAAAAACAGCTTCATATGCACCCCAATCAAACGCTAGTGAGCGAGTTAACCGCTCGATCATCGCCGCAATTCGATCATAGATAGGTTCAGACCAATCTCATTGGGATCAACATCTACCATCCATAGTAAGCGCGTGTTATGAATGTAAACAACACCGATGTACATAATAACGACGGCATCGGATTCTCCATGCCGTCATCATCTAGATTTTAGGTATTTTTACATGTATAAGTTATTATTAAGGTAGAGACATAAGAAGAGAAATAAAGATTTCAGTCATTGTTTTGACCTGAACGAAGATTGTTTGTTTTAATCATAACTGGCGCGAAAAGAAGAACCGAAAACGAAACAACGCAAAAAGAAAATTGTTTGAATACAGTGGAAACAAAGCGGTTTAAGTAAGATTTACAAATCGTGAAGAAACGAAGCTTAAGAAAATTTGTTTTGTGTCTCTACTATTGAATTAAACAATTGGAAGATTTGAGAAACAAAAGATCAAACAAAAAAAAAAGAAATATAAAACATTTTTTTTCAATTAGTAATTTAGCAGACTAAAAATCAGTCAATGCAAATAATCAGAAAAAAAGTGAGGTGATTTTAATAAACAAGAAAACAGTTCATAAAACAAAACACAATGGCTCAAAATCAAGAACAACTACAGCAGTGTATAGTTATGCTGACACAATTAGTTGTACAGAATTCAAAATCGTCAACCAGAATCCAAAAAGAGTTGGAATTCATTCCAGTTTTCAAAGGAGAACCAGGAGAATTACCGTCATTCATTGACATCATCAACAAAAAAATACAAGACTTGAATGGTGAAGAAGAGAAGAAGACAGGTTTTGGAATTATATACCACTATAAAATTTCTGGAGCAGCAAAGAACTTTCTAAGAATCAACCCACCAGATACCTGGAAAGAATGCGAGGAAACGCTGAAAACTCATTACAGACCTAGAAAGGACCAGATGACACTTACCAATGAAATTATGTCTTTAAAGGTAAACAGTATTTTAGAGCTTAATGATAAGTTAGCTAAGATAGAACGATGATGGCAGATATTCTTAGTGACATAGCTATTCAGAGGGTAAAAATAATAGTGTCAGGTTCCTTAGGTTATTGCATTATGAATAAAACTAATTTAAGTGAAATTAGAAGCATAGTTGCATCTTTTATAGGACAGGATTATACAAATTTAAATTTTAAGTTCATGAATAGTAAAAAAGAAGTTCAAGAGAAAAATGTATTTAAAAAAAAGAAGCCCAAGTATTCAAATTCTTATTACAACAGGAAAGACGAACAACTTCCAAGTAATAATAGGAGAACTGGTAACTCAAGTAACACATAAAGTGAATTCTTGCAACGACCGAAACTCAAAGCAGACGACAAATAGTAATAGACAAAAAAATCAATCTGGTACAAGTAGAAACAGCAAAATAACACAGTCCGATCATATGTCAGTTGACGCTTTAAGTGATGACGCTGATATTAATGTAGTCGATGATTCGTTTTTTATAAACTAGCCTCGGAAAACAAAATCATTCTCAGATTAACTTTACAAAATAAAAAATATACTGCTATGGTAGATACCGGATCAACAATCAGCTTATTAAATGAAAAGACATGCAAAATTGACTATACGGTTCTGAATTCAGATCCCACACTTATTACAACCATACAAGGCGAAGTAAATAGACCCAATAAAATAGTAGCAACAGTTTGTCCCGAAGAATTCATGTATCCGTGTAATTCAAGAATGAAGTGGATAGCTATGGGTATTGAAAAGCCATATGACCTTATCTTAGGTATGGATTGGATGAATAAAAATGTAAGGCAGATAAGTTTAGAGACTCAGGAGATAATTATGACAAATGAAGTGAGCCTTCCTTTTTTGACAAAAATTATTTCACAAGAAATCAATGTACTTGAAGAAAGTAGAGTGCAAGACATTCCATTAGATCATCTTAACGAATCTGAGAGGGGGGTAATTGAACCAGTCATAAAAGAGTTTAGGAGTCTTCTATATAAAGATGGTGATGTGTTGACCAAAACAAATACAATTGTTCATGAAATCCGAACCACAACAGATAACCAAATTAATTCCAGACTCTATCGTTATCCGAAAATCCATGAAATGGAAGTGAGGAAACAGATGGAGGAGATGGAGAAAAATGGCATTATAAGAAAAAGCAAAAGCAGATATAGCTCTCCGATAATTGTTGTACCGAAAAAGGTAGACAAGTCGGGAATTCAGAAATTTAGGATTGTAGGAGACTACAGGAGGTTAAATCAATTTACGGTAGACGATAAGTATCCAACACCGAATATTGATAGTATTCTCGATAAGTTGGGGAAAGCCCAATATTTCAGTACGATAGATCTTGCAAAAGGTTATCACCAGATAATGGTGGCGGAAAAAGATATCGAGAAGACTGCATTTGTTACTCCTGGCGGTTTATATGTGTTTGTTAGGATGCCGTTTGGCTTGAAGAATGCTTCAGCCACATTTCAGAGAATGTTAAATGATATATACTCCGAGAATATATCAATACAATATGTGTTGTATATATGGATGATATCCTTATATTTTCGACATCCTTAGAAGAACACGTAAAATCTCTAAGAAATATATTTTCAAGATTAAAGAAGCACAACTTAAAAATCCAAGCAGATAAGTGTAGCTTTCTTAAGAAAAATACAGAGTTCTTAGGCCATATCTTAACAAAGGATGGTATGATGCCAAACCCTGAAAAGATCAAAGCGATACAGGAAATCAAACTGCCAAAGACTGAAAAGCAATTGAAAGGATTTTTAGGAACAACTGGCTTTTATAGAAAGTTTATTAGGGATTATGCGAAGATAGCATACCCAATGATAAAGTACTTAAAGAAAGGGGTTAAGATCAATGTAAACGATCCGCCATACATTGCCCCATTCAAAAATCTTAAATGTTTAATACTATCACATCCAATTTTGAAATATCCGGACTATGACCAACCATTTGTTGTGACGACAGATGCTAGTGATTATGCTATAGGAGCAGTCTTGTCAGAACAAGGTCACCCAGTATGCTTTATTTCACGAACTTTAAACAACCACGAGCAAAATTATAGCACCACAGATAAAGAATTCTTGGCTATTGTTTATGCTGTCACATATTTTAGACCATATTTATATGGGAATAAATTTAAGATTGTAACGGATCATGCACCTATTAAGTACCTAGATGGTAAATATAAAGGGAATAAATTCTCCCAACGGAATCAAAGGTGGTTGCTAAAGCTTCAGAAGTTTAATTACGAGATTGAGTATCTGCAGGGTAAGAAAAAAAAGGTGGCGGACTATCTGAGTCGACTCGAGAATTCAGAAAAGATTAATAAAAATAATGACGAAGAATCTAATTTGGAAATGTCTGATAATGATGACCAAACTCAACACTCAAAGATTAGATCACTTAGGTATTAAAGATGAAATTATGAATAAGTATAAATTGCAACTTTAGCTAACATACAGTCCCGAGCATCGAATGCAGACATTGCATAAAAGAACAATTTTGGAATTGAATCCTTTAGAAGATCAAGGTAAAATTAGAGATTTTCTTAAGAAGTATGTCAAAAAGGGTCTAGTTGGAATTTTCTCCGAAGTCAATGATTCAGACTACAATAAGGTTCAAATGATTTTAATATCAATGTTTTCATCTCACAGCAACATTAAATTTGTACGATGTTCAAAAAGAGCTCGGGACATTAAGACAGAGGAAGAACTACACAAGCAGTTGTCATTGTATTACATCAAAGAATCAATGCATAGCGGTATAAATGAATGTTATCATAGTCTTAAAGATAAAATTTATTATCCCAAGCTTAGAGATCAAATAAGACTTATCATAGGTAGTTGTAACAAATGTAGAGGAATAAAGTACGATAGGAAACCGATAAAAGCTAAATTTGAATTTACCGAAACTCCATCAGAGAAAAATGAAATTATACACCTTGACATATTTCACTTCAAAAAACATGCTTTTGTTACTACGATAGATAAACTCACTAAATTTGCTGCAGCATATCAAATAACTGATCGTAACTGGAGAACCAAGAAAACTTTGATTGTTGAACAGTTTGCCAAATTTGGTAGGCTGAAAAAGATTATAATGGACAATGAATTTCGAGCTGAACAACTAATTGATTTTCTAAATGCCGAAGGTGTTGAAGTCCATTTAACAAAACCAAATAATCACACAGGGAATGTTGACATAGAGCGACTTCACTCAACCTTATTAGAGATAATAACTGGAATAGAGGGAAGTGAGCTCTCAATTGAAATGAAGATACAGATGGCTATAGGGCACTATAACGATCGATATCACTCTACAATCAAATGTTCCCCCAGACAAGCGAAGGATAAAGTAAACTTTCAAGATTTAGTTATGAGAGTAGAAGCAGTGAAGAGGCATATTATTAATCGAAGAAATTCTAATAGGGAAAATTACGTAGAGGATAGAAAGGAGGGACATATAAGAAACTACAAGAGGTTGAGGCATAAAGATGAACCGTATTATAGATTACATTCTTTGGAAAATGTTCATAACTCCAATATTAAAAGACCTTTTAAACTTACAGGTTATATCCAACGTAATAATGATTCTATTGCTAATCCCAGTAGCACAGGGGCTACTGCAGGTGAGTCCCATACATGAAGAAATGGGATACACAACGATTAAAGTAAAAGAAGTCGAAGTTACAAACCAAACAAATACCGTTCTTCACATTATAGACCTAGAAGACATTAGTAGTATTCTATCAAGATTTGAGTTGAACATTAAAAAGATAAGTATGAGTAACAAAGAATTATTAAAATCAGTTGTGTATGATATCAGAACAAAGATCAGTTCAATTATTCCAAAACAAACCAGACAGAAAAGAGGTTTGATCAATCTTGTAGGTAGTGTACAAAAATGGCTATTCGGAACTATGGACGATAGTGATAGGCAAGAAATTTTGGAACATTTAAAGATCAATGAAGAAAACAATCATAATGTTATTTTCAATTCTAATAAGCAAATTTCGATAAACAGACACTTTGATGAAAGTTTCAATATACTCAAAACAGCGATAGAGCAGGATAGGAACAAAACATTAGGATCAATGCTGTCGAACGTACTGCAAGAGCAATATTTGTATTGCTTTAGCTTGGTACGTACTGCCGTACTGCACACTTTTCTTTTGTACTGCATTTTCATTTTTGTATTGCCTCACTTTAAATATTTTCCATGAAAGTGCACTTCCAAGTTCCACTTTTTTGTCGAACTTTGTCAAAAACGAATTTATCGATGACGCCTCTCTGAACTCAATAGATTTTTGCAATAAATATTGCTTTTAAGACTCAAAGGAAATCTACCTTGGCGCACAAGCTAACATTTTAGTTTGCTCTGGAGTCTAACAGATGAGGTTATACAAAATATAAAATAAAAGTGGAGAGATTACTACATCGAATTATGCACTCAAATAAGAAAAAGAATTAAGTTCCAAGAAAAAGTTTTAGAAGCCGTGCAAACAATTGATCCAAAAAAAAATAAATCCCCAAGCCTTACCCCGCTTATACAATTGTTTCCAAATTTAATTTAAGAAGAACTTGTCAATGACCTTGATGGTGAATGAAGGGCTCTTTAACATCAAAGTATGATAAGTGTAGATTTGAAATTCGAAGACTATTGGAGCGCTATCTTTAATTTAAAAAACGCATTAAATGCTCCAATTTGTCCCCTTTTAAAAACATTTGTTGTGTCCATTTTATGCTTTCCGCATAGCAGTGCAAGTGCAGAGCTCATATTTTCCTATGTAGCTTTGATAAAAGATACAAAACAAACTCTTTACTGACATCCACAGTCAATGCAATTTCAATGGCAAAGGAATTATGTAATGTATGTATGCGCTATGTAAAATTCAATAAACATTGTTTGCCTTCCAAAATTATTACTAGTTACCTGAATTTAAGATATAATTTTGTGTTGAGTCTTTATAAAAAAATATTCTCGCGCTAAAATTACATATTAAATGTGTTTAAAAATTCACAAATATGAATTGAAATTAACTGCGATACTTTTATTTTATTTGCATTCATTTATTTTTGTATAATAGTTATATAGCTATAATATATATTTATTTTTATTATAAAAAAGTTCCTATTTTATTAAAAGCGAAATTAATAAAAAAAATTAATGTTAAAATAAGACTAAGCAATTGAACTAAAAGGCTTTATAGATATATAAAGTAGATATGTATCTAAGTTTATTTTTTGTTATAAATAAAAATATATATGAATTTAAAAAAAAAAATATATGCGTATTGCTTTTGTGCAAAAATTATGCAACATTTTTTGGAATGCACTGCTTTGGACTTTTCCAAAACGACAGCACTGCTCTTGAGTCTAAATAAAAGATTTTTGAGAGAGATGTCTGCGCGTGCGTGTGTACGTATGTTCGGGAAGTTTTTTTTGTCGTCCCTATCGTAAGAACCAGAAGAGATATCAATTTCAAATAAATTTTCTTATACAGATAATAATGCAGAAAGATTCAGAAAGGAATTGAGTGGTTGTTTTTTTTTTTTAATTGAAAATTTTGGTTCACCCAAAATATCTCACGGGCTAATTACACTAGCGACATGAATTAAATTGTATATTACATATTGTGACGTGATACCAAACTTATAAAATTTTCAAAAAAATAAACTAACGGTTTTTTTTATAAATCAAAAAAACTTAAAGATAATTGTAGCCTTGAATATTTTACCAACAAAAAATTATTTTATCTAAAAACTAATTGTTCGCAACGAAGAATAATGTTTTTGATATCTGGTACAATTGTGAGAAAAATCGAAGGGACACTTTTTTTACAAAAAATAAAAACCTAAGAAAACAATACTTAAAAATGGCAAAAATTGATTTTCCACTCAAATATCTTTTCAAAAATTAAAAATATTGGCTTCAAACTAATTTCATCTCTCTCTCAAATATCTTTTCAAAAATTAAAAATATTGGCTTCAAACTAATTTCATCTTATAGAAAATATTGCTTTCGACTTTCAGTAAAAAAAAAATTAAAAATCCGATATCGATTCCCGATATCTAGTGAATAATTGAAGGTATTGACTTCAAAATTATTTCATTACGTGATAAATTTTCTTGGTGAAGTTCAATCTGTATTTGGTTATATAAGAAAAAAAAACCTTTCAAGAAATGGTACTAAAATTGGTAAAAATTGTTTTTTGGCTTAAAACCTGGTCAGCAAAAATTGATTTTAAAACCAAACTATTTCATCATATGCAAAATATTGTTGGTAGTTTTTAGTTAATTTTTTTTTTATAAAATTCAACTGACAACTTTTTTAACTTTTGATTTGATTTTTCAATTTTTTTTCGAAAATCGTTAGAGCGGTTTTTTTTAAATTAATTTTTTATATATAAAATTTTACAATGTTGTTCTAAAAATATTTTTGGTATGCAGTTGTTTAGTAATTGTAAATATACGCTCTATATTTGAATTTCGTAAAAAAATGTTGAACCGTTTTTGAGATATAGAATTTTGAAAAAAAAAATTCAATATTTTTTTTTTAAATCCAATCAAAAAAAAATTGCAATTTTGGTAATCAAATATTGTTAAGGCAATATAAGAGCTCGTTTAAAAAAAATTTATTGAAATCGGTTAATAAGTTGCTGAGAAAATTAAAAACAAAAAAACGGTTCTATGAGCGGTACCTTTCTTGAGCAATAGAAAAATATGTTTTTTTTTATTAAAAGAAGCCAAGTTAAAAAATAAAATTTTAGAGAAAATTTAAAAAAAACTCTATCGGTTTGTTTTTGAGAAAAATCGAATTTTCGTTTTTTGACCAAAAAAATTGTATGGGGGCCAATGTTAGAATTGATCTTAAAAAAAAATGAAAAAAACGCCTAACGCGAATCTGCTCAAAACCTTAACTTCCAAGTTTGAACTCAATCGACCCAATGGTTAAGGCTGTAGGAGCGTGGACAAACATACAAAACAGACCGGACGGAATCGTGGGACCCACTTTTTTCGACTTCTCTACCATCGTAATATCATGTTTGATTAAAATCTCGAGTTCGAAATTTTGCACGAATGCAAAACTTGCCATATAGTTCCTTTATGTCGCAAGTAAAAACTGATAAGAAATGGGTTTCGACTCAAGACAAATTGACAGACGGGGTGGAAAATTATCAGTGTTGGTAGCATCCCAGCCTCCTTTTTTAATCATTTTTGGTTTTTATTTGTTTTGTTGCTTAGTCTGACTCATATTTGACAATCATATTTTCTTTACTTCACACGGATGTATTTCTTATCTTCATGATAACCTAGCCTGTGTAGACAGTGTATCATGTAGTCTATGCTTAGATTGTTCCATTTATGTATTCCTGTAGAATCTGCGCGTGTCCGATGTGGCTGGTTTTCCAGCAACTGGTCTTGTTCAGCCGTAAGGCGCATGCAGAAGTTTTTTTGGATTTCTCTGGTGTATTTTACTGATAGGTATTTAGCTTGATCTGATAAATTCAGTGGGTTTCTCCCTATTCTAGAGATTGCATAATCTGTGAAGAGAACTCGGTCTGTTTTAAGCGGGTTAATATTCAAGCCCAGGTGCAAATCTTAGATAAGGCTTTGTTCAGTTGTTCGCTAAGCTTGTTTATGCCGCTTTTATCAGTTTTCGTCAAATCAGAAAACCGGTATAATCTTTGATTGCTTCTAGGAGTCGTTAGTATTTGTCTGCCCTTGGATATACATCTTCTGTTCGTCAAGTTTGCCCGGTTTGAAAGGCTGGTTGCCAAATCTCTATATCAAAGCTGGTCCACCTATGGATTCATTATAAGAGCTATGTTAAAAAAAATATATATTGTTCAATTGTTTTTTTTTTGCACTTTTGAAACAATTTCCTAAACTATATGCAGTTGGCCGGAACTAGGAAATGTCGATTTTGATGATATATATTTCTGCCAGTGAATTGAAATTGAAATATAATTTACATAATACTTGCAACATTTTATAAACGAATTGTTTGTCAATATTCAACTTAAAATTATGTTAGTAACTACATGGATAAAAATGGCATCTGTCACTTTTAATAAATTGACCAGTTATTATTTCTAATTCGGTATTTTCAGAAACATAAACAACATTTCTCATACAAATTTCTTTCTGTCAGAAATATTTTAATGATTGGATTTCTCAAGAATTCTTTATCGCACAATTCAAAAAGGATACAAAAAAACTTATTTGATTGCTAGGTGAGAATGAATAGTGAGCTGCCAGTCAGAAATATAAACTTGCCAAAATACGTCAAAACACGACAAAACTACCCTTTTGAGCACATGACGTCTCCTTCAATTTGTACCAACCACTCGCAAAGATGCAAGGACATAAATCTCATATGACCTCAAATAAATATAAAATAAATAAGAGTCGGGACTCTACATCATATTAGTTGTCTATGGTACCAGAGACCAGACATGTGCATTTGAAATGCTTAAACCTAAACAGATTCCTAATCTAGAAAATTCTGGAGATTGTTTTAGTCTATTGATTTTTCTCTGGCTTACGCTGGGTTAATTCTATGATTCAAATTGCTTATGAAGTTCTTATGAGTTATGACTCAATCAAGTGCTTTTCTATTATTATTGTTGTCATTTAACCCTACAATTACTCGGAAATTATTTAAAAGTTCAGGTGTATTGTGAAAAAATAAGTCTTGAAATAAAAAAAAAGGTTCTCAAAATAAATTATTTCTTAAATAATATGTAATAAATTAGATAAACCACATTTTCCAAAATATTGACGTAACACAATACGAAAAAAAGAGTTTCCATAAACAAAATGGGTGGAGCACAATCTTTGAATATTGACCAACAAATGTCTTCGAAAAAGAACCAGGAATCTGTCTCTGAAATGAATCGCATAAAAGTAAGCTTGGTTTATTATAAAAGTATACTAATTTTTTTCGAAAAATTTACATTAAATGTTTGTGTAAAGATTGAACGATGGATACAGATGCACTATCAAATAAAAGAACGTGAGGTAGCTATGAGCTTAGCTAGGAATCGTGAATTATTCTTTTGGATTACCGGATTTTGGACAACTTCAGTTATAGCCTGTATCTCATACTACCAGCGGGTGCGACGAGTTACAGTCCTAGCCCCTATCCTTCCATTTACGTTTATAACGGCCTATTATGCAGACTTGGCATACGGCAGCAAGTTGCATCGGATTCTTGGTACGTAATACTTTACAAAATATATATGCTCATAATTACGTATTATCATTACAATAATTTGCGTAATACAAAGTAAAACATTTACCATGTATCTGCGACTATGAAGGGTTGCTGGACAGTTTTTAGACACAGATATATATACATATATATATATAGAGTTTGCGGGTTTCAGGATAGTTTTCAGTAATGAAGCAATTTATAAATAACCAAGTTTTAAAATAATATTGGATAAACATTTATAAAAATATGATTGTGCGTGTTCTTAAGAAAAATTATAACATATATGCAGAATATGTCTACGTTTTTAAATATCTATACAACATTCACAAATTATTGTATAAGTATAAATAAGGAATATGCCTTAATAAAAGACTTAGTTGTGCGGACAATACATGTTTATTTCATGACTTAAGAATACCAACTGATGGGCAGCTGCTCGTTTAAAAAAAAAAGAGCAAGCTTAAGAACTAGAGTTAGTTCTCACATGGATGGTACTTACTGAAACTCATAGTAGCGCGTTGCCAACTACGTATATTACATGCCTATAATTTGTAATATTCATTGAGAGATTAAAAATTTTCTGATAAATAACCAATATTATATTATACTTGAGAAAATTATTATATGTAGATTTATAGAACATACCTTTCCTTTTAAGTATCCATTTTTAAAATTATGTAAAACATTTATAGAAGACTCCTTAGTTAAAAAAAAAACAATTCAAACAATTTTAAAAGATACATTTTAAAACTTTTTAAAAGGTTTAAATCTGTTTTATTTTGTTTATAAAAACATACAAACATTTATTAGCAATGATAATGATGGTGATTTTATTAACTAAAGTAATTTGAAGTCAATATCCTTCTTTTTTTACCAAATACTTGAGTCGAAAACCATTTCTTACCCGTTTTTTTGTTTTTGTAGGTTTTGGTGTTTTGTTAAAAAAGTTGTCTGTAGAATTTTTCCACAAAAATTAACTAAAAATTACCAAAACTATTTCGCATGATGAAATAGAGGTCACAATCTATTTTAGGTAACTAGATTTTAAATCGAAACTCAGTTTTAGTAGCATTTCTTAAATGTTTTTATTTTGTATGTAAACATAAACATATTCATTTTTTTTCTGAGAAAATTTAAAACAGAATAAAATTATTTTGAAGTCAATACCTTCACTCACTACATATCGAAAATCAATGTTTACCAATTTTGAGTGCTATTTTTTGTAGATCTTAATTTTTATAAAAAAAAACTGACTGTTGGATGTTTACAAACATTTTACTGAATGTCGAAAACAAATATTTTCTACAAGTTGAAATTATTTTGAAACCAATATCTCTAACTTTTTATAGTCAAAAATAAATGTTTTGATTAATTAATAATTAATGTTTTTTTCGGTTTTTATTTCTTGTAAACAAAATTTGCATTCGATTTTTCTCAAAATTTTACCAAGTGTCGAAAACGTTATTATTCGTTGCATACAATTATTTTCGAAATAAAATGTTTTTTGTTCGTAAAATATTCACAGTGACAGTTATTTTTTTTTTCAGTTTTTTGATTTATGCAAAAAACAGTTAAATCATATTATTATATCAGTTCACGTCACAATATATGTACATATATAGCTAAAGCTTATGGCGTTCGATACAATACGCATAAAAGGTTAATGACGTAGGTAACGGGAAATTCGGGAGGCCCTAAAGGTAATAGTAATTTTTGTGACGTCTCAGACGTACATAACTAAAGAAAAATAATTACTAAAGAAATGAATAAAGTATGGCCATTTTATCTTTTTTTTTGTTTAATTGAATTCAAAAATGGATATTCAAAATTGTAGACATATTCTATCCCTCAGGGATCTGAATAATTGAACTACAAGTTTTAAGGCCCCTTTCGTGGACAGCCAAGCTGCTATCAAAGCCTTAGCCAGTGAGACCATTAGATCAAAAACAGTTTTAAACTGTAGGAAAGAATTAAACAAAATCTGCCACACTAACCGGGTAAAGCTCTGCTGGGTTCCCGGACATAGCAATATAGAAGGGAATGATATAGTAGACGAACTAGCCATTAAAGGGTCAAAAGCAGACACAAGTAGTAGCGACCATTCAGTTAGGGGACCACTCGTCCCGATTGGGGTACTCAAGAGGAAGATAGACCTTAGACTAAAAGAGAAAACCAATATCTCCTGGAAAGCCAGGAACGATTGTGCAATCTCTAGAAGTTTATGGCCTAACACAAATGAAAAAGAAACTCGGTATATTCTATGGCTGAGTAAAAAGAACATTTAAATCTTGATAGGTGTACTAACAGGTCATTGCGCCATTGGCACATTGGCTAATAGAATAGGGGCATTTGCACCCGATTTTTGTAGGAGCTGTCAAGATGAGGGATAAATGGAAACCATTGAACACCTGCTATGCGACTGTCCGAACCTCCAAACCAGCCGACTCCGTCATTTCGGAAACAGGTTTGTTGGACAACTGGATGATCTAGCACAGGTCTCAATGGCGAGCATGAGGAAATTTATAGGTAGCACAGGCTGGTTCGTTAACGAGCCAGTCTACGCTAATCGACAGAGTTGAATTGAACTGAGAGCATCGATGCTAAATTTTTACTTTTACAGGGGATCACAATGGACCAATAGGCCCCCGTGTACGCAACAGCTTCTTGCTGTGCACACCCCTTACAACCTAACCTAACCTAACCTAAGGCCCCTGCAGACTAAACTAAACAAACTACTAAACATTTAAACTAATCTGTCGGCCAACTATCGGCCGACTGTTTAATCAGTATTGGCGCATACACGCCTGCGCACACATGACGATTGTTTAGTCGGCCGATTTCAGTTCGCTCTGTGATTTGGTGTCGTGTGCGTGTATTTTGAATATGGCGTCGCCCAAATCACAATTGTTGATTGTAGAAAGTTACAAACTAGTTCGAGAATAGTCGGCCGGCTGTTGGATAGTCTGCGCTCTGCGCCCTGTTCACCAACAAAACTGTTTAGTTGGCTCGGTGTGCGCACTTTCAGCCCAATGTGTAAAGATAATGGTACAGACTAAGACTATTTTCATTTTAAACGTCTACATTCCTCCAAAGAGTTTGAAGTCTGTTTATAACGATCTCTCCTTGGCTTTAGACTTTCTTATAAATTTGTCCAGCTCTGACACCAATATTTTACTTCTAGGTGATTTTAATTTACCACACATTGACTGGATTCCATCCGAAGACGAATCCTGCCTTGAAGCCTCTCCTTCTTCTTCACAATTGGAACTATCTCTTCTCGATAAAGTCTTTCTTACTGACTTACAGCAAACAAGCTGTATTAAAAACTCAAAAAATCGAATTCTCGATTTAGTCTTTTCTTCTGACGCTATTAGTACTCTTGTTCTAAAATCTAGATCAGGAATTACTAATATTGATAAATATCACCCCCCTTTGGACATTTTTTTTTGACTTAAGTAATCACCTTACTGAACACAGTAATTCCTTTGATTGCTTATATAATTTTGATTCCAGAAGAGCTAATTTCCAGCTGTTGTCTGAAGCTTTAACCATTTCTGGAATTGCTGATACATTCGCATTTTCTAACATTGATGAAGCAGTTTCAACTTTTTATAAGATCCTAAATTATTGTTTGGAAAAAAATGTACCTTTAAAGAAATCAAAAAATACAAACTTTAGCCACCCTTGGTACACGAAAGAATTGCGTTTACTGCGTAACAAAAGAAATAAGGCATGGAAAATGTATCTCAAAACTCTGTCTCCGACCAACTTCTCTTTCTATGTTGAACTCTTTAACCAATTTAAGTCTCTTTCTAATTTTTTATATGCTAGCTATGTTACTGATATGGGCATCTCTTTGAAAGAGAATCCTAAAAAATTTTGGAAACTTGTAAACCTGAAGAAAAAATCAGATGGCTTTCCAGTTAACTTCACTTACAAGAACCTTTCATTAGATAAAACTGTTGATATCTGTAACGCCTTCGCAACAAATTTCCGTGAGTCATTTGTTAATAACCCAGAAGAAGTTGATAAAGTATATTTTCATAATCTTTACTCTTTTTCGCAAACTAGCTGTAGTCATATACCTGTGCTACGGAGTACGGTCCTTGATCTTTTATCCGCGTTGAATGATGACTGTTCAGCCGGTCCCGATGGTATTCCCCCGATAGTATTAAAAAAGTGTAATAATGCTTTAGTTGAACCCCTTACGTTCTTATTCAAACTTTCTCTAAAAACAGGCAAATTTCCCAGTACATGGAAGAAGTCATTTCTAACACCTATTTTCAAGAGAGGAAACAAGGCGGATATAAGCAACTATAGGCCTATTGCAAAGCTTTCTTGCATTCCTAAAGTGTTTGAACAAGTTGTTTGTGAAAGTGTAGCATTTTTTAGTAAGAATCTCATTTGCGAACAGCAACACGGTTTTTTGAAAAAAGATCAACCGTTACAAATCTCCTTACATTCTCAAACATATGTTCAAACGCTTTAGAACAAGGTTATGAAGTTGACTGTGTATATACACTGACTTTTCTAAAGCTTTTGACCAACTTAGCCACGGAATTATTTTATTTAAACTTAAAGCTCTTGGTTTTCCACCATTTTTCTTAGCTTGGATCAAATCATACCTTGAAAACAGATCATATGAGGTAAAATTTAGAAATTGTCATTCTGAACCTTTTGTTGCTCAATCTGGGGTTCCCCAGGGAAGCCATCCTGGCCCTTTTCTGTTCATCCTGTCTATTAATGATGTATCGTCATATCTACGCTCAAGTGAAGTACTCATTTTTGCTGACGACATGAACATTTTTAAAAAGTCTACCCATGATCATACTCTTTTACAAGCCGACATTGATAGTTTCACATTCTGGTTTGGGAAAAATAGCCTTTCACTCAACCCTTTAAAATGCCAGACGATAACATTTACTAAAAAACGAATCGGTAGTATATTTGATTATTGTATATCTCAGCAAAAACTCTGTCGCGTCTCAACATTTAAAGATTTAGGTGTTCATTTCTGTTCAAACTTAGAATTTACATATCACATTCATTTTATTGTTAATAAAGCAAGTTCTATGCTTGGTTTTATAAAACGCTGGGCAAAGGAGTTCAATGATCCCTATGTTACTCTTTCCGTGTACAATTGTCATGTTCGTCCTCATCTTGAATATGCTTCGCAGGTATGGACTCCCTATTACGAAATTCATAATAAACGTATTGAATCAATTCAACGTAATTTCATTCGCTTTGCCCTAAAGGGTCTTCCTTGGGATGATCCTTATGATCTGCCTCCCTATGAACACCGTATTCTGCTTCTTCAAATACAATCTCTCCATCAAAGGCGTGTTAATAATTGATTGATTGATTTATTGATAAGAAAACAGCTGTACATTAAGAATAACTTATAAATTGTACAGGATGTATTACAAAAGATTAACAAGGATATGCAAGAATGTATTATTAGTGGAGCACCTCGGATTAGAGTTACAGTGAATGAATTAATATGATCGATGTGGGATATTGTTTTTTAAGCTATAAATTGCAATTTTTACCCAAAATTTTTTTGTGCACTCCATTTTTTAATTGTTTAAACAAATTCTTATAAAAAATTAATGTTTGACCATATGTTTTCACTTTAAACAGTCATTTTTTTTATTTATATGTTAAATCTTACATGAATAGACATATAGAGACAATTTTCAAAGATACCTGTGTATAAAAATAGCAGTAGGATCTCAAACAGGTAGAAAAACGTGGAGGGGAGAGCGGAGCGACAGCTACTATGTACAATGGAATTTCTCGACTAGTTTAGTTGCAAGTAACATGTGTTCTGTGAGTATTGTGCTTATATATTGGCTTTAAACTACTTTTATATTTTAAAAAATATTGTTGTCAACTTTCAGTAAAATTTTGAGAAAAATCGAATTGACAATTTTTTTACAAAAAATAAAAACTTAAAAGAAAATTTAACAAAAGTTGGTAGAAATTGATTTCGACTCAAATATCTTTTCAAAAAATTAAGATTATGGCTTCCAACTAATTTTAACTTATAACAAATATTGTTTTCAACATTCGGAAAAATTTTGAGAAAAATCAAATTGACAGTTTTCTTATAAAAAATAAAAACCTAAACAAAAAAATTAATAAAAATTGGTAAAAATTGATTTTCAACCCAAATATCTTTTCAAAACTTTGAGATAATGGCTTTAAACTACTTTTATATTTTAAAAAAATATTGTTGTTAACATTCAATAAAATTTTGACAAAAATATAATTGACAGTTTTGACAGTAATTTGAGAGATATCAAGAACGGAACATCAATTTTTACCAAATTTGCGTACTATTTTTTATAGATTTTATTTTTTTATGAAAAAACGGACTGTTGGATTTTTATAAAAAACTACTGAATATCGAAAACAATATTTTCTGTAAAATAAAAAGAGTTTGAAGATAATATTTTTAATTTTTGAAAAGCTATTTGAGTAGTAAGTAAATTTGTAGTATTGTTTTTATTGTTAGGTTTTTATTTTTTGTAAAAAACCTGTCAAATAGCTTTGACAAACTCTTCAAACTCTTTTTATTTCACAGAAAATATTGTTTTCGATATTTAGTAGTTTTTTATAAAAATCTAACAGTCCGTTCTTTCATAAAAAAATAAAATCTACAAAAAATAGTACGCAAATTTGATAAAAATTGATGTTCCGTTCTTGATATCTTAAATTAAACTCTTATCCGAGGTTTTACGGTTTTGAATGCTCCAGGCACTCCAAAATTAAATAACAATTATAACAAAATATAATGACTTAGTATTTTTTTCATCAACTCATTAATGGTGAAATTGACACACCTTATTTGCTATCTTGTGTACATTTGAATTACTGAGGCGGAACTCATCACCTGCGTACTTTTGACTTTATACATATTGACTTCCATAGAACTAACTATGGGAAGAATGAAGCTTTAAGTCGAATGAGCATTTTATATAACTTAAACTGTTCATCGATAGATTTAAATTTAAATAAGGTGGAATTAAAATCATTGTTTAGAACCAGTGCTCCACTATCGTAAACGTCTTTATTTTATTTTTTTGTACTGTAATAATTCATGTTAAATGTTAATAATTATTATGTTTTGTATTTTGTGCGTGTGTTAGGCTATAATATTGTATTATTTTCTTACTAACAACTAACACATGCACTTTAGATGAGCCTCTGATCGTAGTTTGACGCTTGCTATAAGCTTACTACTTTCTGAAAATTCTGAAATGTAAAAAAAAAAAACCAAACTCTCGACCGATAAAAAGTCTGCAGTCTGCGGGGGCCCTTAAAGTGGCACGAGAAAATAATGATTTTGTTTGCATTTTATTCGTATTTTTTCACAAAATGATCTTCACAACGACAACTAGACAACACAATTATCTAGAAAACCACATATGTATGAAATCTGTACGTCATTAAAGTTAATTTCTTTCATCAAAATGAGGGTATGCAGGAATTTTTTAGAGATATCTCGAAATATTATCTTCGTTTTTTTTTGGATAATGCTCTCAGCCTTTTTTGACGGGCTTACCGTTCTTCCGTTTTCAAAAACTAATTACTAAAACAATGTTATTTAAAAAGTAAAATTCACGACTCTGCCAGTCACGGGCTTGTTCATGTATCCAAAGAGTCTGTTAAAAAATATTTCCTGTATTTTAAGATTTAAAAATGTACCTGCAAAAAAGGTTGTTTTCAAAAATTTAATTGCCAATTGATATCTTGAAATAACCTTAATTTTTCAAGATTTGCATTCGAAAATCGTTAGAGCTTTTTTTTTTGAATTAATTGTTAGGTATTGTATACATTTTTTTTCAATTTCAGTTTTCAAATATGTTTGGTATGCAATTACTTAAAACTTATTAATATACGTTTTACATTTCAATTTCGTAAAAAAGTAATAACCCGTTTCCAAGGTATCGAATTTTTGGAAAAATAAATAATATTTTTTTAAAAATTAAAAAGTGACATCAAATATTTTTGAGAAAGTAAAAAAAACTTGTGAAGAAGAAAAATTATTGAGTTCATAAGTTCTTGCAAAAACAAAATAACGGTTATATGGGGGTACCCTTCTGGAGCAATACAATTTTTTTTATATTGAAAGACGCCAAACCAAGAAAAAAAATCTAAAGAAAATTTATGGCTTGATTTTTGACTAAAACATTTTTTAGGATTAAAAAAATGAAAAGAGCGCCTAACACGAATCGTCTCAAAACCTTAATTTTCAAGAATGCAAAACTTGCCATTTAGTTCCTTTAAGTTGGAAGTAATTATATTAAAGTAAATTTTTGGCTTTTCAAAATGCTTTAACATGGTTCTTTAAAATTGGTAAAAATTGATTTTCGACTAAAGATCTCGTCAACAGAAATAGATTTTGAAATCAAACTATTTCATCACATGCAAAATATTGTTAGTAATTTTTAGTTAATCTTTTAGAAAAAAATCAACTGATTACTTTTTTTTAACAAAGCACGAAGACTTACAAAAACAACAAAAAACTGATTACTGCACTTGATATTTCAAAAGCATTTGATAGGGTTTGGCATTAGGCTCTCTTATCGAAAATGCGTACTTTCGGTTTTCATGAATCCCTCCTTCATTGGATTAGTAATTACCTTTCGAATCGTTCAATACAAGTTGTATTGGATGGATTCAAAACTGAAAACCACAAAATAAATGCTGGTGTGCCCCATCAACTTCTAATACAATACATTGTTTCGCTGACGATAGTACTCTTCGCTTTTCATATTCGTTTTCAGATTCACGTCCCTCTTCTTCGGATGTGGAACTGCAACGACAAAATATGATAAGCTCATTAAACTCAGACCTAAACAGCATTGCACAATGGGGATTAAAAAACCGCGTGGAATTTAATGGTTCCAAAACCCAATGCTGTCTTGTATCGTTAAAGCGAGATATACCCCCCTTGCCATTATCCATAGATGGCACTTGCATCGAGGAGACTAAACATCTCGATATTCTCGGTATTTGTATCACCAACCATCTTTTGTGAAGGTATTACATACGCAATGTCACCAAAAATGCTGCAAGATCTTTGGGTTTTATAAGGCTATGCAAGAAGTTTTTCTCCCCCTCTGATCTGGCTGTTATCTACAAGACTTATATAAGTACGTCCAAAGCTTGAGTATAACTCCCATATCTGGGCTGGTGCTCCTGCAACTTACTTTAGCCTCTTGGACAGTATTGAACGTAGAGCATTTAGATTGATTGGTGATATTACCATCATAAGATCATTTACTTCGCTTGAACATCGTTGAAATGTTTCTTGTCTCACCCTCTTTTACCGTTATTTTAATGGTTTATGCTCTAGAGGAATAGCCAGTTGCATTCCTCCCCTCAACAGTTCAACCGTAATACTCGCGCTTCTAGGAATGCTCATCAATATACCCTCGAGCCCAAGTTCGGTCGTACTGTCAAGTACAGAAATTCGTTCTTTAGCCGTACTACGCGAATGTGGAATGCCTTGCCATACTCTGTCTTTCGCAACCATTGCAATATTCAGGAATTCAAGAACAATGTGCACCGACACCTCCTATCAACCCCTCTCTCCCTTTCCTAGTGCTCACAGTGTGTCTACGTAATAAGGGTAGTATTATCCCCTTGAGTGTGCGCTTATTATACAAAAAAAAAGAAATGGTTTTCGACTCCAGTATTAGGAGAACAAAGAAAGATATTGATTTCAAAATATATATCTCTCACAAAATATTGTAATGAATGTTTTAATAAAGTTTTAAACAAGCAAATCGACAGACGGGAAGTTATCAGGTGGGTACCATCCCAGCCTCATTTTTAAAGGTATTAAGCGAATTATATTTATTATACGGAAAAAAACGAAGTTTTCAAAAAAAATGTATTTTTAAATTTAAACTTGATTTTCACGTAATGAATATAATATTTTAATAGTTTCAATAAGTAGATAGTTCTTACATACTACTCGACAACTACTCCTCGACAACTCCAACTCGCGTCTACTCCTCGACAACTACTCACTACTCCTTCTGTGTTCTCTCTACTTATATCATTGGTTTTCTTGTCCTCAGGGTTTTTGGTGGTTTTGGTTTTATTATCTTGTTTGGTTGTTAATTGCTTTTTTGTATCTTATTATGATAGGATGCTTTTGTATTTATTATTATTTTGTTTGGTTGATCATAAAATATCTGTTATGCATTTGTTTTATATTATTATAGGATGCTTTTATAGATTAGTGGTCCTGTTTTCTTTTTTTTGTCCACTTACTGTTTTGGTACAATTGAGTCTTTATAACTAGAGCGAGTTAAGCATCCGTACCATTATATATTGAGAAGAGAGATAACATTATTATTTGTATTCAATGATATCTTTAGTCTCTAGTACAGTCTTGCACACAACGGTACACCATTTATGTTATTATTGATAATATTGTTTGTATACAATGTTGCATAGATAATATTTTCTCTTCTTCATTATCAAGCAAGATGATTGTATGCTTTGGTCTCCTTGTAGAAAGATAAGGAAGGATATAAATACGACTGTATGATGAGTGGATCGTCAGCGTCAGCCTTATAGTAACTATATAGTAGCTCCTTTTAAGATTAATGTAAAATACTAGAAAATAAAGGACATAGTTCCATTCTTTTAATTTTAAAAGTACAAAACAAATGTGGTTCTCAGATCATTTTTTGAAAAAATATCTTAGGAGAAATTAAACTTAATGCGTAAAATATTTGTTTTTAAGATGGCGGCGGCGGCGTTCCTCTTGCCGTATTATTTTAAAACTTGGTTTTTGAATATAAATATTTTTTTTCAGACAAAATCCAATGAGTTTACAATAAAAACAATTTATAATTGTCTTGGGCTACTAAGAATTTGGATTTGTGTAGTGAAACTGTTTTGGCAAGTCCAATATAATTAATACGTATTAATTGTTTGAAAGGGTTGGTAATGTTTTCATTATTGACGAGAGTGGAATTTTTATTTTTTATTTATGTAGAAGGCTAACTGATCTAACTTTACTATATAAACAATTACTTTATGGAAACGTCTTTTATTTGTGGTTTTAATTATTGCAGCTGAAGCGGATATGATAATGCAACGTGAACAAGAGCATCTTCAATGGCCTGGAGGATTACCAACAGTTGCCAGCATAGACGAAGCTCGTGTGGAAGTGGAAATGGAAAAAAAAATGCATCCGCATCCTTCATAGAGTTGTAGTAATTTAATTTAAGATTAAAGTATTATTTGTATAATAATACTCGTATTTTTTTTATTCCCTCAAATTAAGCACAGTTTTGTCTCCTTTCAAACCTCTGATTGGTATATCAGTATTTGTTTCTGTTTAAAAGAAGGCAACAAATTATAAAATGGTGATTGACCCTTGTCTTGCCTCATTTGTAAATCTTTTTTTAAATTGCTTAAGATTGTTTTTATGTTAAATATGCAGTAATATCATGTGTTGAATTAGTTAGATTTTGAAACAAAATTACTGCATAAAACTCTTTTGACTTGAATATAATGTATATCGTTTTATTTTCATTGGGTAACTTATGTGTCATTGGTGAAAATAAAATGTAGCTATTATTTAAACAGGTGTCCTAAAATAGAGTGGAATTAATCATGCATCAAATTACATTGAGAAAAAGTCAAACTAATGATTTAAATGTAACACGTTCCTAAGTCATAAACTTGCAACTAAAAAGACAAATGTTCCCATATAATTTTTATTTGTAGCGACCTGGCCCTAGAGCGTTCATAAATTAGAGTGGTACCCACAGAAAGGTAAAGTTTAAGGAAAATCGGAATTAGAGGTTTTAGATCGCATTATTTCGCAACGAAAGCTCATAACTTTCGCATATTTTGCATGTATCATAGACTGGTAGAAAACGAAAGACGACGATAATATACTTCAGAATAAAACGATAGAAGCGTTTGGATGAAGAAGGGGGTAGGTGACATTTTTTCGTTTTTCGAAAACGCATTTTTCTACTTTAAGTAGATTTTTTTTATATACATAGTTCTGTATAATAATATATTTTACTACCTGGTACAGCTGGTATCTTGGTAATCTTAATGTATTACCTATAATATAATATAAGCTAGCCCTTAATACCCCATGTAAAAAAACGTCTTTAAAAAGTGTTTAATTTTGCTAGTATAAATTTCGTTATTAAAAATGATTCTGAGATTCTTAATAGTCTTAAATATAAAATGCTTTATAAACCCTGACTTATTTGTTTTCAAATACGTCTGTAGAAAAGCAGAAGTGTGAAAGCTGATGAAGTGAAAATAGTACATTGACCTTAAATCTAAGGATTCAAAACATAATTTTAAGTTTTAAATAATAAAATAAATAAATTAGGTGGCGCAACAGTCCGTTGAGAATTAGGGCATAGTGACTTACAACTCTCAACCATTCCTGTATGCGAGTACTGTTATCAGGGATGGAGGACCTTCAGTTTTAAGCCGAATCCGAACGGCTAATTTGAAAAAGCACTTCTCTTGACAAGAATAACTCTTAAGGGATTTGTCAATTGCTCGCAAGAAGCAGTACACGTAAAAAAACTTTAGATGGCACAGGCAGAGATTGAACCTAAGACCTCTAGCATGATAGTCCAACGCACTTTTTTTTTTAAATTCATTTTTATTACTTCAATCTTAAACCTATCTTAAAGCTAGACAAAAATATATAAAACTAGCCTAATTAACCATAACTTACACTACCTTACTGGTCCCATACGAACACTCTAAGTTAAATTTTAACACTTAATACTAATGCCTTTCGGCCCTACATCAATTAAATTTTATTTATTTTTGTATTTATTAGAAAATTTAAAAAAAAACTAGTATCAATATCCTTTTAAATTTATTTTTACTTTAAAACTACTTAAAATAAGGTCCTTAATATAAAACTTAAAACTAACTTTAACAACCTATTCTACCTATAAACTACTTAAAACTAGAACAACCACAGCAGCAAATCTAACTATCTAACATTTCGTGTTTTTCATTTTTTGTTTTCCTTTTTTTTTCTTCATTTCATGTTTTTTTTTTTAATTATTTTTTTTTATTTTGTATTATTTTTTTTTTTATTTTTTTTTTGTGCCACCATGCCTATTCTACTTAAAACTAAACCCTCAAACTACAAAACAAGTATGTAAGCCGGCCAAGGCTTAAAACCCCATCCCGACTACCCACTATCAAGTGCCGATTGAAACCACCAAAACTGGTTCTCCTGATTCACCCTATCAGTTCGGTCCCGTTCGGACACAGCCCTACTGAACCGAAGGAGCTCTGCTCCGCCTTGTGCCATGACGTCCCGATTGTACAGGAGTCACCTTTCGCGGTTCGTCGTCTGACGTGGTAGATTAGCGGAACTGCCAATCTATCCTGTATCAGACCGCATCTATCTAAGAAGAGGAATGCCTCTGGTGGAATGAAGCCACTCAAGCGTGCACTTTCGTTACTCGTCGTTCGGATAGAACACCCCGAAAATTAAATTGTTGGTCGAAGACATAGCTCTTGCAATGTGACCTCGAACGATTTTTATCACGAAATTGTGAATTCTGTTGATTCGAGCCCTGTTGTATAGGACCTCGTTGGAATAGTAATGCACATAAGAAGATTCGGCTGTTCGAAATAAGCCTGTACAGCGTCGTAAACACTGCCGCTCAAACACCCAACCAACACAGGACAACCATAAACGATCATATGAGGGCCATGTAGCAAATAACCTTCACTCTGGGGTCAAGCCGACTGCTGTGAAACAGCCGTTTCGTCAGAGCGAAGGCTTCTCTGGCCTGGTCAGAGCAGTATTTATATGTCGGTCGAAACATACATAAATACTGATCTAACCAGATACTGAGGAACTTCACTACTCTTTTGCTCGCTAATCGCTGCCCGTGAAGATCAACGGAGTTCGGAACAGAATTGTCTCCGGCTTCTGGACATTTATTTTCAGTTTCCAGTGGTCGCAATATCGCTGAATCTTGTCGAAATCACGCTGCAAGAGAATTCTAATAACATCAACCTTTCGGGCCGTTCTGTACGCAATTAGATCGTCGGCGTACGCAATTGTCTTTGTAAGACTACCTATCAGATCGCTGGTGTAAATGATGAAGAGAATCGGCGAATTCACCGCTCCCTGTTGAAGACCATTGTTAATTTGGAATGTTGTGGTAGAAGTTACATTGCCACTTTTGACAACAAACTTTATCATAAAGTATATACAACAATGGTTTGCTTATGCCAAGCCTGCTCAGTTTTAGGTAAAGACCCTCTAACCATACGGTGTCAAAGGCCTTTTCAAAATCATCCAGAACAGCACCTGTGCATTGTTGTTTTGATTTATTCCATTGGATATCAGAAACTAGTTTAGACGCAGCATGAATTGTGTCATGACCCGCCTTGAACCCGAACTGTTTATCCGGAATTATTTTGTTGTCCGCAGCCCACTTAGTCAGAGCCCTATTGATGATCTTTTCGAAAACTTTGCTGATGCTCGGAAGAAGACTTATCGACCGAAGATTTGACGGGTTGGAGTTGTCCTTTTCCTTTTTCGGGAGAGGATGAACCTCAGCGGTCTTCCAATGACCTGGATAATATGCATTATTCAGTGCATTATTGAAGATTGTGGTGTAAATGTCAATTGCCTCCATTTATAAATGTCTTAGTACAACGTTGGATATACCATCGACACCTGCTGACTTTTTATTTTGTATTGAATTGAAGATGAGCTGAAGCTCAACCTTCGTCACTAACAAGGGACTTGCTTCCGTTTGCTCGGCGATTATGGCATTTGCCAAGGAATCGTCACTGAACCGCATGAAACTCAGATCGCCATTGTGTCATATCATTTCGAAGGTAAAAGTGATTAAGTAGGGCTCTGCTTTCCAGGTCGTGGTTGGGGCGAATGCTAACATTCACCTTGTACAATTGCTGGAAAGCAGCTCCCAACGCCTCCACTTTTTCCTTCGGATCTTCAATTATAAAAAAGTCATCGTCAAAGATGGCTTCTTCTGGATCTATTTGCGCTGTCCTGAGTACGTCCATGTTCTCTTCAGTTCTTTGGAGTTCCATTTGGTCCCGTTCTTTGTACTTTGGTATTGTCCGTTCCATCGTTTGTTTTATTGTTTCGTCCATCTGTTGTAAATGTTGGTCAATTTCTGTATTTGTCAGGTTTCTGTTGTTTGGTGGGGCTATGTCACTCGAACGAAGTTCTCTCGCTAAGGCGTTGGTGAAACGAGGCCAACGCATCTTACTGTAATAGTAAGAGTGCGTAACAACGTATTCCTCCAACTTCACGCGTTCGTTCGGAATATGCATTACAGCAGCCAGTCCGCAGTGATCACTGTCGTACTCGACTGTCTTTTAGCAGTTTCGAGGGTGATTACCCACTTTGTCTGTAACTGTCAGTCTAGTGTCGTTCAGCAAAAGATCCAGAAAGGAGCCGCTTCTTGGATACGATGGCTTTTCAGTAGCCAGCAGGTCGACGCCATATTCAACGCTGCAAAGATTCATCAAATTAAAAAAATGGTTACCTCTGGGATTACTATGCTGATTTCCCCAATCTTCATGTTTTGCGTTCAAATCACCGGCCAAGATGAAATAGTTTTCTTCCAAGCTCAGTTTCAGTTCCCTAAAAAGAATCTCGAGTTCTGACAACCGTTGTTGGAGCCTGTCTCGTGTTCCCTTTCCCTGACACCATTTGGGGGTAAGAGAATCCACGAATTTTTGTGTTGGAGCCTGTTGAACTGTTCGACTTCTTTCGGCTTTTTGACTGGCCTGTTTTTGTTTCATTTGTTGAACCTTAGGGCAACCCCTATAGTTAGCCGGGTGCCCTTGGTTTCCACAAAGGACACACTAGAGCTGGGTTAAATCCTCAACCCGCTCATTCCCCAGCTTGCAATCTCCCTGCATATTGCAGTTGGCTCCGGCATGACCAAACCTCTGGCACTTCGTACATTGTAAAATGTCGTCCCATTCGATTTTTCTCAGACTCTCAAAACTACTTTGAGCGATAATGTTACGAGGATAATTGCCAGCCTATAACCCCTCGCCTGGACTTCACCGTAGTGAAAGGCGCTCAGCTAAGAGCGCCTCCGGTTCCGTGCAGGAACTTTTGCCCTTCAGTAGAACCGTTTTAAATTTTTCGCTTTTAGGCGTGAAGCTGAAGAACTCAGCTGTGGCCTCTTTTAGTAATTCTTTTACTAATTTACTTACTGCTGCTGCTGCTGCTGATGCGGCCTTTGTTGTACCTGTTGTTGTTGCTGCTGCTTCGCCTTAAACGAAGTGGATGGGCCCTCAGCAATTGGGCCTGCCACAGGTAATGAGGCCTTCACATTTTCCTCCGCTCCCGTGATTTTGGTAGCGGGCTTGGACTGTGGTTGTTGTTGCTTTTTTTGTGTTTGTCTTCATGTTGTTTTTATTGCTGTTGCCGTTGAGTCGCCTCTTGTTGGCGGCGCGCCTCTTGCTTCAGCTTTAACTGACTGAGGAGGGGCTATATTTCCTCCTTGAGCTTTCCTCAGTTTTGCTCAAACTGGCTGATGGCTGCCTGTTTGGCTTGCAGGGCCTCCACCAGTGTTGTTTCTTCTTGGAGGTCCACCTCTACCTCCAACGCCTTCTTTGTCGACGGCACTGGCTCTGGCTCCGATAGGATTAAATCCCTATTATTCGGAGACATGTAGAGCCCCTCTCCACCTTCAGAAATGTATTCCGTTTTCTCAGACTCGGCGTAGTCTGAGAACTCACTTTCAGTGGTAAAGCGAAAGCCCCTTTTTATCTCTCTCTTCCATTTTTTTTATTTGCCTGCCGCTTAGCCGCATTGGTTCTTTTAACCTTATTTGGGCTTTGTTTTTTCAACTTTCTTTTTTGGTTTCTGGCCGTTGATTGGTCAGATGCCTGACCTGATGTTGTTTCGGTTGTTTGCGGTACCGCACCACTGCAACATCGCCTAATATGTTGGCAGAGGTATCTTTCGATACCCCTGCTCTTTTCTCCTTCTCCATTTCTTTTTCCTCCCAACTGATAAAATCTACAATTTCTCTAGTATGAAAAAAATCTATTAGATTTTTCGTCGACTCCGCCTGGGACTCGAACCCACGACCCTTGGATCTGTTTCTGGATGCCACTTTTTTTTTCAAATTCATTTTTATTAATTCATTCTTAAGACTATCTTAAAGCTAGACAAAAATTCATAAAACTAGCCTAATTATCCATAACTTACAACTAACTTACTGGTCCCATACGGACACTCTAAGTTAAACAATAATACTTAATGCTAATGCCTTTCGGCCCTAAGATCTATTTAACTTCAATTCATTTTATTTATTTTTGTATTCATTAGAAAATTTAGAAAAAACTAATGTCAATATCCTTTTTTATTTTTACTTAAAAACTACTTAAAATAAGGTCCTTAATATGAAACTTAAAGCTAACTTAAACTACCTATTCTACCTATAAACTACTTAAAACTAGAACAACCACAGCAGCAAATCTAACTATCTAACGTTTTTTGTTTTTCATATTTTGTCTTTTTTTTATTTTTTTTTTATTATTCCATGTTTTTTTGTATTTTTTTGTATTTTGTATTTTTTTTTGTATGTTTTTTTTTGTGCCACCATGCCTATTCTACTTAAAACTAAACCCTAAAACTATAAAACAAGTATGGAAGCCGGCCAAGGCTTAAAACCAAAAACACTCCATTACCAAGACCGGAATCTTTCGTACGTTTCACTCCCCAAAACCCGTTTGTTTACATTGTTGTATTTGTAATTTTGACAATTAGTCCATAGAGGAAATATATTATCTAGAGTCCCGACTGGTACCCGTCCTACCTAAAACACCCTCAAATTTTATTCAAGGTTAACTCTCTCAAATTCGAGGTGAACTCTCTCAAATTCGCTATCGGTGAAAACATGTGAGTGGGGAAAAAAAAAAAAAATGAAGGATTGGGCTAAAATAGAAACTTATGGAATTTTTGTGACCTGTCAAAAACGACAGTCAATTTTGCAAAAGAAAACAATGGATTTCAGATTTGAAGAGTAAGTTTTTGTTAATTCTTTTGATATTTAATATAATTTGATATTTTTCAGACCAAAAACCTTTATAATGAAAAGAGTATATACAAGTTCACTTCATTGAATAAAAAGTAAGTCAAATTGCAGCGAAGGAGGTGCAACAATAATCGATTTATTTTATATTCTGTGTTTCCATTTTAGATGCTGCCCATTACATACCATAATGCAGGAAGCAACGTCCATCAAGAAATCTGGAAGACAAAGTATACTTATTTACAGGTAAGTTTTTTATATTATATTTCTCTTAACAAAATAATATCAATGTTTTTAACGATAGACGCTGCCCATTGTATTTGTGTGTACATCTCAACGGCCATAGCTGCCGCAGGTGTTGACGGCGGAGGTGTCACCGTCGCTGCAAATAGTCAAATGCTTGTAATGCAACAACACCAGTAGCAACAACCCCACCAAAGCTACGAATTCAATTCCAAATTAGCGAACATCCTCAGCTATGCCATCGACTTTGTGTTACTTTGTGAGATTCAAGTCAATTTTACAAGTGAAAGCTTCGACATTAATAGTCGACCGCCTAGTTTTGGAACGACTAAACAGCAGCAACAGCAACGGCTGAGTACCTATGCAGGCAAATCAGGTTAATTAATTCATTTACTTACGAGTAATGTAATGGATATTTTAAATTCTATTGTTCTTTAGTATTTCCAAAACGTCCTCCTCCGCCAAGAAATATGATGCTGCAAGCCGACCAAAAAAAACGACTTGCAGCTGCAATTAAAGCAACACTTTCTGGTTTCATAGAGTGCAACTGTCTCACAAAATGATAGCGGGGACGCTGAACTGACCGAGACAGCGGCTAGTGCGGCCGCTAACGCCGACACATACCAAGTAAATGAGGAACTGAAAGTCGACTTCGAAGCAACCTGCTGTGAGAACACCTTCTAAATGACGGGAATCGGAAGTCGGAAGTAAGTCTTCTGAATATTGAAAATCTCATCATTTTTGTATGTACTATTTTTAAATTTCCAGAAATGTTGGTAAACTTATAGACTGGAAAAATAAAATCTGAATTCCATGAATACACAATGCCTATTGAATCACCAAAACTAAGTGCATTCTGAACACAACTAACTGGACTCACATAGAAGACCGTCGACACAGGAATACCCCTACAAACTACTCTAATGATGTTCCAAGAATTGGGAACCCGCAACCTTCACCTGCCGAAGATGTCCAAAAATAATACAATCGGAAATTGTGCATTTGTGACATGGTCCGATTAGGATTTTGGAATTTGCCTCGCATAAGAATGTCACAAACGACTTGCCACAAATTTTTAATCAAAGGATCGACTTACGGTTACGAGCACTATTCCGGGAATGGTACAATTCAAAACCAATCAATTTGCTACAATTTCATTGCACGTTCATTGACCAGAAAACTCATAATGCCAAGACCACTTCAAAGTAAGTAACATAAACCACAAACTTTGAAAGCACTAACTGTTTTTTTTTTCACAGCAACAAATCAAAACGAAGCGATATTGCAACAAATCCTGCAATGAAGATGATTCGAACTCGATTTGACTCTTTAAATCTCATCCATTAATAGTCAAAGGTCGTGGCGCAGCTAGTTTTTAAATAAAGTTGTATTTTGTTTTTTCAAAATTGTATGTAATTTAGTATAATTTTGTTTTAGATTTAAAGCTATTAATGTATTTTCATTAAAAAAAAACAAAAACTGGATTTTAAAATGTAACTTCTTAGTTTTTGAGTAAATAAAAAAATATTAAAAGTACTTTTTCCAAGAAAAATACTTCTTTTTGGTTTTCCCAAATTTGATCTGCTCAGGTCAATTATTATAGTGGATTATACCTTTTTTTATTTTTTATTTCGTTTTTAGCAAATAATAATAAAAAACAAATAAGCTGTTTTAGGTAGGTTTTATTTTTTTTATTGTCACATATGTTCAATTTAACAAAATTAAAAACTTAGTATTTTTAATCCTATTCTTCTTATGTTTTGGTTGATCACGTTCGTATGTATTCCTTTGTGATTTCATGTGGTCAACAGCATTGGTCAGAAATTCGTTCTTTTAATTTTGCTTCAGAGTGCGAAGTTGAAATTCTGTTGAGTCTGATAACACTGGTCGACAAAATTATACTTTTTTTGTCACCCAAACAAAAAATACTTTTTGAGAGGATTAAGATATCCTGACCTCGAATCTCACCTTTAAATTTATCTACTACATCAGGTTTTTAAAATATACCTCTTTGAAAATTTTAAAGACAACCAACACCGGTAAAACATGACGTATCTCTTAACTTTAAATTGCAAGATACATGTCTTTGCTTTTACCTACAGTTTAAATCATTTTGCTTCATTGCTTTACCTGTAGTTTTGAACAAAAAACTAGAATGTAATTCTTTTTTGGTTTTAAATAGTTCGTTTAATTTTTGAACATTATGTTTGTATTTTTTTCAATATATTACAATGTATGTTATTCAATACTTGCCATTTGTAGTCCATTCAATTTTAAACTTACTTTGCTTAGTTAATCGTTAGATACCTCTCTTGAAAATAAATATTTTTTGTTTGCAATTTATAATGTGTACATTTATTTTTTATAATTATATGTAATATATTATAACAGAGATGATAATAAATATATAATAATCATAATAATGAGGTTCTAGTTATAATACAATGTAAGCATTTCCACAATACCCATGAGGTATGCTTTTCAGTGCGTTAACCGATTTTTTGATAAGGTGTTCGGTTTCCCCGGTAGGCCTATTGCACCATGCTTGAAGAAAAAAATATTAATACTTTTTATAAATACTATAATCAAAAAGTAATAAAAAAAATAAAATAAATAAATAAATAACTACTTAATAATTATCAATATGCATATCACATGTCGAAAAAAATTACAAATGCATAATTGTGAGCATTTTGTTCCTGAAATTAGGTTCTTTAATTCTTAAATTTATAAGTCTAACAACAAAGTGAATTCTAACTCTAATAAAAAATTTAAGAAGACAATTTGGGTCACAGTTTTCGCAGCAAGAATAATAGGGATCAAACTGAAAAGCTTGGAAAAAGTGTTCTGCAACTCCTTTCATATGACACAACGTGGAAAAATGTTCTACAAACACATTGTCCAGATGTCTTATGTATTCCACGAGCTCGGGGGGTGGAGCAACGAGGTTCCGGTTGTGGAATTGTTTTTGAGATGAAAAATATAAGCTATCGGACTGGGCGGATTCTGAAACTGTTGGTAACTCATAAGGGCAAGTATGATTTTGAAAGCATTTTCGATATAGCCAGCCACAAACATAAACAAAGCTGTTTTCATTAATGAACTCATCTCCACTTATGTCGTTAGATAACACAATCCTCGAAATGCTATCTGGATCATCATCTTGCTCATAATGCAACCAATCTAAATCTCCTCTTAAATTTTTATCTAAACTAAATATTTCATTTAAACTACTATCCTCTTCTACACTACAATTGCCCCTTCTAACAATTTTAAGGTATTGAATACCCCAAATTTTCTGAAAAGCGCTCTGGAAATTTTGACAACTAGGTCGGGAATTATTTCCGTTAGCGCACCTAATCTTACCAAAAAAAATTTCCAAACAATCCTGATTCAAATGCCGAGTGAGTAAAAACTCAAAACCGGATGAGGTAAGATGTTCCCAAAGTGACCGAAGGGATTGAATATTAAGAATCCAGCCTTTTATAAAGGAAAACTTATTGGTCACATCTTTACCGCCTAAATCATTGTTAATCACGCGAATGGATTTAAGAAGAGAATCGGCAAACCTCAGAAATTCGTTTTGTTTCTCACTACCTGTAAATCCTGCCTGCTTCTCTTGTTGCGCTATTTTTTTTGAAGAATTAAAGAGATCAAAAAGATCTCCGAAAAATAAAATAAGTTCTGAGGTGTGAAGCATAGTTTTAGTAACATGACTAAATTTTAAAAGGGTTTTAAACGCAGCATGAACAGTATTGCTAAAAACCTGCGTTGCAAGACGAACTTTCATTTTTTGCAAATTATTTGGCCTTATATGGTCCTGAGTCAACCTGGGACATAATTGGTATTCATTTGCACAATCGACATCGTACAAATAGATTATATCGTTCCAAGATGCTCTCTCCTGTTCTGCAAAAATTATATCATTTTGAAGAAGACAGTTTCGAGCACTCTTAAGTAGATGCGGGACATCATAAAAAAAGAATATCTTGGAACTGTTGACTTCAAAATACGGCTTTTCGGGGCTGATGTCCAGCACCCTGGCCAAGCCTCTGAAGTTCGAACCCTGATCGCAAACAAATTGCACGGGACATAAATTATTGTCTTGCAACGCAGTGATAGCTTTGAACAAAAGTTTTTTTAAAACGGACGGAGGACAACTATTCCTAACAAAGTAATACGCAAGAGGATGTTTCCATCTCTTTGCTATACCTTGGGCCATGATAACTAAAACACTACTTGCTGGGAAGGCTGAACGCGATTCATCATCGCCAAAATCTTCTAAACCTACAACTAAATCGCTTTTCCTATTATAGTCAAAATGAGTTTTTAGGGACATTTCGTCAGCTGAAATGGAACAATATTTATAAATATCTGGAAGCTGACTCTCACTCATTTTAAGCACTAAGCTTTTGACATTAAAATCTATATTACCTGGAGTTTTAGGCCAGGTTGAAATAAAATCCCTAAGAGTTGTTTCAGATGGAAGATCCAACAACGGCTTTAAGAACCTATGAGCAACTGGAGAAATAAAAAGAATTGAAAGCGCCAGCATTTTTAACTCTGTACTATACCTACGTCCCTGAGGAGGCCTATCAAAATTTCTAACACTATTATCTACTATTATTTTTATATCTACTGGCAACTTTTCTGAATCTAATCGTAAAAACTCGACTTTTTCCTTTAATTTTTCTATTTCTTTTTTCAGGGACAAAAGCTCACAATCTTTAGAGCGGATTGTTTTTTCGTGCTCTATTTGCATTTGTAGAATTTTGTTTTTCAGCTCTAAATTTTTTTTCCTCAAGTTTACCTTTTTCGGTGTGTTGTTTCTTAACGCAGAACATGTCTGCGTTGAAAAATCTTGTGTGGTAAAGGATACGGTATTGTATCCAATATCTTCGACAGTAAAAATGTCATCCGGGACAGCAGCAGAACAAACTTGGGCAACAGAATCTGGCACAGCCCACACAGGTAGACGCTTTGCTTGGTCTTTAAAATGCTTATTGCATACTCTGTGGGACTATTTCAACTGTGCCAGATTGAGCTTAGCCCTCCAAATTTCTCTACTGGGGTTTTCAAAAAAATACAAATCAAAAAAGGAAATATCCAAATGTGAAATAAAAATCTTTTTTTTTTTAATTAATTTAAATTTTAAATAACATTTAAATGTTATTTAAATTCGATTTATTCAGCAAAAGGCTCGTTTTTTGTTTCTTAAAACTACTTTAAAATTATTGGGGCTTATCACTACTTTTTGTATCTAGTACCTATAACTAATTAAACCTAAGTATTAAAAATTAGGACCTTATTCTTTTTTTATTAGTTTCTTAAATTATTTTACATTGTTTTTTTTTGTATTATAAACTTTAATTTAATAGAAACACGACTTGTTCTCTTTCTCTACTAAACGGAAGTGAGTGTTCGTCATCTTTTTATTTTATTTCTTGTCATACAAGTTTCTAATTCTGACCAGCAGATGGCGGTCGCTCTACTTAATAGTTCTTAAAGTCTATTTACATTGTGACCAGCAGATGGCGGTCGCTCTACTAAATGATTCTTAAGGTCTATTTACATTATTTACATGATTTACACCTTACAGTATTTTAACTATTAAACCACGCTTAAGTGAAATAACACAAAAGACTTAATGTAACTATTACTAGGACTTATTTACTATCCTGTACCGTATACCAAGTGAAAAAATAATGAGCAGGGAAACACGAAAACTGTATATGCAAAAAAATCAAAAGAATTCAAAAAAAAGATTATACAAAAGTAATTGTTTTAATATAAATATTGAGGTGATATCACCCAAATATCGACAAAAAATACAACATAATAAATAAATAATGATTTACCATGCATCGTCCTGTGGGCATCTATGAAGAGAATGGTAGTCAAGACACTTCAGGACACACATTCTCTTCGATGTGGGTTGAGGTACTATGTTGGTTGGTAATGGTGTGGATTGTGGAATAAATTCGTCCTGTTCCCGTCCCTATAACAAGCACACCATAAATTCGGTCGATGGTTCTGATAAGAGTCGCAGTTTAGTTGTAGTACAGGGCGACAAATGCAATTCGCTTGGCCACAGGCTTGTGGTCATTTCCCTATTTCTAGGACTACCTCCCTAGATAAAAATATAACACCTATAAAATTGCAAAAAAAAAAATGTGTATTGGATAGAACAAATTGAAAAAATACTTTACAAACTAAATCTTCTTGCAACATTACCCAAGAAGCTGCCCTATTTCACACATATGTAAGATTGGCAGCAAATGTATCTATTAGGCAGTCAACATACTTTACTCACAAAAAAAATTTGTTAACTGGTGGTGCAAAGAAAGTTTTTTGTAAACATTTACAAGTTCCCACCAAAATAATATATGATATACATATTTTGCTACTTATGTACCTATTATAATTATATAATCATATATATTTTCGTATCATGACCGGGTCATATCGCACAATCTCTTACTTTTCATCAAACTAATTTCATACCTCATGCACACTAACATTATCCCCAGAACTCCACTCTTCAAGACAAATTCCTATTTAAGATTCTTCAGTGGAATCCTGAAAGGTTACTTTAATAACTACGATGAGCTAAATATATTAATTAAAGAACACAATCCAACCGTTATATGTCTTCAAGAGACACACTTTCCATGCAACACAACACCAATTCAGCCTAAACATACAAATCTTATTTTAATAATCTGGCTGATAAAACTACTGCGATACAAGGCGTCGCAATACTGGTAAAAAATAACATACCACAAAAAGAAATCCTAATCACCTCAAGTATAGCCTGCTCCGCAATAGAAATTGACCTGCCGACCAAACTTCATATAATATCTTTTTATATCTCGCCGCATCGAAGTTTTTCCAAAAACGACCTTGAATCCATACCAAACCAGATCTCCCTCAACTCCAAAGTTTAAAACCGACTTTGCGAACTGGCCTGCTTTCAAAGCTCAAGCTTTAAAATCACACTATGATAAACACTAAAGTTCAAATACAAATAAAGAAGCGGCACTTATACAAAAAGTCATTAGGTCTGCTGCAAATGTTTCTATCCCTCAAGCCCCCCCAAAACCACGGCAAAAGGTAACACCTTGGTGAAATACAGAGCTTGCAGAGCTACGAAAAGAAAAAATGGCAGCTTGGAAATGCTTTAAAAGACATCAAAACCAGAGCAATCTCATAGGCAACTCAAAATAGCTAAAGCAAAAAGCTTTGAAGAGTTTACTTCTACCATCAATCCTAACACACCTACAAGTAAAATTTGGAATAGAATTAGATGCCTTACAGGTAATCCTACTTCTCTTTCAATAAATCACTTGACAACACCAAATGGTCCAATTTCAGATCCAACTGAAATCGGGAACTACATAGCCCACTGTTGGTCTAGTTATTTAAACAACTGAAATTTTACGAGTGAATTCAAAATTTTGAAAAACAACATCATTTCCAACCAATTTGACATCAGGACAAGCGATCCCAAAGCTCTTATAATTGAAAGAGATATCTCATTAACAGAACTTCAATCTTGCCTATGGAAGCTAAAAGGTAAAACCCCCAGTAGGTACCGAATACCATATCCTATGATTAAAAATCTTCCAGATACGCTGAAACTTAGAATTATTGATCTCTATAATAACATCTTAAGTACAAGTGTTATCCCCCAAAGGAAAAAAGCTTCTATACTTCCGATCCCAAAGTCCGGAAAGGACAAACAATTGCCAGAAGGTTAGCGCCCTATTTCTCTCCTACCATGTATGGGTAAAATACTTGAAAAAATTGTTGCCAAACTTTTAAGTATACACCAAGTAGCATTCAAATCAAATCAAGGGTGTACAGACGCTCTTCTATACATTGATAACTACATTTCCAGAGCGTTAAGCTCCAAAAACCATGTGTCTATACTTGCTTTAGACTTCGAAAAAGCGTTTGACAGAATTGGTATATATGTTGTCTTAAATGAGCTCAAAGAATGGTCCCAAGATGTTTAATTATGTAAAATCATTCCTCAGTAACAGACAATTTTGCATCAAATCCAATAATACCTACTCCCCACATATCGACTTGACAACGGAATCCCCCAAGGATCTCCTTTATCAGTCGTTTTGTTCTCTATTGCTTTTCAATATATATACGATATTATATCCAAACAAAAACTCTTAAATTACTGCCTATATTCAGACGACGTTTATATAATGTGTAAAAGCAACAAAGTTAATGATATGAAGACATTGCTTACTAATGCTCTTAAAGACATTTTAGATTGGGGAATTTCCTCTGGTGCTAAACTCGCCTAAATGTAAGATTTTGCACGTATGCCGAAAGCATTCCTGTGATCCTCCTAGTATCAATATTAATAATATAGAAATAGAAAATGGCAAAACATTACAAATTTTAGGTTTAATATTTAATAACAAATATAATTGGCGTAACCATTGCTTAGATATTAAGAAATCGCTAGGTGCTAGGTCCAACATCGTTAATTATTTATCAAGTAGGAAAAGTAGCGTACATGTAAGCACACTGTGTAATATAACTAAATTATTAGTTTTAAGTAAAATCGACTATGGCATTTGTATATACGGCAACTCTCCGAAAATCACAATTGGAATCATAAAACCAACTTACCACCAAGCAGCAAGATGTAGTGTTGGCGCCTTCCGCACCACTCCCAAAAGGAACATCCTGGCAGAGACTGGCCTACGTACTTTGAAGAGCGTAGAGAAACTAACAAACATAAACTGCACGCTAAACTAATTTTTTCAAGCAAATCGTTAATCGGCAAAGTAATCAACCTCACGGCTAATCAAAAGAGGATATATAAAATTCCATCGGCCATCTACACAACCCTTCAATCCGGTAACATCGACTCTCCGAAACAAAATCTTCTAAAAATTAGTAATTCATCTGCTCTAGGACCACCTTGGCTCATAGACTCAAACTCTTTTATAATGAAACTTGCACCATTATGAGAAAACTACCGCAAACTCAGCATTTCATCTGAGCTCAAGGCCAAAAACTGGAAATTCATATTCACAGACGGATCCAAAACCTCAACCACTACAACCTTTGCAATCACCCATGAAGATGGCAACATGATACATGTCGGATTACTCCCACAAACAGCTTCCATTTTCACTGCAGAAGCCTTTGCTTCTAACATATACAAAATTAACGAAATCTTATTAGAAACAGAAATAAATGTATAAATCAAATTAAGAAGTAAATTAAGTATAATATAGAGCGGTAGGCCTTTGCAGCTAGTAGCTCTTTTAATTTATTATTAGCATGTAATTAATTACATGTTCAATAAATATATAATAATAATAATAATAACAATCGATCGGTGGCAACTTTTATGAATGCAATGACCGGACCCGACTACACAATGTACCCCTTTTCATCAATGAACGAAATCGATTTTAGGAATTTGCAACGAATCTATTTGGATGCAGTTTTCAGGTGAGTGTCTTATATTGGACTAAAATATATACCTACTTCTGTAAGAAATTCTTTTATGTAAAATCCATTTGACTATTCATCATGTAAAATTAAAAAAACAGCATGTCTCGAATACGGTCTTAAAAAATAACTGATGTGATTATATTTGGGTAATCTTCATTTAGTTCATAGAATGTTCTTTTTTCTAACTTGCACTAGGTATTTCTGCACTAGGTATTCTTCTTATAATCCCCCAGAAGTGGTGCCTGTGGTGTGAATTTCTTATGCCAATAGGACTCTCAAAAGATCTGATTTTCATCACTTCCAATAACAAGTTCTGTCAATAAATATACATATAATAATAATAATAATAATAATAATAATAAAACAAAATTTAAAAAAAAAGAATACTTATGGTGTTTCTCTTTCCTAATTTGGCCAAGTGTATTCGTTTATCGCTTTGCATTTCTTGTGCTGCATTTTTGACTTGTATTGGAAGTTGAAACTACTTTTTAGGAGATATATCATAGAGGAAATATATTATATTTCCTCTATAAGTAAATATAATATAAGTAAAACCTTTCAATCAATATATTAATTGAAAGGTAATAATGTCGGAGGAAAAGAATTGGTTAAACAATTAGGGTAATTATACTACTTGTTAACAGACATAAACAAAACCAAATATTAATGACTGTATATTTAAAAAAAAACTTACCTGAAATTAAATATAAAAGTTCTCCAAAAAAAAAGATTAGTTTTGATGTTTTTTGTATTTTTAATTGCAAAATATTGTTCTGTTTTGTTTTCATTAATTTAATTTTCACTTTCATTAATTGAAATCGCAAAAATTTTGTTTTCTTTTTTATTTTCGCTGTCAAAAAACTTACCTCGTTGTTAATCTGTCAAAACTGGGAACCAAATTAAATTGGACCACGTTCGGATTGCAGTTCTATGGTGCGCTTATACTTTCTTCATGATTTGTTTAGTTTTTATCAAAAATTTTAATAAAAATCATAGAATTTGTAAGTCAAAAGCAGACAAATATTAGTTTTAGCACAGTTTACACAGAAAAGGAACCATAAAATTAATTTTTCTGAAATTATTGCATTCATTTTTCAAATTTTGAATGCAACGGATCATTTTTTTGAACGGCTGAGTTCACCTCACAGTTTTTTCTCCCACGGCTGAGCAATATAGGCACAAATTCCATAACAACTACATTCATAATGGCTTGGTCCCATAAGAAACGCACGGGACAACTAACACATGCTTATCCTTATGGACAAAATCCACTCAATTTAGCTTGTAGGCCGAAAGAGAGCAAACCCATTAAGTCGGGACTCTAGATGATATATTTCCTCTATGAATTAGTCCATGAATAGATGTGAGCACAAACAAAAAAAAAAGATGCCGTGGGATAGCGGCACTTTGCACAGCAAAAACAAAATGGAGGGGTTAATAAGTTTTTTTTTTCAGGTTTTTCTTTTTACTTTTTTCGATGAAAAAGTCAGTTTTAAGCTTTAATTTTGCAGGCATTTTGTGGATAGTGAACCAATGTACCTTTTTGTCTTGAAAAAAGCATGTTCAACATCAGTTTATTATAATTAATTCACTTATTTACAGTAATCACTACGAAATTCTTTAAATTTCATAATAAACCTCGGATTTTTGTATCAAAGATGCGTTCGGAGAACCATCAATTTAAGGGTGCGAATGCAATTTTTGTATTGAATTCTAATACATTTTCGTTAACGAACGGCCCAAATATTTTGTTTGCAAGTAATTAAAATCTGTATCAATTTAATTAATCCAAGTATATTTATAGTTTGCATATTTAAAAAAAGAGTTGTAATCGAAAAATATCTTATCCAAAACATTCTTGATTGATGGCAGCATATATGTATTTGCTATCAAACAAAATTATGCTTCAAAGGAACACCAATGTTTTAAAAAAGTAATCAGAAAGATTATAGCAAACCTGTTGAATAAATGCAGAGCAAATAAAATGCAAATTTTGACATATATCACAAAATGAAAACGTCTTAAAATCGTTCTGAATTCATGCACAACTAATTCAATAGAACATGTAATCGTCATGAATGTTTATTGTTGACGTACAGAAGTTTTTTTTAGTGAATTTAACGCAAAATATAATTTTCATTCATTCCTTAAAAATGTTTAGTTACCAAAGTTCAAGTTTACTTATTATTGTTTGAAGGTATGTTTAGTAAAAGTGCTGCTAATAATGAAACAAATTAATGAGTTTTACGTACGTGTTTTTGTTTTTCTTAATATAGTAAATACTTCCATAGATTACATTTTATAAATATAGAACATAAAAGAAAATATACATAAACCATAGTTTTCAGGTATAAAGCAGAGGTTAGTGTAGAAAAATATTTTTGAGAAAGCTAATAATATTATAGGTATGTTCATTAAAGAAATTTCCGCTTCGGCTAACCTTCATCAACTTTTTAGAAAAAAATTTGCATTAGCAGCCAATTATTTCATAGCATATTTAATTTTTCATATTGTTAAATGTCTAGAAATTTTCATACGCTACAAAGTTCGTAATTTTATGCGTAAACATAGAAGATAACATTATTTAGTCAAGAAGTATGGATTTTGGCGCGTATACCGGTTTTTTCTATTGGGTGTTCGGTTTCCCCATACTGGAATAAAAAAAGTTACTTAAATCTATTTATTGCACTCATTTAGTTGGTATTGTGTGTGAACGTATTGCCTATTTCTATTCCTTAAAGATGCTTTACACAAAGCAACTTATTTTTAAAACATGGTTCCCTCAAATCTCTATTCCAAAATCTAACTACAAACAAAATTCTAACTCTAACATAGTTCCTTAGAAAGAAATTTTCAGGAATATTTCTGCAACAAATAAAAATAAAATTTGGTTCTACAATTATCGAACTGCTTAAATGATGAAAATACTTATCCAATTGAGGAATCTGAACTAGCTAAAGTTGGCAATGGAACTTCACAAGTATGCTTCTCGTAGCATTTTCTGTACAAAAAAATACGGAGGCAACCGCCTATTGTTTCCACCTGAACTTCTAAATTCGCCAAGAAAATACTCTAAGCAAACTTCACCTGAAAAAATTGTCTGTTTTGTTGTTTTACAAAGTATTGAGTTACACTTTTGTCCATTTCTAATTATACTTAACCAGTTGCAGCGCATATTGCGTTCGCAAATAATTTAAGTAAACAAAATACAGCACTAATAAATCATTTAATATGTATTTGGTCAATTTTATTTTATTTAATATACATTAACAACATTTATTTGTATTGAAATTAAAAAAGCTATACAAATCTTCCAATTTAAAACCATGTCAGCACTTCAGATTCTGTTGGTTAGGATTGTTTAGTTTTTGAACGAGGCCATGAAACATTCAAAATGAAGCATTTAGATGGGGCTGATTACTATAATGAAGCGTTTTGATGGGCTGTAAGACTAAATGTGAGAATGTGTTTGGTTTTTTGCATCATTTCACGCACACTTTCTCACATTTAGTCCGACATAGCTTGTAGGCAAACCGAAATGTCAGTCTGAGATTCCGGTCTTGGTAATGGAGTGTTTTTGCTTAAAACCCCATCCCGACTACTCCCTATCAAGTGCCGATTGAAGCCACCAAAACTGGCTGCCCTGCTTCACCCTATCAGTTCGGTCCCGTTCGGACACAGCCCTACTGAACCATAGGAGCTCTGTTCCGTCGTGTGCCATGACATGACGTCCCGATTGTACAGGAGTCGCCTATCCACGATTCGTCGTCTGAGGTGTAGATTAACGGAACTGCCAATCTATCCTGTATCAGACCGCATCTATCTAAGAAGAGGAATGAAGCCGCTCAAGCGTGCACTCTCCACTTGGCTACGGATTGGTTATTTTAAACGATAAAATAAATAATAAAAAAATTAAATTAAAAAAATTATATTTAAAAAAAAAATAATTTAAAAAAAATACAGAATTAAACTAAGCACGGCACCAGACTTTGCAACTTTGATTTTTATTGGAACATCAAGTTTTCTCACGTTTCTCAGGTGAACGCTACTGTTGATCAGGTGCTCTGTTGCACCAGAATCAAGAAACCACTTGATACAGTTATTCGAATCATCTTCGGTCGTAGTTTAGAAACAAAAATTATGTGAATTGATTTCATTTTCAGAATCGGTGACTGCATTTGCACTTTGTGTATGTTTGTTTTTCATGTCAGTGATTTTCTTCCTGCAATCGACCTGCTTGTGGCCAACTTTCCCACACCAGTTGCATTTAAAGGGAAATCTGTAGGATGATCTGTTTGCTGCTTTTTGTCCTGTTTGCGAAGCGAATGCTGTTGAGGATGGTAATTCACTAGGGTTATCTCTTCTCCTCGTATCCGTCCTTTTTTATTCTTCGTCCAGAAGTCTGTTTTTAACAAACGCAAGACTCAATGTGTCGCCTGAAAGAGTTTCGATCGCAGTGACCACGCTGTCATACTCAGACGGCATAGTCAGCAACAAGTGACAAACAGTATCCAACTCTTCAAGTGCAGCTCCTGTGGAACGGAGGTTACGTACAATTCTATCGAATTTCAAAAAGTGATTACCGAGTGTGTCGTTTCTGGAGTCGAACTTCATAAAGAGAAGTGACTTTCGTATGAGCAGCTGACTCGCAATACCTTTCCTCTCAAATGTTTGGCACAACGTAATCCACAAATCAAATGCAGAGGCTTTGTCTTTTGCATACTCCAGATGGCTATCTGCAATTCGTTGTATGATTTGGGACCTGCATTTCTTGTCGCGTTTTTCGTGTAAGGCATGCATTGCTTGTTTGGCTTCAATTTCAGGTTGCTTATCTTCATCTGAAAACTGGACCATTTCCGAATAATCTTCTTCAATATATAAAATGAGATCCATTTCATTAAGGAGTGTCTCCATTCTGAACTTCCAATTGTTGAAGTTGTTACCATCGAAGAGTGGAATTCTATAACTTTCCACGTGATCGTGACCGGCCATTTTGTGATGCAAATTTGATTTTCTTGACAAAATTAAATTAATAAAAACTTCGTTCTTTTATTGCTTGGCGTCCTGGGCCCATAACCTGTTGAGGATCGTAAAAGAATAAAAGAAAAACGAAAATTAAACTTTTTAAACTTTATTGATATACGAATATATTTAGTTGAAGAAAAAGAAGTAATATAAAATTGTTGATCTGACGAAGTGACGAGACAGACGAGAGGTTGAAAAAGGAATGAATCAAAGAAAGGAAAAATGTATTCATGAAGAGACGTCATGCTCGATGAAGTGTTCAGTGTGATGAGATCTTGTGCTAGATTTAATTGTTTAAAGTGAACCGTTCAACATTTTCTGTACAAAAAAATACGGAGGTACCCGCCTATTGTTTCCACCTGAACTTCTAAATTCACCAAAAAAATACTCTAAGCAAACTTCACCTGAAAAAATTGTCTGTTTTGTTGTTTTACAAAGTATTGAGTTACACTTTTGTCCATTTCTAATTATACTTATGTAACCAGTTGCAGAGCATATTGCGTTCGCAAATAATTTAAGTAAACAAAATACAGCACTAATAAATCATTTAATATGGATTTGGTCAATTTTATTTTATTTAATATACATTAACAACATTTATTTGTATTAAAATTAAAAAGCTATACAAATCTTCCAATTTAAGACCATGTCAGCACTTCAGATTCTGTTGGTTAGGATTGTTTCGTTTTTGAACGAGGCCATATAACATTCAAAATGAAGCAATTAGATGGGGCTGATTACTATAATGAAGCATTTTGATGGGCCGAAACACTAAATGTGAGAATGTGTTTGGTTTTTGCATCATTTCACGCACACTTTCTCACATTTAGTGTGAAGTTAGCTTGTTGGCAAACCGAAATGTCAGTCTGAGATTCCGATCTTGGTAATGGAGTATTTTTGCTCTAGATAATAATGTTTCCTCTATGATAAAAATGGGGAGGTGAATAAGTTTTTTTCAGATTTTTCTTTTTACTTTTTTCTATGAAAAAGTCAGTTTAAAGCTCTACTTTTGCAGTCATTTTGTTTATAGCAAACCAATGTACATTTTTGTCTTGAAAAAAGTATGTTCAACATCTGTTTATTATAATTAATTCATTAATTTACAATAATCACCACGAAATTCTTTAAATTTCAGAATTCACCTCGGATTATTGTATCAAAGATGCGTTCGAAGAATCATCAAGTTAAGGGTGCGAGAGCGATTTATTGAATTCTACTAAATTTTCGTTAATAAATGGCCCAAATATTTGTTTTGCAATTAAAATCTGTATCAAATTAATTATTGCAAGTATATAAATAGTTTTTTTTCTCAATAATTTAAACTTGCAACTATTTTTTAATTTAATTTTGATTAATAAATATTAAATTTAAAAAAAGAGTTATAAGCGAGAAATATCTTACCTATGTATAACATTCTTAATTGATGGAAGCATACATGTATTTGCTATCAAAAAAACTATGTAACATATCAAAGGAACACCAATGTTTTAAAAAAATAATCAGAACGATTATAGCGAACCCGTTGAATAAATGCAGAGCAAATAAAATGCAAATTTTGACATTTATCACAAAATGAAAATGTCAAAAAATCGTTCTTAATTCATGCATAACTCATTCAATAGATCATGTAATCGAAATGAATGTTGACGTGCAGAAGTTTTTTTAGTGAATTCCCACAGTTAACGCAAAATATAATTTCCATTCATTCCTTAAAAATGCTTACAATGCTACAAGTTTACTTATTATTGTTTGAAGGGTATGTTTAGTAAAAATGCTGCTAATGATAAAAAAAATTAATGAATTTTACGTATATGTTTCCGTTTTTCTTAATATAATAAATACTACCTAGATTACATTTTATAAATGCAGAACATAGAAGAAAATATACATAAACAATATTTTTCAGATATTAAGCATAGGTTAAGTGCCTTGCACATGAAGCCTAGTACATACTTCCTCGTGAAGTGAACGTTCGCCAGTGGAGAAAGTGAACTTTTGAAATCGCTCACTGGTACACACTTGTGAATACACGTTGTGAACATTTGTATTCTATTTCATATAAATGCATTTTAACTTTTTTTTTAAAACCACACGCAAAGCAGCCACAAACTTTAAATGAGGAATCAGTATCAGTATTCAGTACAAATTGAAAACTGTCCTTTTTTTTGTAACCAAATGTCAAAGCTTCACCAACAGTTCCCGTACATTTTGCACGTGAATTGCCCGTGAACGAAAACTCTCCACTTTGTTCTCCACTCAGCTTCACGAGCACGTTCACGGGTGAACCAAAAACCGAAATTTGTATGGGTTCACGAGATGGTTCACAAGTATGTACTAGGCTTGAGAGCGAACAACGAATGAACGAATGGGCGAACAAACGTGATTTTACATATTTCAAAAAGTCAATTCCAAACAAAAACACATTTAAATTATAAGAAACCAATTGACAATAATGTTAGGATAATAAAATTTGCATTTTGTTCTCTAAAACAAGACAATTTTGTAAAAGCAATTTGTTAGTAACGAATTGCAGTGTGGTTGCTACGAACTGTCAAACTCTATTCGCGTTCCACATACCATCCACACTGCAACGAATAAATTGTTCGCGTTCAACTTAACCTCAAAATTATACCACTCTTGTTTTGTTTTTGTGTGAAAGATCATGGCTGAGGAAAATATGGAGAAAAGGGTTGACAATTCGTCGCTGTCTGCGAATAGAAATAAAGCTCATGTGAAAGAAAAGTCAAAATATACGAACATCCACAGTTCGCAGTTCGCAGTTCGTAGCTCATGTGCAAGATGCTTTAGTGTAGAAAAATATTTTTGAGAAAGCAAATATTATTTTAAGGGTTCATGAAAGAAATTTCCGCTTCAGCTAACCTTCATCAACGTTATAGTAACAAATTTAGCATTAATAGCAGTCAATCATCTCATAACATATTTAATTGTTCACGCTGTAAAATATCTAGAAATTTTTAAATGCTACAAATTTCGTAATTTTAAAGATCATTTAAAATTAAAAAATGATCAGATACTTTAATGTATATGATTTTTTTCTTCAATGCTATTTTAGCTTTTGTGATTACTTTTAAGACTAAAATTGCAATTCAGGAACATCTCAACTACCAAAATAGACCAAACAATTTCCGAATTACAGAATGATTTATGTACCCTTTCATGAAAAAAAAAGAGGCTGGGATGCGACCCACACTGATAACTCCCCATCCCGTCTGTTGATTTGTCTTGCTTAAAAGGATTGTATGTTTTCATGTTTTGTTAAAAAAGGTATCAGTTGATATTTGAAAAAAAATTTGAATTGCCATCATGAAATAGTTTCATTTAAAAATCTATTTAATTTAACGAGATTTTTAGTCGAAAACCAATGTTTACCAATTTCTTAAAAGTTTTCATTTCTTATATAAACAAATACAAATTTGATGAATGAAATTAATTTGAAGTCAATGTCTTCTATTATTCACGAGATATCGAAAACCGAACATCAATTTTACCAATTTTACGTACTATTTTTTGTTGATTTTAATTTTTTATGGAAAAACTGACTTTTTTGATTTTTATAAAAAATGTATTGAATGTCGAAAACAATATTATGTATGAGATAAAAATAGTTTGAAGCCAATATTTTTAAGTTTTGAAAATATATTTGAGTCAAAAGTAAATATTTACAAAGTTTTAGTATTGTTTTTTTTAGGTTTTTATGTTTGGTACAAAAAACTGTCGATTCGATTTTTTTCAAAATTTTACTGAATGTTGAAAACAATATTTCTTATAAGATTAAATTAGTTTGAAGCCATAATTTAAAATTTTTCAAAACATATTTGAGTCGAAAATCAATTTTTACCAACTTTGAGTAATATTGTTTAAAGGTTTTTAATTTTTTTTTAAACTGAAAATTCGATTTTTCTCAAAATTTTACGAGATGTCAAAAACGTTATTCATCGATGCACACAATTATTTTGGAGATAAATCGTTTTTCTTCCGTAAATATTTGAGGCATAGACTCTATGAAATTTAACTGCTCATATTTCCCCAACTTGACAACCCTCAAATATCTAAGTCCCCAAAACTGTTGAAAAATGGTCACAAAAGAATACGGAGACACCCGCCTATTGTTTCCAGCTGAACTTCTAACGTCACCAAAAAAATGCTCTAAGAAATCCTGATTAAGGTGTCTCGTTAGTGCGTAACTAAAATTACATACCTTTAAATGTTCCCACATGGATAAGAGTGCCTCAATATTAAGTAGCCAACCTTTTATGAACGAAAATTTGTTTGTTACATTCTTACCGCCGAACTCAATGAATGTAACATTTTTTTCGCGTCCTACAGAAATTTTAACTGATCTTCAGTACAACTGAACTTTGATTGAAACCGATTTCCAAAAGATTTCATAGAGGAATTGAAAATATCAAATAGGTCGTTGAAAAAGTAGGCCAATTCTGCAGTGTCTTTCATTGTATTAAAGCTCCCTCCTGAGCTGTATAAAGTACTGAGTGCTAAACCTACGGTATGGCTACAAATTTGAGTGGCATTACGAACTTTCATTCGTTGAAATGTATTGGGATGAATATTATCAATAGTCAGCTTGGGGGCGCAACGCAAACTTTGTTTTGAATCTAAGTTGTACAACTTTTCTATATCCTTCCAAGTGGCTGAAGAAGATTCACCAGAACAGGTGAAGGATATATTATTTTTAAGAAGACAATTTCTTGAGCTTTTTATTAAATGGGGTGCATCGTAAAACCAAAAAAAAATCTGTTTATCTCCCCCTTGCCCTATTTCAAAATATGGTTTGTTACTACTTATACCAAGTTCTCGGTGGAGGTCCGAAAGTTTGCTCCTTGGTCTGAAACTACATGAAGTGCGATAAAAACACTTATATGAAGTGCTTTTATGCACTTAAACAAAAGCTTTTTAAGCAAAATGACGGACAGGCGGAACGGACAATGTAATAAGCTATGGGATGTTTCCATCTCTTAGCTATGCCCTGGACAATGATCACTTAAACGTTGTTAGCAGGACATTGTGTTCTAAACTCATCTAACCCATAGTCCTCAAATCTTATTATCCTATATCTGTTTTCCCACAATACCTCAATTCTGTTGTCAATGACATTTCGTCCATTAAAATTGAACAATACCTAAACATTAAGGGGGCCTGGCTCATTTTAAGCTCTAAGCTTTTAATATGAAATCAATATTACCAGCTTGGTTTGGCCAATCAGAAATAAACGAACGAAGTGTTTTATCTGAAGGCAATCCTAAAGTCTCAAGCATTAATCTGTAAGTTACTGGCGAAGTAAATTTTACTGAAAGTTCTAGTAACTTCAATTCGTAAGAATACCTAAAGCCTTTTGGCTTTTTTTTGTAATTATTCCTAAAATTTGTCACGATAACGTAGAGTCTATCAGACAAACTTTCCTTTAGTTCCCTTTCAAAGCAATCCTTAGCGGATTCTAAGCTAACCTTTAAATTCTTAACTTGCTCTTTTAATCTTAAAATATGAGCATCCCTTTCCCTAACAGTCCGTTCAAGATTACCATTCCGGCTTTCGGAATCTATAAAAGATTTTTCTGAGTAGCTCTTAAAGTACTTCGCAGAAATTCTTTTTTTGGAGAAGAATTGATGTATCCCGAATGTCTAAATGTGGAATGTCAGGCACAGCACTTCTGGATAACCGATTTTTGGCTGTACCTGTGAACATTATGTCCGTTGTCGACAATTAAAAAATAAATAAATAAAATCAAGTTTTTGAAAAAAAACAATTTTTGTAAGTGGTTGTGAGAAACACTTAGAGGAGGGTAATTATGACTTAAAACCGTTGGAGTTATCTGAAAGGATCAAAAAGTTTTGGAATGGCAGGACTTTGTAAGTGGGATAAGCCTAGGGATAAGTAGAACAAGGTACATTTTCGTGTCGTTTATTTGGAACAAATATTCAATCGATATTTTTAATTATTTTAACCATATCAGCATGGTGTTTTGATTTAATTAAATTAAATAAACATGATAATTATTTAATTTAATTTACCTGTTATCATCAGGAGCAGGGAAAGTATGGTTGAAAACTTTACAACCAAGGATGCATACGGGCTTTCTTCATAATTTGTCCATATTTTCCATATAAATCGATTAAGCATTAGCTACGGTACGTCAATTTAATATGTGAGCACTTAGCAATATTATTTAAATCCAGTTCGTTAAAAAAAAAAAAAAAAAAAACAATTTTAATAGCTTTACAAAAAATTCGTATCAGAATTGAATTAAAAATTCAATGAAATTATTGACGTTTCATAATTCACCACGAAAAATAACAGTTAATATTCCGTAGGAAATTTTTCCAAAGTGCTTATTTGAGGTGCCTCTACACTTGTTTAAATTGGCTTATACAAAATAAAACTAGTATTTTTATTATCATTGTATTTTCCTAATTTCATTTCATTTGAGTGCTATGCACAGAAAAAAATATCTTGTTTAGTTGTTTTAGCGTTTAACTGATTAGTATTCAAGATATTTTAATAATCTTTTATAAAAAATTGAATCAGTGGCAGTATAGTGTTTGATGAAAACAAACGAATGCTCCATTAAAATGGCAATACTGTCAAGTTTATTAATTTTTATAAATTTCACACTATAGCTCGGGTTTTAAACTTTAAAAAAATTCAAAGATTCATTAAAGCATAGCGTTTGACAAAACAAAAAGAAAAACAACTTAAAATATATTTCATATCTTTATTTTATAAAAATTTAAAATAACATATTGCAGCATAGAAATAGAGTTGAAGGAAATTCATAAAATACAAAAAAAGAAACTACAGCTGAAAAAATTGAAAAGTTTGTTTTTTAGTATTTTAGGTAATCATGTAGAAAATATATATAAGCAAGTCTGTTTTGTTGTTTTACAAAGTATTGAGTTACACTTTTGTCCATTTCCAATTATACTTAACCAGTTGCAGCGCATATTGCGTTCGCAAATAATTTAAGTAAACAAAATACAGCACTTATATATCATTAAATATGGATTTGGTCAATTTTATTATATTTGATATACATTTACAACATTTATTTGGATTGAAATTAAAAAGCTATACAAATCTTCCAATTAAAGACCATGTCAGCACTTCAGATTCTGTTGGTTAGGACTGTTTCGTTTTTAAACGAGGCCATTAAACATTCAAAATGAAGAATTTTTATGGGCCTGAGGACTAAATGTGAGAATGTGTTTGGTTTTTTGAATCATTTCACGCACACTTTCCCACATTTAGTCCTCAGTAGCTTGTAGGCTAATGTCAGTTGAGATTCCCATCTTGTTAAATGGAGTATTTTTGGTTTAGTTGGTTCATTTTTCATTATAGGGCCCATACACTACACATGCATGCATGTACAATCACAAATTAGCACAGTCATGTTTCAACCATAGACACATCATATCAAGACCGGAATCTTTCGTACGTTTTACCCTCCAACACCCATTTGTTTACATTGTTGTATTTGTAATTTTGACTTACGTCCATTTTGAAATTTGAAATCCAACAACAATTCGATGCGGTGTATTTACTTGTTTTGACAGATGTTTTTTTTTTATTAAATTGCTGTGGTGAACATTAGAGTATCAGCTGTTCGGGAAAATGAATTTCTGTCAAAATAAGAAATAAAATAAAAAAATACATTTTTACGGAAAAATAAATGCGCAATTACACTTTTTTTTCTCAAAAAAAATTCTTTGTATGATTCCCGATCGATCAGTATATAATTTTCATTTCTAATCAAAGGGAAACACCGTCAAATATCGATTCAAATTTTTAAATTTGCAGGTAGACACAATATGGTATCCTCATTTGAAACAATTTCCGCACCACATTGGAACTCACTTGGAAGTGTTCTTATAAGTTTTTTTGATTGTAACTAAAAAGTGTGAATGCAACTTTCTTACTCACACTTCAAGGATTCCAGGAAGGTATAAACCATTCCTGTAGGTACATTATTGTGCCAAGGACACGACCGAATGAGTTCGAATGTTTGCATTTTTTAACATTTTTGATAGGAAAATGCACACATTGAAACGCACTTGGACGTGTTCTTATCAGTTTTTTTGATTGTAACTAAAAAGTGTGAATGCAACTTTCTTACTCACACTCCAAGGATTCCAGGAAGGTATAAACTATTCCTGTAGGTACATTATTGTACCAAGGAGACGACCGAATAAGTTCGAATGTTTGCATTTTTAAACATTTTTTATAGGAAAATACAAATGTTGGAACGCACTTGGACGTGTTCTTATCAGTTTTTTTGATTGTAACTAAAAAGTGTGAATGCAACTTTCTTACTCACACTCCAAGGATTCCAGGAAGGTATAAACTATTCCTGTAGGTACATTATTGTACCAAGGAGACGACCGAATAAGTTCGAATGTTTGCATTTTCCTATACAAAATGTTTGAAAATGCAAACATTCGAACTCATTCGGTCGTGTCCTTGGCACAATAATGTACCTACAGGAATAGTTTATACCTTCCTGGAATCCTTGGAGTGTGAGTAAGAAAGTTGCATTCACACTTTTTAGTTAAAATCAAAAAAACTGATAAGAACACGTCCAAGTGCGTTCCAACATTTGTATTTTCCTATAAAAAATGTTTAAAAATGCAAACATTCGAACTTATTCGGTCGTCTCCTTGGTACAATAATGTACCTACAGGAATAGTTTATACCTTCCTGGAATCCTTGGAGTGTGAGTAAGAAAGTTGCATTCACACTTTTTAGTTACAATCAAAAAAACTGATAAGAACACGTCCAAGTGCGTTTCAATGTGTGCATTTTCCTATCAAAAATGTTAAAAAATGCAAACATTCGAACTCATTCGGTCGTGTCCTTGGCACAATAATGTACCTACAGGAATGGTTTATACCTTCCTGGAATCCTTGAAGTGTGAGTAAGAAAGTTGCATTCACACTTTTTAGTTGCAATCAAAAAAACTTATAAGAACACTTCCAAGTGAGTTCCAATGTGGTGCGGAAATTGTTTCAAATGAGGATACCATATTGTGTCTACCTGCAAATTTAAAAATTTGAATCGATATTTGACGGTGTTTCCCTTTGATTAGAAATGAAAATTATATACTGATCGATCGGGAATCATACAAAGAATTTTTTTTGAGAAAAAAAAGTGTAATTGCGCATTTATTTTTCTCTAAAAATGTATCGGGAATAAACTCAAAGAATCCACCTTCACCTTGTGGCATGAAGTGTTTGTCGGTGATTGTTTTGCCAGCGGCATCCTTACGCAGATTGTCTAAAATCATGTTGGACTTCTATTGCTGTGACCAGCTGAAGAGGGAGCTGTAGCAGCAAATGTACTGCACGATGGTGTTGTTCCTGAAACGATAAAATATCTTTTACCCAAATGAACTTGCGACAAAGTGTTGTACACAAACCCCTTACGAATCCCTCGGTATTGGCCAATACCGCTGTTTTGCATCCAAAATACTGAAAGTATCCAACGATGTAGTGTGACAAATTGATTTTACTCTTGGGCGAGAAGATTTGTATGAAATTTGTTTTCCTAAAAATGCAAATGAAAAATGCTATTTGATATTTAAGAAATCTGAATTTTTGTTGACGTTTTCAAACTCACCTCAAAGAAATAAACACTTATGTTATGTGTGATGTTGAGGTGTTGTCACACTTTTATAATTTTTTTTATTTGAAAAACTTAACTTTTAGTGAAATTGTTAAAACTTGGTCACTGTTTTGTAATTATCAAAATACTTTTAGGAAATAGTAATCGTTTTTAAATTCGAGAAAAAAAGAATTATTATAACATTCAAAAAAGATAATTTTTGGAATGTATAATTTTACCTGAATCAGAAGTCTTTGTATTACATTTAAATTAAAAAAAACAACAATGTTTTACAGTTTTGCTAATATATTTCAAGTTTTCTTTACATAATACAACAAATGCCTTGTTCAGACAATTATAGCTTCTTATTGAATTGAAAACTGTATTATACGTAGTACACACTTTTGAATACAGTGAAGTTAAAAATTAACAATTTCTTGCCACTTTCAATCACAAAGTCTTCTAGCCAGAGTTTCTTTTGTATTTAAATAAGCTGGATTTAAGAAAAAATAATTTATTCCGGGTATACCTTAATCCATATTCGATTATGACTATCAAAATGAGACTACGTAAATACTCAAGCAAGGAAAAAATAATTTAATAAAAATATTTTTTTATTTGAAATTTTCTCAAGAACTAAAAGACATAAAATCATCTAGTTTTCAATGTTTGTTCAAAAACAAATATAAGCAATGCATTCTAAAAACAATAGTAAATAATCTTATGTCCGATTTCATAAACAAACACTAAAAGCACTCAAAATGTTGAGAACACAAATTTTACAAAACAAAACATCAGCTGTCAATCTTCCATATTCAGTTTTTAATGACACTTTTAAAATTTAATGAGCCAAAAATGGGCATTTAGTTTTAAAAGTGTTTAAAAGCTTGTTTACTTTAAAAGCGCTTGGTGAAACCAAAATATCCCATTTAACAGTTTAAAATGCTGTTAAATGTATAAAAGCTGTTTATGAAATTGGGCATTAAAGTGTAAAAATCACACTTCAAACCTTTTTTTGCCCAAATTTTGAGTTTAAAACAATTTTGTTCCAAAAACTATGCAAATTAACACACGTCTGTTCCATTAGTAATTAGAAAATATGAACAAAAATATAATAATAAGCAATAAGAATGATCCTCTGGATCATAAAATATGATATTAAATAATATGTTACATTTCAATATAATCACGTGGGAGCATGTTGTTTTACTAATAAGTGATTCATGTATAAGAAACCATAAGATCTTTGTTTAACCATATTTGATGACAGTTTACAGCAAAAATGTTTTTCGATTTTAGTCTTAAGTTGGCATCTGAGATGATCGGATTAATAAATATTTATTAAAAATATAATATCTCAACGAACTATTCTAATTTACATAGTTTTGACTTGATTTAAAAACAAGCTAATAGACAAAATTGTTGTCTTTAAAAAAATGTATAAAACTTAGTTGTAAGTATTACCATTATTTCCATTTAACGTACATATTTTTTTAAATTGCCCCTAACGCCTAAAAATAGAGAATACACCCCGCTCCCATACTAAAAAATGATTGTTTTTAACTGTTCTATACAAATCCGTCATTAAACTTTGTCGCCTGAGTTATCGTACTCTTCCCAAAAAATGCAATACCTAATGTCGATGTAGCCACTAGGTGCCTCCCCTAAAGAATTTCTTATCACTATACCGGATTTTCATGGTGAATTGATGTTAGAGGGTGGTGAATTGATGTTAGCTGTGGTGAATTGATGTTAGAATTCGAAATAAGGGTGCGTGAGAAGAGGCGTTGCCAAAATGTGCCCGATCGGAAATTTGTACAAGTTTGATAACTAATACTGTGAACAAAATGACCTGAAATATAAAAAGTTTATTTAGAAAAGACAAACTGTTATTATTTTCTTAAACAAATTTTGTCCAGGGTAGTGGGCGAGTGGTCCGCACATTTTGGAAATGGCCCTCAAAATTGCCCTTACAATTTTTGTCTTCGCGGCAACGCTGATGAGAATTGACGTTTCAGCTTGTAGGCAAAACCAGAATGACAGATTGGTTTCCGGTCTTTATATGGTGTGTCTATGGTTTCAACCATACACTACTCATGCAAACTGTACATTCTTTAGTCGTTTGTACATCGTTGAGTAAAGAACATCTTCAAAATATCAGACACAAAGTCTGCTGCAGCAGCTATTTTGATTGCATTGGCAATAAAAAAAAGAGGCTGGGATGCGACCCACACTGATAACTTCCCATCCCGTCTGTCGATTTGTCTTGCTTAAAAGTTTGTCTATATGTATCAATTTTTACCAAATTTGCGTACTATTTTTTGTAGATTTTATTTTATTGAATATCGAAAATAATATTTTCTGTGAAATAAAATAAGTTTGAAAAGCTATTTGAGTCGAAAGTAAAATTTTACCAAGTTTTAGCATTGTTTTTTTTTAGGTTTTTAATTTTTTGCAAAAAAACTGTCAATTCGATTTTTTTCAAAATTTTACTGAATGTTATAAACAATATATTTTGAAAGATAAAAGTAGTTTAAAGCCAATATCTCAAAGTTTTGAAAAGAAATTTGAGTCGAAATTCAATTTTTACCAACTTTGAGTAATGTTTTTTTTAGGATTTTATTTCTTATAAAAAAAACTGTCAATTCGATTTTTCTCAAAATTTTATCAGATGTCAAAAACATTATTCTTCGTTGCACAAAATTGTTTTTGAGATGAAATCATATTTTAGTCGAAAAATTCGAGGTGACAAATATTTTTTTTTCAGTTTTTTTTATTTATAAAAAAAACGTTAATTGGATTTTTTTCAAAAATACTTGTTTTGTATCACGTTACAATCTATAATATAAAATTTAATTCAAGTCTCTAGCGTTACTGGTTCATGAGATATTTAGGGTTAACCAAAATGTTCACCTTTTTTATAAAATGCTATGGTAAAAAAACCTCCCACGCAATTTTCTTGAGAGCCCTTTCTGCATCTTTCTGCCTTATTATCTGTATAACAAAATTTGTTTGAAGTCGATATCTCTTCTGGTTCTTGAGCTATGGACGGCGAAAAAAACGTCGCGCACGCACAGACATCTTTCTAAAAATCTTTTACTCTAGGGACCTTGAAACGTCGAGAAATGTCAAAATGGGAAGTTAAAAAAGAATAAAAAGAAACGATTGTGGTGCAAAGAAGGGCTGAAAAATGTCTTTCAATTTTGTGACCATTTTTTCATAGGCACTTGTTTTTAAGACTCGGTTACTATATTCGTCACTTTACACCCGCCATAAAACCGGTAGGCTTCGATAAAGTTCCGATAATTCAGCCCAGAATTTTGTATTTCCCACTGAAATTTTCAAAATTAATTTTCTGTCTATATTTACTCATCGAAATCCACCCCTTGAATGAGCAAATTAGCCCACACACTACACATGCTTGCATGCACAAACAAAAAAATATCAAAAATTTTTGAAATCACTCATGCCGCATGCACAACCACACATGCTACGCCATACACTCGCAGTTTGCATGCACAGTCACTGGAATGTGCATGCATGCATGTGTAGTGTATGGGCCCTATTATTGTTTTCCGCGAGACAAAATATTATTTTTGTATTTGGACAAAGCATAGCCAGAGAGAAAAAACTAATCGAGAGAGTCAAATTTCCTCGTCTCCGTCCCTTCTAAACCTCTTACTCTCATTTTTTATAGCGTGTTGAATTCGTATCGGTGTATACATGCGTTCACCTCGCAGAAGAGTACACAAAAAAACATCAATTCCGGGAAATGCGACATTTCTCATTTTTGTTGATTAATAGCCAAGAAGGCTATGTTTTTTAAAGTCTCATTATAATATTTGTAATACTCATGAATTTCTTTCTTTAATTTTACCAACATCTTGTTGTTTTTATATGTACAAAAATACTCCTATAATTCAAATTAATTCTATCAAAACATTTTTGTTAGTCAATAAATAACGGGAGAAGTTATACTTGTAGTTTGTGGTGAATTTGTTTTTCTCTGCTTTATTATCTAAGTTACAGATAAATGGCATTAACAACCAAAACAAGAAAGGATGTGTGCAAAAAGAGTGTAACAAGGTTAAGGTTTTTTAGATTATACTTTATTTGTATATATGAACGAGTACATGTTTTTATAAATGTATGTTATGTTTATTTCAATAGTAATACCTTAACTAATAACTTAACTACTGTATTATCTAAAATATACTGCATTGAATTATTTTACATTGAATTATAAAAGGCGGAAATAATAAAGTTCTACAGTTTACCGGTAATGTTTATATAAAATATCCATATCTTCTGCAATTGCGGTATCAATCGATATTTTCTGGAAGTTAGTGTTAACGTAACATTTACTTGTCATGAATTACTTTTTCAGCTTTTTTATACACCAAAAAAATCTATTATGAAATTTGGCTGCGATAATAATTGCTTGAACACAGCATTTTCTATGTTTATAGTTATTCAGGTTTAGCCCTTAACTGTGATTTGCATTTATTTATGAATAGCCTAAAAAGTTTAGCAAACATCTATGAATAAGCCAAAATGCACTTTCAAAAAACTGTAGTTAGAACTTTCCCTCATAGATTTTTCCTTGTCGCTATATAAGTGAAAGATAAGATATAAATAGTTAGAACTGGAAAACTTATAAAAATGATGCATAAGACTTAAATTAAATTGGCAACAGAAGTAACAAGTTGACAGTCTTTTTATTTAGTCTCTACTCAAATCACTTATTTTCAGCATTTTGGAAATGTCGTGAGTAATGTAAAGAAAATAACCAACGAGTACACACAAATAAAATAGGAATGGAAAAAAGAGATGAGTATATAAAAATGTTTTCAATGTTCCTGCGTTGTTTAATTTTCATGATCCATGTTTACATTCTGAAACTCTCGTTTTCAATGTTCCTGCAACTCTCGGATCGACAAAATTAAGTCGATAAACTCTGAAAATTAAAACAAATCTGAGTTTTTTTTGCATTTTGCAACGGTCTGAGCGAAAATTAAACTCATAAACGCAGCTAATATGTAATAAAAAAATAATAGTTGTAGTGCTTTCAGAGTTATATGTTTCTAGGTCCTAATTCTCATTGGACTGTTGCACCACCTAATTTATTTTACTTACTTAATGATTAAAACTGGCTTCAAATAAGTTACTAATATTTCTCTAAATGCGTAATTTAGAATTGTTTCTAAATCTTCATTGTTGTGGAACTTAACAAGAGTAATTAATTTCACTTCATATTCGAATGATATTACTCCCAAACGAACACAATGAGAGTACCAAAAAGTTGTTCATCCACAATTTTGTGATTTCTTTGAACGCCTCTGAACAGCTGACTACATCCGCCATTTTTCAAAGGTGGTCGCCATTTTTCAAAGGTGGTGAGTATGCACACCAACTTGCATAAGTATTTGTCCCCACATTTTTTTTTATATGGAGTTAAACATATGCTTATGCAAGTGATGTGCAAATCACAGCTTGTTGGCAAAAAGAGAGCAACGGTCGATGTTGGTTCTCTCGATTAGTTCTTTTCTCTCTGGCATAGCCAGATAAGATAGGGGAATCCATTCCATGATAATCAAATATTTAGACGCAGGAGCACTGAACTTAAATGTTATGAACTTGAGAGTTTCAATAAATCAGTTTCTTTTTTAATAAACGGATAGCATTTAAATTGATTTGATGGAGTATCAGTTTTTTTTATATGTGTTTAATAATATCTTCAGATTTCGTGTCCATTGAATTTAGATAAGTGGGGCCATTTATAATTGGGAATAGCACAGAGAGGTTGAAGTATGAAGTGTCAGTGCCAGTAATTTTTTTTGTATAAATTGGCTTTGCTGACTTTTTATTCGAATGCACTCTTCCATTGAGAGTTGTTATTATTTAGAACCGGGAGCTGAGAGTCAGAATTATTTGGATTTAGCGGTTCAGAAATAAAATGAGATGGGCAGATGATACTTTTGATGGGTTTTGAACATTTTCCACTACCTTAGGCAGGCTGGGGCGGATGATGGCTGATCAGCCTTTTGGGAATCGTGATGGTGACTCAGGGGGAAAGGGATTCAGTTTCTTTCTCAGTGATTTTAGATTTTTTTTGCAGTTTTTTGTTTAGGAGAGTAATGGTAAGTACCGATTTGAGAGCACTTAGATAATTTTGTATCTCACTCACACTTGGGGAGAGCTTGTTATGCCTGACTTTGAGGTTTACACTAATTTAAAAGGAATTAGTCTTCAGGCCAGGTATTATGTTGGGTTGGGTAATTCCCTCCTGGTGTTTCCGTCCGACGGTTTTTTTCTCTTTATCTTCTTCGATGAATGTTTTGGATAATGTGTGTAGTTCAACACACAAGTAACTTCCCTTTTATTTATTGAACGGCAAATTGAAAGTAAAAAGATTTTTCTTTATTTTAAATATATTTATTAACTTGAAACCCGAATGATCGACTACAACACTCAACGTTCTGATTTCTAATAACAACTTTTTTTTTGTTTTACACCTCTATTTATAATTAGATTATGCTGACAAATACATAATATTTCATGGAATTTCAAGCAACTAGATTATGCTGACAAATACATAATATTTCATGGAATTTCAAGCAATCTACTTATTAATATTTTTCTGATGACTATACATAAAGAAATAATGATATGCATAATATGCATAACACGTCCCCCTTTTAGACACATCTAAGGATACTTTATCCTGAGATTGGTTTTAGGTGTTCTTAGCTCCAGGGCCTCTGCTGATGTACTCAACTGGCTGTCATCTCGGACTGTTACTGTCATTTCTGGGTTGGTTTGATGCCTTTTGTTAAAACATCTATTGAATAACGATATAGTGGTCCTTCCACCCGATCTACATTTCCACATAGTGTAACCAATGAATAAGATTGTTATCACTCCAGATATAGACATCAGAACTCCTTGTGATCGCTCTGGTATTGCTTCAAATGTTTTTGCCCAAAAGCTCCTTTGATTTTGAATTTCTGATGAGAGATCTTCTCGCAGCTTGATATTTATGCAACAATCTTCGAGATCTCCATATGAGTGTTTGTCATTTAATGGTAGTTCTGCATCAATATCTAATGTTTTAATTGTTGTATCGTACGTTTCTAACATGCAACTCCTATTAATTGTTATTATTCCAGACCCTACTAAATTCCCATGTTCTGTTTCATTTTTACATTTACAATTATATTTAGTTTCTTCAGTGATTGTATACAAATAAGTATTTTCTTTAAGTTTATAAAAAATTTCAACTTTAGAATTTACAATTTTAGCATTACAATTATCTGCTCTATTTCTCATAAAAATATTTACTTCACAATTTACATCACTAATAGTGCTTTTTAGCAATAAAGGTTTACAAATATATTTTTCATTTATATTTTTGCAATTGGTTAAATCTTTTATTAAAGTATATTCTTCTCTGTTTTTATTTACGATAAGAAATTTATTACTTAAGCCTAAAATTACAATTCCGTTTTCTACAATTTTGGGCATAGCAATCGTTTCATATATGTCATAATTTTCTTTTGATACTATAGGAATCTTTATAATTATTACGATCTTTTGATTTCTACTAAAGGCCGTTATTTCGATAATTTTTAATATTTCCGAATAATTTTCCGTATTAGGTTCTATAGCTAAAATTTCCTGGTTCTTTAATTCGCGCAACTCATTGAGTAGATCTATTGGTTCAATAATTCTTGGATGAATAATTCCTGCTTGAATGAATAACAAACTGTCAATGATCTGTTCTACCTCTATTTCTAGCTGGATTAATTTATGGTTAATTTTGCTCACTATTTCATCAAAATATGAATTGAGAATAATTGTTCTATTGAGATTAGTTTCTTTTGAATTAGCTTTATTGATTTCGTTGATAGCTTCATTGATCTTGTTTATTGTTACATTACTGTTTTTTATATTATCTAACACCTGTCTATTAAGGTGACTTAAGACTTTAATATTTTCTTCCATTCCATTTTTAATTCTATCCTCATTCTTAGAGATACTTTGTATTACCTTCTGATAATATTCAGCGTCTTCATTGTCCATGGTTCCAAAGAGAACTTTAAGACCTGTACCTATAACATTTGCTAACCCTCGTCTTTGCCGTTTTGAGTTTCCTATTATTCCTGAAATTATTCTGATTCTATGATCTAATTTTATTACCTCCCGTCTCGCTGACTGTTGGAATTCCTTACACCCTGCCTTAGTTTCTATACAAAGGTTGTCTATGGAATTTAACATATTTTTAATAGTTACAGTTGATTCTTCTAATGGTGCTAAATCCAAATTTATTACTAATGCTACGTTTTTCAAAATTTCCTTTCCATCTCCTACGTGATTAAAATATAGCCCAGTATGATTCTGCAAGCTTCTTATTTTGATATTCTCCGGCTTGATTCGACTCACGAACGAGATCCTGGAAAATAAGGTTTCAAATTAGCTTTATTGACTTTCTGTTTTTTATTTTGTAGTTTGATTATCAAATAATCATTGTATACTTCCAGTATAGTAAAGGGTCCCCTGTATTGGCTTTCAAATTTCCCTCTCCTATCATTCCTTATCAAAACTTGTTCACCTGCTTTATAATTAATGTGTCTTCCTATTTTCTTGTCATATCTAATTTTAGATTTCTGTCTACATCTTTTAGTATTTGCTTTAACGTTTTCTTGTGTTTGATACAATTTAGCTTTTAATTCATCGATATAATCAAACATCGACTTTTCGTTATATGGGTCAACTCCACTTGGTTTATTTGCTTCAAAACCAAATACTATTTCATACGGTGTATATCCAGTTGTGGCATGTTTAGTATTATTGTAACAAAATCCTGCATAAGGCATTCGAGTATGCCAATCTGTGGAATTTTCTAATTCTTTCTCAGTGGATTTTAGATATTCCAATAATCTACAATGGGCTCTTTCTACACTTCCATTGGCCTGTGGATAAGCGACACTCGTTGTAATGTGTTTTATATTCAAAATTTCACACAATTCTTTAAATAATGAGTTGCAGAATTCGGCGCCATTATCTGATAAAATAATCTTTGGCATTCCATAATTCATTACCCATTGTTCCAATAAAGTATTCGCCACAGTTTTCATTTCTTTGGATTTCAGTGGAATGAATTTAATGAATTTAGACAAGTCATCTTGGATTGTTAGTCCAAACCTATAACCTTCTTCTGTTTCCTTCATTGGACCTATCATGTCAATCATGATTTTTTCTAGCGCTCTGTCGGCTGATGTTATAACTTTCATAGGGTTTCTTGTCGGTGCTCTATTTACTTTTTCAGTTTGACATTGAGGGCAATTTCTGATAAATTCCTCTACGTGTTTTTGCATTCCTTTCCACTTGAATTTCCCACTCATTTTAGCATATGTTGCTTTTTGACCTGTATGACCTCCTAATAAACCGTTATGATACTCCCGCAGTATTTCTTGTCTTCTGTTTGGGTCATTTACCTCCTCTTTATCTGTTGTTTGTCCTGCTTCTACCTCACAAAATTTTTCACTTTCTGTGGTCGGATCATCTACTAAAATATTTTCGTTATTTTCTCCTGAGTTTTCTTCATCTACATTTAGTTCTATATTATTTGGATTTTCTTCGTTTTCTTTATTTACTTCTATACTTTCTTCCTCTAAGAGACTTAATAGGTCTTGCCATGTTTCTTCCTTTTCTTGTTCAGTTATTCGAACATTTCTACTCAATTCGTCTGCTACCACGTTTTCTTTACCTTTTTTATAGACGATAGTGTAGTCAAACTCTTCGAGTTTGAGACGCCATCGCACTAACCTACTGCCTGGATCCTTTACTTGAAATAACCACGTCAATGGTCTGTGATCTGTCATGATGACGAATTTTGTCCCATAAATATATGGACGAAATTGTTTGGTTGCCCAAACTATAGCTAGGCACTCTTTTTCAGTAGTGCTGTAACTGGTTTCAGACTTATTTAAAGTCCTGCTGGCGAAATGGATTGGCAAGTCTTTTCCATTGAATTCTTGGCTAAGAACGGCTCCAATACCTCGATTGGAAGCATCAGTCGTAATAATAAAAGGTTTACTGAAGTCCGGATATTGTAATATCGGATACTTTGTTATTAATTCTTTTAATTTTTGAAAACTGTTTTGTTGCTCTTGACCCCAGATGAATTCAACATCCTTTTTAAGTAGTCTAGTCATTGGTTCGGCAAATCGACTAAAGTCCCTTATGAATTTTCTATAATACCCTATCATCCCTAGGAAGGATTTTATACCTTTAATATTTACCGGTGCCTGCATCTCAATGATACTCTGAATTTTCTTCGGATCTGGTTTCACTCCCTTATCAGTAATGACGTGCCCTAAATAATTGACTTCTTTTCTCAGAAATTCACATTTGTCGGGTTGAAGTTTTAAATTAGCTTTTCTTAATTGCTCAAGAACTTCAATTAATTTATTATTATGCTCCTCCAAGTTTTGTCCATATACGACAATATCGTCTAAGTAGACGAAGCATTTTATGCCTTGGAGTCCTGCCAGAACGGTATTCATTAATCTCTGGAAACAGGCTGGAGCGTTCTTCAGTCCAAACGGCATTCTTGTATATTCAAAATGACCGTATGGAGTGCTAAAGGCCGTTTTCTCTATATCCACTTCTTCCATTGGAATCTGGTGGAAGCCGGACGTTAAGTCCAAGGTGGAAAAGTATTTAGCTTTTCCTAACTGATCGAGTATCTCTGTTATATTTGGCAATGGATAATTGTCCGCAACAGTCAAATCGTTTAATTTACGGAAATCGATTACCATTCTCCATTTCTTTTTATTGCTTGCATCGGTTTTCTTCGGAACTATCCACAACGGCGAACTCCAAGGAGAACTGCTGTCACGGATGATTCCATCTTTTTTTAACTTTTGAACTTGTTCGCGTACTTCTTCTTCGTGAACTTTTGGGTATCTATAACTTTTAGTAAATATAGGTTCTGCCCCTGGATTTGTACGTATCCTGTGCTTTACTGCAGAGGTCATTGACAATTTTTCATCTTCAATACTGAAAATGTCACTAAACTTTTTTACTATTTCTATTAAGCTTCTTTTTTCCTCTTTATTTAAATGGTCGGTTCTAATATTTCCCGATACTATCTCAGATCTATTTTCACGAAATTCAAATTCGCTTAAATTTTCTCCAATAATTCTTACATTTTTAAGACAGCATGGTTTATCTGTAGTATTCACAATGGAGACCAAACACTGTCCATTTTCATTTAAAGTGACACAATTTGGAACTATGATACCGTCAGCGACTTCCTGTCTAGTTATAACAATTTCCCTTTTTAAATTACCATCAACTTTAACAGTCCTAAAGACTTCTGACCTTCCTTTTATAACATCTTCTTCACTGAGATATCTTAACGGTATTTCCCCGAATTTTCCACTGATAGTATTGTTTACATAGTTAATTGAAAAGCCACCCTCTCGAAGGAAATGGTTTCCAATTAACCCATCGTACTTTCCTAATATATTATTTTCTATTACTTGGAACTTTATGTTTTTAGGTTTTGATTTTCCATTAAAAGGAAGAAATTTGACCTCTACTTCTGTTTTTCCTAAGGTTTCACGCGTTTTACCGCCTATTCCACTGAACTTAATTGTATTTTGTTTATCTATATCTTCTTCATAAACACAATTAGCTTTGATGAGAGACACCTCAGCACCTGTATCTATTATTAACTTCTTTTGTTCACCATTGATTTCAACTAATACATGAGGACTTTCAAAGCTATCCAAGGACCTAAGCTGCACGGATGCCTCATCGACCATACAGCTTACTGAAAATTTTTCTGCTTAAAATCTCTATTGCCAGAGGACGAGGTACTTGGACTTTCTTTAGTTTCATCGAATCGTTTGTTATTTGAGTTTTGATATTTTTTTGGTTGCCTGCAATATTTAGCAATATGCCCCGGCTTGCCGCAATTATAACAATTTCTCTCTTGATAATTAACTCTGGCTAAATTTTTTGAAGTATAATCTTTCTGGGTATTTGTTCTGAACAAATTAATTCTTTGTTCTTCTTCACAAGCATATTTGCTTGCTTCTGAAAGATTCTTAGGGCGCTGAGTTATCACATACGTTGATAACCTCTCACGCAATCCATTGATAAAGACCGTTAAGGTTTCATTTTGGATATATTCTAGTTGCCCTGCTTTATGCTCGCTTTTTACATCTGATAATTTGGTTTGTAATAGACGCCTCTGCAAGGTTTCGACCCGCTGCAGATAATGTACTACTGATTCTTCTCTATTCTGTTTAATTGAAATTAATTCTCTATGTAATTGGAGCGCACTATGAGGTTCTCTAAAAACTTGGGTTAATTCTTTCTTTAAGGAATCCCAATCTGAAATTTCTCTATTCATAAGAATAGATGTTGCATTGCCACGTATTTTTGTTTTGATATATTTAAAAAGTATATCTTTTTGTGCATCGGATGCCAATTCGATGGCGTCGTTACATGCATCAATAAAATTAAACACTTCTTCACTTGTTCCAGTAAAAGTGGGGATAAAAGAAATCAGTACGTTAAGTCGAACTTCAGCCATCGTTTCAATCAAATCTTCACTGTCACTATTTTCAACACTATTTAAATTATCTTTATATTTGCTAACCTCTGTATTTCTTCCTACGTTTCTTTCACTATCACTTCCTATGTCTCTATCTTGACTATCTTCACTATCAGAATTATCTTTATGACTCAATGTGTTAAACGATTCTCGGAATTTGGAAAACATGTATTATATTTCACTTTACACTTATATAGAATATGAAACAATTGCTTTACAAAGAGATTAGTTACTCACAATGATAATAAAAATATGTTGAGAATATCCATCGATGATAATTTAATTATTCCTTTATTTATCCCACCGCTGCCACCAAATTAAGTGTTATGCCTGACTTTGAGGTTTACACTAATTTAAAAGGAATTAGTCTTCAGGCCAGGTATTATGTTGGGTTGGGTAATTCCCTCCTGGTGTTTCCGTCCGACGGTTTTTTTTTCTCTTTATCTTCTTCGATGAATGTTTTGGATAATGTGTGTAGTTCAACACACAAGTAACTTCCCTTTTATTTATTGAACGGCAAATTGAAAGTAAAAAGATTTTTCTTTATTTTAAATATATTTATTAACTTGAAACCCGAATGATCGACTACAACACTCAACGTTCTGATTTCTAATAACAACTTTTTTTTTGTTTTACACCTCTATTTATAATTAGATTATGCTGACAAATACATAATATTTCATGGAATTTCAAGCAACTAGATTATGCTGACAAATACATAATATTTCATGGAATTTCAAGCAATCTACTTATTAATATTTTTCTGATGACTATACATAAAGAAATAATGATATGCATAATATGCATAACAAGCTCATGAAAATTAAGAAAGAAGGTGGAAAGGTTAATGTTCACACAAGAGTTACATTTCCAGAGTATATTTGGATTAATTAAGATTTAGAGTTATCGTCCGGTAATTGAACACATTTTTGTGAAAATGACGATTGCAGTAAAAACCACAAGACGGATTCAGAACTTTGAGAGCGTTTAATGAGTTGATTGCACTTTTCACAAATCTTGGACATTTTAGGAAATGTTATTTTATCGGTTTATGCTCTGGTGAAATAGCCAGCTGCATTCCTCCCCTTAAACAGTTCAACCGTAATATTCGCGCATCTAGGAATGCTCATCAGTATACCCTCGAGTCCAACTTTGGCCGTACTGTCAAATACAGAGATTCGTTCTTTAGCCCTACTAAGCGAATGTGGAATGCCTTACCACACTATCTTTCCTAGTCATTGCAATATTCAGGAATTCAAAACCAATGTGCACTGAAATCTCCTTTTTAACCCTCTTCCTAGTGCTCACATTGTGTCTCTGCATAATAAGGGTAGTAATATCCCCTTGAGTGTGTGCTTATTATAAACAAAAAAAATTGCAGCTTAAATTAAAAAACATATCAGATATCACCCTTTCAAGTTTCCTCTAGCTCATCAGAAAATAAGCAAGGTGCCTAGATGAAAAAACCTTGGCGCTAAACAGCATTTCAAGACCCAAATAAAGGAAAATACACCAAAAGTAAATTTGCTGCATTCTTCTACTACGATAATAACGATAACAATACAAAAGTTAGAAACAACAAATTTTAAAGAAATACCTCCCTATGTATATACATATATGTACCTACATGTAAACCATATTTACATACATATATGTTGTTCATGCAATCTTAAGTCCCAGCTTTATTTTCTACATTCAGTTAATAATGGTTAAAAATTATAGACAAAAGTAGGGTTGAAATGTGAATGAAAGCCACAAATTAAATAGAACTGACCCGACACTGAAACTTATTTTTTAATTATCTGAACCGATTAAAGAATCAATTTTTTTTATTTTAAACTACATATTTGTAAATGATGTACCTACTAACTACCTATCTAAGTGCTAAGTGTCCGAACATTATCACTGTTTGGATATTAGCAGGAATTCCCTATGAAATTATTTAGTCAATACCTGCCTACCTATCAATAGCTTTTATAGTATTTAAAATTTGAATTTAAAATCAAACCCACATTCGAAATCCTGAAAAAAATTTCCCCTACCAATTCATATCTACATACAAAAAGAACTAAAGCTCATACAAACCTGCTCCTCAAATAATGCAGGAAAATGTAGAACAAAATAAATCAAAATACCTACCCGCCAAAATATACAAAACTATAACTAAACATATATCTATCTACACTCATATTTTTCTTCTTGGTAAAGATCTGCACGACAAAAATCTTATCTTTGCTTTGTATATAAAACGCATTTTATGAACAGAATGTAAATAAAAGCAAAAATAAAATAGGTTAAAGATCCTTGACACCTGGGGCCCTACTCTGTAATGCGTTTCGAAAGCAAATATTTTCGAAAACGAATATTTTGTACTCTCTATTTCTAATGCGGATAAGAAATCTAGTACTTACGGAATGACAAATCCGCATTCGGATTTTTCGTACCTGGCAATGCGTTTCCGAATGTCATTAGCGTTCGAAAACGGAAATTTTCTTTCTACACCAAGAGAGGTAACCAATTGCAATTCGAAGGTCGTTTTTAAAGGACACAAAAGGAAAATTTTGTTGAGTTGTGTGAAATGGATAAAATAAAAGTAAGGAAATAATAATTTTATTCAAAATTTAAGCAAATAAATCCCATTACAGGGAATCATCAGCGAAAAATGTGCATACCAAACAAAAGCAATTTGAAATTATGGTGGAATTCGTATGACTTGAAGGAAAAAAAGTATACCTTAGCAAAAGACAAATTTCAACACAAAAAACGAAATGACTATGAAAAAAATCAGCTTAAACTTTCTAAGCTGAAATTAAAAAGAGAGATGTGGCAATTGCAAAGCAGTGAAGTGTAAAAAAAGTCATTAATATAATTTTCAAGTGATAATAATGACTGAATTTTAATTTTTTCCTCGTCTTTGTGATTTGTTGATTTTTTTTTTGTATTTTTGCATTGACAAATCTCATAAGAAATACTTCGAGACTCGGAAAATCTATTCGATAAATAGAAAAAGTACTAGATGATTGTTTTATTCGATTCGAACATTTTACAGAGTACGAATTCATAAACGAATCGAATATCAGATTCGAATCGGATTGGCTTTCGAAACGCATTACAGAGTAGGGCCCCTGATGTAAACATGCAAATATTTCCTTCATTCCCTTATTAGACAAAATATTAAGCCATTTTTGCTTTACTTTTCCGTTTCTCATATAAAAGTGGATTGACATAAAAAACAAAAACAAAATTCATCAACCTTCGTATGGAAGTTCTGTATATAAAAACATATGTACAAAGATGGAATTAAATAGATCGAGGGAAATTTCCTTGTCATTTTGGCTGGTAAATTGATTATCTCCCTTACTCTGCTGGCTGCTTATGGGAACTCTATGAGAGTACCATGGTTTTCATATACAAAGTACCATTTTCCACTTTTTTTTTTTTAATTATTTATGTATTTAATTATATTTTAATTTCATAATTAAGTTTTTCAGTTTTGTTTTTCGTTTGTCAGTCGTTACTAATGAAGTTGAAGCACCCAAATTAAATAAAACAAAAACAGAAAATTATGATGCACATCGAAGTGAAATTAGTTTATTCGTTGCTTACTTTTAAAATAATGATTTGTTTGCCAGTAAATTTGTTTTACTATAAATGTTAATATATATTTACACATAAACAATAGTTTGTATCACAATCTTACACTAATTTCTTTCTTACTTTTATAAACTATTTTTTTGTTCATATTTAATTTAATTTTGTATTGTTTTTTAAAAAGTTATGTCATAAATCATCGAATGTAGCGTTACTTTCTCTATTGATATAAGCATGAGTGTCTGAAGTGAAAGCAGGCGATAAATAATATTCATTTTGTGTGTATTATGACTCCAATTAATATAATTTTTTTAATTGATAAAATGTTCCTACAAAAGACATTATAATATATTTTATTCGAAGCAAAAGTAGTATTTGTTTTAAAAAGCTTGTTTTATTCAAAACATTTTTCCTTAGTTTTTTTGGTATCAAATAGCAAAGATAATTTAAATAATTAAATTTGTAATTTTAATGTGTAAAAAAATCAACAATCTTAAAATATAAACAAGTTTGCATCTTCAAAGCTGCGTTATACAGTGCTAAACTTGTCCGTATGTGTACAACAACAATGGAAAATGTATTTATTTTTCTCATACATCATGCTATACATAAATATCTATACTTATATACTTATACTATATAAAGGTGTTTACACACATGCTTGATCTTTAAACAAAATTCTCAATTAATTTTATATTGGTACATATTTGTATTCTTGTTTGTAGAATACATAGTCGTTTATAATCATAAAAATAAATATAAGATATTAATTTTTTTTTACGTCGAATTTCAGGTTGTAAGTTCAAATTTATTATTAAACTATAAATATTTTATACACAGAAAACTTACAAGCTAAACAAAATAACACAGAATAAATTACATTATTCAGACGATAAGAAATATAAACATTTTCACACACGCATGTCTTAGAAAATAACTCTAATTTTAAGAAAATAATATTTTAAACTAAAACAATGGTTAGACATATTATTATGAAGATGTTAAGTTTTTTGTTGTTGGGTAATCTATTATAATTTAATTCTATACTGCCCGTTCTATACTTTTCATGTTTTCCGCAAATTTGTTTTTGTTTTAGGAGAAGATAAGTTTGTCCTTTATTGAAGAGGCCTTGCTACACCAATTTTCTAAAAATAAAATATGAAATCAATTAAGAAAAATTTACAAATATATTTTTAATTGCAAAAGTCGTATTGTAATTAAAAATAATAACGTTATTTAAAATAAGGAATTGTATTACCTTTATAGGTCGAATTACTTCTAAAATTGAAGATACGATCAATTATTTTGATGTAGCTTTAAACAAATTTATTTCAATTCCTGATAATCTACTTGTAGTCTCAGAGCAGTCAGATGAATGCAGAACCATAACTCTATTACACAAAAGTTAATTGATTGTAACAACTATTAAATATGACTTCTTATCAGTCCCTATCAGTGAACCACAAAAATGTATCTCAACATGAACTAAGTGGGATTTATACAAAACAAGGATTTTTCGGATTTGTATCAATATAGGTTCATTCCATTAAAGAACAGTAGAAGCAAAAACTATTTTGCTAACAAGGTTTGGTTGGTTCTTCAAATTCCTTATTCATCCATTTTTGAGATTTGAAGCACCTAGGCTCCAATAGTTTAAATCATAACATTGTTTATATTTTATAAGTGTTTGAATAAAATTATATCCAATAATATTATTAATTTAGATTTAAAAAATTTAAATAAATAAAATAAAATATGCTTGGCTTTCAGGTTGACATTAAACCTTGAAATAGTTTTTGTTTTCTTTTTTCATGCATACAATGGTCATATATAGACATTCAAAAATGTTCATATAGTGGTAACTTAATTAGAATACCAATTTTCTTTATAAAATCAATAAAGGTATTTAGTTAAGTCATGTAAAGTTCAAAATAAAAAACAAGTTTTTCTAAATGAAAAAGGATTTGATTCTATCAATACAATTGCTTAATATCGTAACGCCCAAATTGTGAGTTGTCATTTTGCCCAAAATAATTTTGTTTTAAATTTGAGGTTAATGACGTAGGGGTTGGGCTTTGTTACATTTATATTGGGCATTACTATAGGGTGATTTTTTTGAGGTTAGGATTTTCATGCATTAGTATTTGACAGATCACGCGGGATTTCAGACATGGTGTCAAAGAGAAAGATGCTCAGTATGCTTTGACATTTCATCATGAATAGACTTACTAACGAGCAACGCTTGCAAATCATTGAATTTTATTACCAAAATCAGTGTTCGGTTCGAAATGTGAAAATCCGCTTTAAATGAAATTTAAATGAAATTATCTTCAAAAAGTAAATGTCATGGACCAATCTAACGTTTCAAATAAAGAATCGATGAGATTTTGCAAATTTTATGCGTTTTTTTTTTTTTTAAAAGTTCTCAAGCTCTTAAAAAATCACCCGTTACAATTATAATTTTTATCGATTGTTATGTCTTATCACCCAACGACATATATAACCCAAATCATGAAATGACATGAAGCCCAAAAAGAGAAACGTCGTAAAAAATATCATGCGGACAATATTACACTCCGCACCGTATCCACGCAAAGTTCGTATACTTAAGAAAATATATATTATTAAATGAAAACGACACCATTTTAAAATTAATTTGAAGTATTAAGAACAAAATTTAACAAATTATATAAACATCCAATGCCTCAAATAAATAGCTTTATGTGGAAATGGTATATATAGGACAATTTCTTACCTTAATTTTGGTAACTGCTCCCACCACTCAAAATTGAAGTTAGCATTGAAGATATTTTTACTCCTGTACTGCTTGTAAAGTTTAAACTGCTACGTTCAATGTCTAGGCGATTTCTAGCTGAATCTAGAAGCTTAGTTATAATTTCACTACTAATATTAATAGTTCTTGATGTAAGAGTAGCACCAGGTTGTGATGAACTTCTATTGCCCATGATGAGTGATCGTTTATGTAATTTAAATCGATGGCTTGAGTTATAAGAACAACTATTACTACTACAGTTGGCATATTTATTGTTTCTGTTGTTGTTGATATTATTATTGTTTATATTATTAATATTCATACTAATATTATTATCACTATTATTTTTATTATTATTATTATTATTATTATTAATTTTATTATTATTATTATTATTATTAATATTATAACTATAATTATTATCATTATTACTATAATTATCATTATAATTAATGTAACTATTATTACTACTACTATTATCACTGTAAATATTTAGATAACTCTCATTGTGAATGTTCGTATCATTGTAATTATTTATATTATTATTACTAACATCGCCTTTATTATAAATATCGCTACTATTATCATTATCACTATCATTATTACTAACTTTATTACCATTCATTTCATTACTATCATTATTATCATACCTATTATAATTAATATCATTACTAGTATCATTGTTATTAATATTATTACTATTTTTATATAATATATAATAATTGTTATAATTACTATTATTATTATCATTATAATTATTATTAATATTATCATTATAATTATTATTATTATTATCATTATTATTAATATTGTTATTATTATCATCATCATCATCATCATCATCATTATTATTATGATTATTATTATTATTATTATTATTATTATTATTATTATTATTATTATTATTATTATTATTATTATTATTATTATTATTATTATCGTCATTATTATCAATATTATTATTGTTATTATTATTATTATAATTATTGTTATTATTATTATGATTATTATAATTATTATTACGATTATTATTATTATTATTATTATTATTATTATTATTATTATTATTATTATCATTATTATTATCATTATTATTATCATTATTATTATTATTATCATTATTATTATTATTATTATTATTATTATTATTATTATTATTATTATTATTATTATTACTATTATTATTATTATTATTATTATTATTATTATTATTATTATTATTATTATTATTATTATTATTATTATTATTATTATTATTATTATTGTTATTGTTGTTATTATTATTATTATTGTTATTATTATCATTATCACTATCATTATCATTACCATCATCGTCATCGTCACCTCCATCATCATCTTCATCATCGTCATCGTTATGATGATGGGCATCATTATTATTATCATTATAGTTAGTATTGGTAATTTTGTTGTTATTACTTTTAGAATTACTATTATCAGTGTTACTATCGGTATGAATGGCAACATTAGTATTAGTATTAGTATTACTATCAGTATCAGTATTACTATAGATATTAGTATTAGTACAAATATTAGTATTAGTTTTAGAAATGCCACTACTACCAGTATCAGTAATAGGACTGTTGGCAGTGCTTTCATCATTATTAAATTTAGTATTGTTGTTATGAATAATATTAGTATCGGTATCATTAGTATTAGTATTTTTATTTGCATCAGTATCAGTACTTGTATTAGTATTAGTATTATTATCAGTTTTAGTATTAGTATTAGCAGTAGCATTAGCATTAGTATTTGTATTATTATTAGTATTAGTATTAGTATTAGTATTAGTATTTGTATTTGTATTTGTATTTGTATTTGTATTAGTATCAGTATTAATATTATCAATAATATGGGTATTAGAAGTAATATTAGCATCGTCACAACCAGTATTAGTATCAGTATTAATATTAGTACAAGTATCCGTATCACTATTGGTATCAGTATCAATATTGGTATTAGCATTAGCATTATTACTGGCATAAGCGTCGGTATCAGTATTAGTATCAGCACTTGTATTAGCATTAGTACTGATATTAGTATCAGTATTACTATTTATATTAGAATTGGTACTAGTATTAGTATTGTTATCAGTATTAGTATCAATATTAGTATTAGATTTAGTTTTAGTATCAGTATTAGCATTAGTATTAATATTAGCATTTGTATTAGTATCAGTATTAGTACTAGTACTAGTAATAGTATTTTTATTAGTACTAGTATAAGTATTAGTTTTAGTGTTAGTATAAGTATTATTATTGGTATTAGTATCAATATCACTAATTATAATAGTGTTAGTATCAATATTAGTAATAGCATTATTATTGGTATTAGTATCCATATCAGTATTAGTATAAGTACTAGTATTAGCATTAGTATTGGTATTAATATCAGTATTAGTATTAATTTTATTATAAGTACCAGAATTATTATTGATATTAGTATCAGTATAAGTAACAATACTAGAATTAGTATTTTCATTATTATTGGTATTAGTATTAGTACCACTATTAATATTAGTATCAGTATTAGTATTTATATTAGTATTAGAATCAGTATCAGTATTAGTATTCATATTAGTATCAGTATTAGTACTAGTATTAGTATTATTAACAGTATTAGTATCAGTAATAGTATTAGTATTAGTATTAGGATTAGTATTAGTATTAGTATTAGTATCAGTATTAGTGTTAGTAATAGTAATAGTATTAGTATTATTATTAGTATCAGTATTAGTATTAGAATTAGTATTTTCATTATTATTGGTATTAGTATCAGTATCACTATTAATATTAGTATCAGTATTAGTATTTATATTAGTATTAGAATCAGAATCAGTATTAGTATTTATATTAGTATCAGTATTAGTATTAGTATCATTATTAGTATTAGTATTAGTATCAGTATTAGTATTAGTATTAGTATTAGTATTAGTATTAGTATTAGTATTAGTATTAGTATTAGTATTAGTATTAGTATTAGTATTAGTATTAGTATTAGTATTAGTATTAGTATTAGTATTAGTATTAGTATTACTATTAGTATTAGTATTAGTATTAGTATTAGTATTAGTATTAGTATTAGTATTAGTATTAGTATTAGTATTAGTATTAGTATTAGTATTAGTATTAGTATTAGTATTAGTATTAGTATTAGTATTAGTATTAGTATTAGTATTAGTATTAGTATTAGTATTAGTATAAGTATTAGTATCAGTATCAGTTTCACTATTTATATTAGTATTAGTATCATTGTTAGCAATAACATAAGAAGTAGTGATATTAGGACTAACATTAGCGTTTGTGGGAGTGTAAGCATTAGTTTTTGTATTAGTGATATCAGTAAAGGTATTGTTATTAATATTATCAGTATTGGAATTAGGATTATGATTGGAATTAGTATTGATATTAGTATTAATATCACTTTTAGTAATAGCAATATCGTTATTAGTATTAGTCTTTTTATTAGTACTTGCACTATTATCACTGTTTTTATTGGGATTGGTATTACTATTATTATTGTTAGTATTATTATTATTACTATTATGATTATTATTATTGGTACTATTGTCATTATTATTACTATTGTCATTATTATTCCAATTGTCATTACTATTACTATTGTTATTGTTATTATTATCATTATTATTACTACTATTACTATTATTATTATTAGTGGTAGTGTTAGTATTAGTATTAGTATTAGTATTAGTATTAGTATCAGTATTAGTATTAGTATTAGTATTAGTATTAGTATTAGTATTAGTTTTAGTATTAGTATTAGTATTAGTATTAGTATTAGTATTAGTATTAGTATTAGTATTAGTATTAGTATTAGTATTAGTATTAGTATTAGTATTAGTATTAGTATTAGTATTAGTATTAGTATTAGTATTAGTATTAGTATTAGTATTAGTATTAGTATTAGTATTAGTATTAGTATTAGTATTAGTATTAGTACTAGTATTAGTATTAATACTAATACTATTAGTATTAGTATTATCATTATCATTATTATTATCATTATCATTATTATTATCATTATTATTATTATTATTATTATTATTATTATTATTATTATTATTATTATTATTATTATTATTATTATTATTATTATTATTATTGTTATTGTTATTACTGTTACTATTATCATTATTACTACTATTATTATTACTATTATTAGTATTATTATTAGTTTTATTATGAGTATTATTATTCGTATTATTATTAGCATTATTATTAGTATTATTATTATTAGTTTTATTGGTATCACCACAGTTATTGTTATTACTCGTGGTAATACAATTACTACCGTTACTGTTATTGTTGCTAATATTGTTACTATTCACGTTGTTTATGTTATTATCGTTATTATTATTTATAGTATTTATGTTATTATTACTTGGTGTAACTACTCCTACATTACCAATTACTGATTTATAGTAGAGATTGGTAGGTATGGCATTATTTGTAGCAGAGCGCATAATTGTTGCGTTGGTGGTTGCGGTTATATTGACTGCAGGTGATATCGTGGTTGTTGGTGTAACAGTTACGCCTCCTGCCGTACTACCAATGGCAATCTGACGACATTTCAGTGAGCCAGTTGAACTGTTTAAGGCATTTAAAGAAACTATTCGCCTTGGTTGTGGTTTAGTAAATCCAGCAATTACAGAACCTGTAGCAGTTGTATTAATTGGGCGAATCGCTCCCCGACTACAAACATTACCATTGCTTGTTTTAATAAAATTGCTGACAATGGCTTGATTAGGTTGAGTTTTTCCAATTTCTAATTTATATCCGAGCGGGGCCGATGAAAAAGATGTTGCACTAGTAATAGAAGATGTATCACCATTTTCAGCAACGGTATGGCGGTTAAGAGAATTGATAGAAACTAAAGTGCTGCCTCCAGATGTAATACTAATGCGGCCATCTGCTAAACAGCTTCCGTTGGCGAGTGGAATAGAATTGTTGGTTTTTCGTGTGCATAGAACATCCTTACGAAATTCTGTAGAATCAAACGATGTTCTCAGCATTCCAAAAGCATTCATAGCTACAGGCTTAGGTATAGCTGAATATGAATTACTGCATAATGCAGGAAGCTTCGATGGCATAAAAACAGGTCTATAAACAACGGTATCGTCGTTTTCTTTTTCCAATGGTTCGATGATTAATGACTTTTCGATATATTCTCCTTGAGAGTCATCTTCCATTTCTTCCAAGTCGAACGCTAGTGACTCCTTGCACTTGTCTGTGGTATCGAAAAACGTTATTCCACCTCTGATTATTGTTACAACTTCCGGATTTGAACTTGGTAATGACTTATCTAAAATTTCTTGCATTTGCTCGGAGTATGTGTCGTCATCAATGTGTTGAGTTTCTTCTGACGAATCTACAAAATTATGTTTTGTAAGCGGCATTTCTATTTCCAAATTTTCCACGGACAATTTCTCCGTAGGAATTATTGAACCGAAACTTTGGATTACTCTCATATCACAATTACTTGAACCACTAAGCATCTCTATATCACTAAAATTTATGTTGACATTGTCATCGCTTATCAACGTTCGGGGGTATTGTACCGCAAATATGTCTTGTTGTTGCGATGCATGGGCCCCATTGGCTGATTGGAATAAATCAAATAGACCATTAGTTGAATTTTCATTACTATTATTGGCTATTTCATAGATAATTTGTTGATGGTGTTGGTTGATGGATCTGCTTTCTACCATTTCAGTGGTAGTTGTGTTGTTGTCGTTGTTTCCACTAGGTAGTACAATTACATTTTGCTGAGCATACTCCTCATTTTCGCAACCTTGAGCTGGTAGATTATATATTTGGTACCCGTTTTCCAATAGATCATCCAAATGATGTTGTTTCTCAGACTGTTGTTGCTGTTCTTGTTGATGCTGATACATCACCCCCTGATATTGAGTTGCACTTAAATTTGTAAAATTTCTTAATTCACTGGAGTTAGAGCCCACTTGAGACGATGAAGTCATACTCGAGCCTATCATGTCCTGGGAAGTTTCACAGCTTACAACCGGATGACCATTGTTAAATATTTCTGTTGATATCATAGTCATTGATTGGGAATTTGAATTTTCAATATTCCCCGTTGCGGCACCCAACAATGAACTTATATCACTTAACATTGAACTCCCCTGCAAACTCTCCAACGCTTGTTGTGCTGAAGGTGGCACTTGCAAAGTCGGTATAATCTGGGAGGAAGAAGAAGAAGAAGACAATGCGGAACTAGATATTGATGATGATGAAGATGACGATGACGACGTTGAATCACCAACGCCATTCAAATGCCTCATTGACATGTTCTGATGACATATTGTGTCTACTTCGAAAGTTGCTGCCAAATTGCTAAAGTCTTCTTCTAAACGTTGTTTCTTTGCCGAAGGTTGTCCACTATTACACCCTACACTGTCACCAACGTCTGCATCTGTTGTGTTAAGGATTTCGTTGAGGAATTTAGTATCATTCAAAAAGTCTAGCTGGGAAAATTGGTCAAAATAACCATCGACTAATGTGAGAATAGAATTGGGATCGACGGTAGCATTATTTGTGTTATTTATTTGTTGTTGCTGATAAGTTACGGTCCTATCAAACTGCAAATCTGCAGATTGGTGTTGTTGTTGGTGGTGTGGTTGTTGTTGTTGTTGGTGTGGTTGTTGTTGTTGCAATGAGCGAGAATTCATATCAACTAAATTAGTCGCACATAAGTGCATTGATCTTTGTTGTTGTTGTTGCTGAGAGTTACTACTTAGTCCAGTGGCAAGGGACAAAGTCGGCAATGAGTTAGAATCATTAATGCTTGTGGCTTGTAATTGATCTTGCTGTTGTGGTTTTTGCTTCGGTTTTGATTTTTGTTGGTGGGTCTGTTGCTTTTGCTCGTGTTGATCATATTGGTGTGTTTCTGTTTGATTTTGTTGCTCTGCTGAGTGTTGAATATGAAGGTGTTGTTGTTCTTGTTGCTCTTGTTTTTGTGGAATTTGTGCTAATTGTTCTTCTTCTTGGTACTCCTGTTGCGTTTCATGTTGTTCTATTTGAGTCTCTTTTTGTTTTTGTTGTTGTTGTTCTTCTTCTTGTTGTTTTTTCTGAGGGTTTGAATGGTGCGGCTCAAGTTGCAGTTGGTTTTGCTGTATCGGTTGTGATTGTTCTTGTTCTAGTGTGTTTTGCTTTTGTTCCGATTGTTGTAATTGTATTTGTTGTTGATGAGAACGTTGCTGATTTTGTTGTTCATGTGATTGCTGTTCTTGTTGTTGGCTTTCAAGTTGTTGTTCGCTTTGGTTTTGCGTATGTTGTTGTTGCTGCTTTTGTTCTTGTTGGTTTTGTTGCTGTTCTTCTTGCTTTTTTTGTTCTTGTTTTTCTTGTTGTAGACTTTGATGCTGTTCTTGATGTGTTTGTTTATGTTTTTCCTGTTGTTGCTGTTTTTGTTCTTTTGGTTGATGATGCATTAATTGTTTTGGTTCCAGTTGATCTTGTAATTCTTGCTGTTGATGCTGGGATGCTTGTTGTTTTTGCTGGTGTTGTTCTGTTTGTTGATGTGGCAGTGAGCCCAAATGAATAAGACTTATATTTGGTAATACACTAGCAGTACCAGCAACTGTTGGACTAGGTGAAGTTGTAACAGGAGCTACAACCATACCACTATTGTTTCCAGGCGAGGATGCAGTGAGGAGGGATAATGTTGACTTTAAAAGATTGCACTCAATTTGAACAGGCTGTGAATTGTTACTGCAATTTTTTTGTGAAGATTGATTGCTATTAACTGTACGTCTATCCGAATCAGTGCTGCAGCCTGAATTGGAAGAATCAAAGTCGGGTACAGTCTGAATAGAAAAACAGACAAAAAACATATAAGAAATTTATTGGAATGCAATGGAACTTAAAATAATTTTCAACTTTATTGAACAATAGCTGTACAAAAAAATATGAGCGGTAAATGAAAATCACTTACTCTTTGAGTGTCTGCATTGATAGCTGCTTTAAAGCTGTTGTTTGGCGAAGCAGCAGATAAGGATTGTGTTATCACTTTTGTTGCCGTAGCAGCGATAGCTTTGATTTGGTTCTTTGAAGAATTTGAAGGAATAGTAATCGCATTACAGGTATTCGTCGATTCCGTAGTTGATGGATTGCTAAATGCTACTGGTGATGAGACAACGGTTGGTGATGGCGATGACGGAACGACGACAGTTGTAGATAGTAAGCTCATTGAGGTGGATGAGTGAGAAGACGCCGAAGAACATGACGATGAAGATGAGGATGAAGAGGATGACGATGAAGAGAACGACGAAAGCGAGGATGAAGATGATGATAACGATAGTTGAGATAATGTGACTGGTGTTGGACAAGTACTATTAATAGGAATGCCAGTGGGCGAAGTTTGAACACCCGTAGAAGTGACATCTAATATGATTGTAGCATTGGAACTACCAGATGGACTAAGCGTTATTGACGATCCTGCAGGGGGCGAAGCCGACAAGGAACACACTGATAATGGCGATGGAAACGTCGACGAGATAACCGACGAAGAGGAACTTGAGCCTTGATTGTTTACTAAATTATTGTTGCTAGAATTAGCAGAAATTATAGAAATTTCGCATGGTGCGGTTGATACGGTTGTTGCGGCATTTGTCACTACTTTAACTATTGGAGACGTCACTGGCGTTGACGCAGATGATACTGCTGAGATTGTGGATGTTTTTCTTTTGACGCCCTTTCCACTTTTTGAACGCGAACGCCCAACTGCACGCCCTTTAGCACGCATTATTGGGCCAACGACATTAGTGGAGGATGTAGAAGGAAACAAAGTTGGAGATCGATTTGCGGCTGGTGATCGAGCAATTGTAGCTGATGACCGGTTTGTTGTTGTTGTTGATTTTGGAGAACCTGGTTCTGCTGCCGAAGATGTTCCAGACGATGTTGTTGCAAAAGTTCGGGCAACAGGTGAAGCAGGTATTCTATTAGAAGCTGTTTGAAAATCTTCTTCGGGAGCATTAACCATATAAGCTAGTGAAGAAGGCCCAGATGATGAGGATGATTTGGCTGTCTCAAGTTCTGTTGTAGGATTTTGAAGTGCCAAAGAAGCACTCATTGTCATAGTTGAAGGCACAGCACCGAATGTATTTGATAAATGTTGAGCTTTCATGTGCCTCTCCAAACCAGGGGCCTTTAGAATTGCATTACAAATGTTACATATCGACAAGACTAGAGCTTCTGTTTTCGGTGCAATGCCATAATGATGCATATCTGCTCCAGGCAATTTTAAAACTTCACCTTTGTAGCTTGTGTTGAAGTTTGAATTCGATGATGCTTTTATAGTCAACGAATCATCAGTCACGTTGGAACTAATTAAATTATGCAGTTCTTCATGATGTCGATTAACATTTAGTATCAAATTCTCAAAGTCACAGTGTTCACTCCATTTTTGCCCTTGCGTAGAAGCTACAGCATTCGGAAAAGTAACATCACAATTATCATAATTAATTCCTCCCACTATTGTTACCGCAGCTGTTAACACTCCTGTTCCTGAAGAATCAGTCGCAATAGCAGATGTTGAAGGAATCGTAAATTGAATTGAATCATTCGCATTGGAATTTGAATTGCAACTGCTGCTTTTGTTGCTACCACTACCGTCTCCAGAAGACATCAAGAAGCTTGCCATTTTGCCTAAAATATAATTAAGAAATATGAATATAAAAGTTTTACAATAAAGGGTGGTCTTGTAAAATATTTGTTTTTTATTTATACCTATCGGTAATAAAAGGACACACAATACGTGAAATAAACGGGTAAAACAAGCAAAAATTATAATATTTTGTTGTTGTTTTTTTTCTGGATCTACATTTGTTTGAATATTTGCAATTGTCGTACATGGGCGAAACGCAATTAGACTACAAATTGTATATACAAATATACTTATAGTTATTTATTTTAAAATAGCAAACATTTTTGCAAATATTCAATCAAAATACATGTTTCAAAGTTCGCTGTAACCAGTTGCTTTATGAAATTTTTTAGTGTAATAAGAATTAGAAATTTTGTGAAAATGACACATGCTTCACATAAAAGAGAACATAACACGCAACTGGTACTCTCCCTGTCTGAAACAACCTCAAATTTTATTTGATCTACTTTTCGATTTCGTTTTGTCAGTTTTTGGCATAAATAATCATAAAATTTACGAATTTATGTGTCAGATATAAAGTTATATTGAACATATTTTTTAAACACAAACATCTTATCGAAAAATGTATTAATTTCAAAATTTAACGCGTATCTACTTTGAATAGTTAATATTATAAGTTGAAGAAATGCATTGACATAAATACATACTTATGATAAAGTAAATTGTTTCAACACAGTTAGTAGAACGAAAACCCCATTAGTTGGGACCTTCATAATATAGATTCTATATGCTTTATATAAAGAGCATAACTGTCATGTGACAAATCCTTCAAATATCGACAAAAAACCATGGATGCAACAGCCAAATTAAAGGGAATTCGGTTCAACGTTTAGTTTCAAAATTTAGACTGTAAAATGAACTTTGTAGAAAACTGTTCACCTTAAGAACTTGACAACTTTTTCTGAAAGTAAAAGATATTTTATCTTATTTTATTTTAATGTTATTTGCCTCTCTCACAAAGTTGTGAATTAGAACACCTCCAATGCAAAGCTGAGGGAGGTCAATTAGAGTGAATTGTCATTGTGCTTTTACTACAAATTAGTTTTGTTTCTTTTGAATATATTTGAGGCATATCTAAAGATGATTTTTTGCACGACCACCCTTTTGTGAATGTACAATATCAACTTTTCTCACCTCGAGGTATCCGTGTTTTGAAATTTTTTTGAGTTGCTTGTTTTTTACCTATTTTGACGCAATGTTGCTCCACTTTGGATGTGTATGAATTTCCGTTTGTTTTTTTTTTTTTCAATCAGCTCAATATTTCCAAGTAGGGTGTTTTTCTTTAGACTAATAATTTCGAACCGCTTTTAATATTTTGATGTTTCTAAACATTGTTCAGATAATTTTTCTACTTTCTCTTTCTAAAAACATCTAAAAAGAATAAAGCAAAGATATACAGCTGTCAACAAAATAATAGCAGCGCTACCTTTTTCTCATTTCTTTTTATTATATCTTCTTTGTTATTGGGTTTTTCTCTCTAACTTAAGGTTTTTCTGAAAGCTCTTATTCTAAGCTTTCATTATCACTATCAATCATATCAATATGCATTATATCAATAAAATAACGGCACTTTGTTTAAAAAATTGCAAATTTTGGACACACAAAATAATAGCAGCGTTAATGCAAAAAACAGTTAAAATCAATAAAATAAAGTATAATTCAACTAAAATAGCCAACAAACAGTGAGTATTTTCTGCAAATATCATTTTTTGTTATTTTGCATGTTTTTTTGTTAAATTTATTAAACAATGGAACGAGGAAAACATTGCCTTCAAGAGCTACGCCAAATCATACGCCAAATGAGGAGCGCCGGACAATCGTACAGGCAAATCCAAAAAAAATTGAACGTTTCTTCAAAGCTGATCCATAATGCCATCAATTTTGTGGAAAAAGTGGAAACCAGAGGTCGAAAACGCAAATTGGAGGACGGGGACCATAGGCAAATAGTCAAAATGTTAAAGAAAGACCCCTTTAAATCAGCTGTGGAGATAAACAAACAGCTCGAGCTCAATGTGAGCGATGAGATAGTGCGTAGCACTCTTCGCACAGCTAATTTGAAGGCATGCCACCCAAGAAGAAAGCCACTCCTCTCCAAACGTCATTTGGTTCAACGCCTTGCTTTTGCAAAAAAGTATGGTGGTTGGACACGAGAGAAGTGGCGGATCGTCTTGTTTTCAGACGAAAGCAAAATCGTTCTTTTTGGTGGCACTGGGTCTAGAAATTTTGTTTGGCGTCCACCGAACACAGAGTTCTAGCCAAAATACACCATGAAAACAGTCAAGCATGGATGCAGCAAAATAATGGCAAAAGCAAGGCGTTGAACCAGATGACGTTTGGAGAGGAGTGGCTTTCTTCTTGGGTGGCATGCCTTCAAATTAGCTGTGCGAAGAGTGCTACGCACTATCTCATCGCTCACATTGAGCTCGAGCTGTTTGTTTATCTCCACAGCTGATTTAAAGGGGTCTTTCTTTAACATTTTGACTATTTGCCTATGGTCCCCGTCCTCCAATTTGCGTTTTCGACCTCTGGTTTCCACTTTTTCCACAAAATTGATGGCATTATGGATCAGCTTTGAAGAAACGTTCAATTTTTTTTGGATTTGCCTGTACGATTGTCCGGCGCTCCTCATTTGGCGTAGCTCTTGAAGGCAATGTTTTCCTCGTTCCATTGTTTAATAAATTTAACAAAAAAACATGCAAAATAACAAAAAATGATATTTGCAGAAAATACTCACTGTTTGTTGGCTATTTTAGTTGAATTATACTTTATTTTATTGATTTTAACTGTTTTTTGCATTAACGCTGCTATTATTTTGTGTGTCCAAAATTTGCAATTTTTTAAACAAAGTGCCGTTATTTTATTGATATAATGCATATTGATATGATTGATAGTGATAATGAAAGCTTAGAATAAGAGCTTTCAGAAAAACCTTAAGTTAGAGAGAAAAACCCAATAACAAAGAAGATATAATAAAAATAAATGAGGAAAAAGTAGCGCTGCTATTATTTTGTTGACAGCTGTATAATTCAAATAGAATAATAATGGATGCGGATACAGAATAGGATTCACATTTTGGTTTTCTTTGGCTTCATTTTTTTGAAACAACCAAAGAAAAACACTACAAGTACAAAACTAACTATGAGAGAAAAGAGATGCTGTATCACTTTTTCTCTTACAAAAATGGTTTTTAAAATGAAAACATCTTTATACCAAAGTTGCCACATGACACAATTTTATCTCTGGATTATTTTTAATCATTCGGGGACACAATTGAAAAGGGGCATATTCTTTCATTTATTCTTTTAATGATAATCTCCCATGAAAGGGTAGTAAAGAGTAAGTTAAATATGCTAGAATTGCAATACTTTTTATTGCGTACTTAATTCATTTCTTTTCGTTTTTTTTTTATATTTGAAATATAAACTTCAAAGCTATATTTCGGCAGTAAGAAATAATATTTGTGGTAGAGCTGATGGGGGAATAATGTGTGATATTAAATAAAATTGTGTTTATTTAAGGTTTAGTTTCGTAAGAAAACAAGTTTAGACGAGTGAAAGGATTCTAAAACTATTTGGTTGGAGTTGGATGAAACCCATCGTATTGTGTAGAGATATCTCATTACCATTCAAAAATAGTTTTTGATGAAGTGGAACTTCTTCTTTTTGAAACAAAAAATTATGCGTCCAGATTTTGATGGCATTCTGGGTGAGTTTCTATAAAACTCATCTTTCGAAAGCAAATAATATTTTATTTCTTTATACAGGGTGTCCCATAAGTAATGGTCTAAACTGTATATACTGAATGGTCAAGTCATGACCTACCAGAATTTGGTAACTTGTCTATACCGCATCCTAACGGTTTTCGAGTAACGGTTGTTTTAATGAAATTTAAAAAACACCTACTTTTAGTCGGTTTTTCAATCACCCTGCCCACAAATGATTTTTGTTCTTACTATATGTTAATATTTTACAATTTTGAATAAACATTCAATATTTTTGCATTTAAAAAATTTCAATTTTCGGCACTATTTTGCAAAATATTGATACTTACAATCATATTCTTATCAAACTTAATTTTTTACATCGAACTTTAAAACAGTTTTATTAAAAAAAATAATATTACACAATACTGGTTATCATTTTTAAAAACTTTCTTTAGCTTTTCAAAAAAGTATAAAACATCACAAAGCTAGCTTTGGTTCAAAAGTAATAAGCATTTCAATTTAGTAAGTCACGATTTAAAAAACAAATATAAAAAGAAAAAAATGTGTTTCTGTTAGAATTTTTTATTACATCACCAGAGACATCTTGTTTCCAATTCATTGAATTAGGCTCATCATGTTTAGTACAAGCAGCAATGGCGATCTTTTTCCTTATCAAGCAGCGCTTCTTAACGACTACTACTACGTCTAGTACTTGTACTAACGCTTTTATTATTTTAACCGGAAATAATATGGCTGTTTGTATTATCGCCGTTTTTAAACCAATGAAGTTGTTAAGCTATAATAGTGCGGTACTTTATTTATTTCATAAAGAAGAAATAATTTAAGAAAATAACTAAAAATGTCTTACACGTCACGTGAATATGCTATGATGCATTTTATTTATGGCGGATGTGGCGAAATGCAAGAGCAGCAGCAAGGAAGTATTCAGAAAGATATCCAAATGCTTCAAGTCCTGACCATCGGGTATAATCCCTGGCAGTGGAAGGATTGGAAGGCCCCAACGCCATCTCAATGACGAAGTTGTGTTGAGGGAAATTGAAAATAATCCAAGTACTTCTACTAGAGCCATTGAGAGAACAACTGGGATATCCAAATCTACTGTTCAGAGGATTCTGAAGCAGAACAACCTGCACCCAGCAGCGTGTCGAGGCCTTATTACCAAGGAATTTCCCTAAAAGAGTTGAGTTCTGCCAAATTATGATCGATAAATGCCGAGAAGATCCTGACTTCGTTGACAACATTTTATGGAGTGATGAATCATCCTTTAAACAAGATGGATATTTGAATATGCACAATATTCACAATTGGCAGGAAGAAAATCCACATTTAATACGAGAAGGAAGATCTCAATACCAATTTAAAATTAATTTGTGGTGTGGAATTTTAAATGGGCAAATCAAAGGACCCTTTGAATTGCCCGACACAATAAATAGTGAAAATGATTTAGAATTTTTGGAAAACAGAATCTGTGTATTATTAGATGATATTCCTCTCGCCCTGCTCCAGACCATGTGGTTTCAGCAAGATGGATGTCCAGTCCATTTATAGAAGTTTTTTGGACAGAACTTTCTCCGAGCGATGGATCGGTCGTGGGGGAACAATATCATGGCCCCTAGGTCACTGGACTTGAATCCACTAGATTTTTTGTATTGGGGTTGCCTAAAAGAGAAAGTTTTTGGCCAGCCCATACGCAGTGTTACTGAACTTAGGCAGAAAATTGAAACTGCGGCTGAGGAAATAAGAAGCTCAGGACATGCCAGACGTTTGAAACGACAGTTTAAAACTTTGTCGAGCATGTTTAAATGCAGGAGGAGGGCATTTCGAACAATTGCTATAAAAAAATATGCGTAGATATACCTTTTTTTAACTTCCGAACAATATTAAACACCTTCTTACCTTTTTTGATCATGCTATTCCAAAATTCTGGCCTCTTACAAAATTCAAATCCCTGTTTTCAAAACGAAACAAATAGTTTCATAAATTGCATTCAACCATTTCTGTGTGCGAGTAATGTTGTCAGGGATGAAGGCAACCTTCAGTTTTAGGCCGAATTCGAACAGCTAGTTTAAAAAAGCACTTTCCATGTCTAGAATTAGGTACTCTGAGGATTTGTCAATTCCCCGCAAAAGGCTGTACCCGTGAAAAAAAAACAGGTGACCTAGGTAAGGGTTTGAACCCAGACCACAGGTACTAGAATAGTTTTCATTGCAAAACTGATATTGATAAATTTGTGGGTGAGCCCTATAAGAAAGTACTTGGTTAAATATCTCCGCTTAGTAAGTATTACTTTTGTAAATACCAAATAGAAATCCGAATCTTTTACATACGCTCCTTCGTGACGTGTAAGACATTTTTTGTTATTTTCTTAAATTATTTCTTCTTTATGAAATAAATAAAGTATCGCACTTTTATAGCATTGGTTTAAAAACGGCGATAATACAAACAGCCATATTATGTCCGGTTAAAATAATGAAAGCGTTAGTACAAGTACTAGACGTATTAGTAGTCGTTAAGAAGCGTTGCTTGATAGTTAAAAAGGTCGCCATTGCTGCTTGTACTAAACATGATGAGCCTAATTCAATGAATTGGAAACAAGATGTCTCTGGTGATGTAATAAAAAATTCTAACAGAAACACATTTTTTTCTTTTTATATTTGTTTTTTAAATCGTGACTTACTAAATTGAAATGCTTATAACTTTTGAACCAAAGCTAGCTTTGTGATGTTTTATACTTTTTTGAAAAGCTAAAGCAAGTTTTTAAAAATGATAACCAGTATTGTGTAATATTATTTTTTTAATAAAACTGTTTTAAAGTTCGATGTAAAAAATTAAGTTTGATAAGAATATGATTGTAAGTATCAATATTTTGCAAAATAGTGCCGAAAATTGAAATTTTTTAAATGCAAAAATATTGAATGTTTATTCAAAATTGTAAAATATTAACATATAGTAAAAACAAAAATCATTTGTGGACAGGGTGATTGAAAAACCGACTAAAAGTAGGTGTTTTTTTAAATTTCATTAAAACAACCGTTACTCGAAAACCGTTAGGATGCGGTATAGACAAGTTACCAAATTCTGGTAGGTCATGACTTGACCATTCAGTATATACAGTTTGGACCATTACTTATGGGACACCCTTATAACAAGTTATATAATAACTCCTGCATTTATATGATATTATATTAACCAATATCCAACTACGCACTAACCATCCAACCACGTAGTACCCTAGGCGTTATGCAAGAGGTTATGGGTTTTGAAACTGTAGAAACTTTGCAATAATAAATTAAGTGAGAAAAGTTTCTGGTTGATTTCCATACAATCAGTTTGAAAGCATTTAACATACAACATAATATGGAATCTTCTAAAAAGTTCTATTTTTGCGTCTCAGACTTTGAATTATATCCTAATGGGACAGAGGTTTTTAACGGCTTAAGAAGAAATTATGATGATTCTGAAAAGGACAATGGGCTTTTCGGATGTAGAGCAAAAGAAAATACAGATTTAAGTGTGTACCAAATTAAATCTAAATAATTTCACTGGCTACAAGCTTGACAACCAAATTCGATATTCATTTGAATAAACTTTGTAACAAAATCTCAAAAAATATAGGTTTCCAAATTAATATCAGGAAAAAAGTTTCGGGGTGTGCATTAACAATTTACACACTATTATAATTCCTTATTTTTATTACTGTTAGACAACAATATAATATAAGTGAGTGAGAGTAATTATAACATGTGATAGAAAAGTAAGCTAACAATTGAATACACTAATAGTTATTTTTAAAGTTAAAAATAACATTTATCCTGGTTAAATACAGAATTATGTAGAATAAATTACCAACCAACGGTATATGTTTAATTTTGGTGACTTCTAGCTTCCGTTGCGAGCGCAAACCTAAAAAAAAACTACCACATAAAGGCTTTCAGCTTTTAAATATTCTACCCAGAGATGCAAAAGTGAGATGCCTGTTTTGAATGTATCTAAATCAAAAATTATCTATTTTAGAAAAAAAAAATTTAATTTAAGAATATAATTCAGTCTTAAATTATATTATTTTTTAAAATAGTAAAAGAGAATTGAAACTAATAATTAAATTATATTCACAACTAAAATAACAATTTAAGTAAAATTACAATTATAGCAAACAAGGGCGGGTCCACACTTTTAGTGAGGAGGAGATGCCAAAAACTAACCATAATTTTTGCACATAAGCTCCTTAAAATTTTAAATAATGCCTTGTTAAAGCAGCAAAATTATCTTTTAAAAAAAATTCTTACGTGAAGCTTTTAAACAAATTTAAATCAAAAAGAGTAAACAAATTTAAAAATGGGGAAAATATGTTTTTGAATTCACAGAAACATTATTCATTCATAAACTTTAAACTTTAACACAAATGGTTCAAATTTTCAGAAAAAATATCGTGTGGAAATCGTAACGTTAAAGGGACATGTATGTGAAAGATGTGAAATGTGGTAAAAAATACCCTAGAAGATATTCTTATATTAAAAAAAAAACATGTGATGATGATAATGATGACGACGATGATGTTGATGATGACGATGATGATGATGTAGATGATGTAGATGATGATGATGTAGATGTTGTAGATGATGTTCATGATGTACATGACGTGAATGACGTAAATGATGTAGATGATGTAGATGATGTAGATGATGTCGATGATGTCGATGATGATGATGTAGATGATGTAGATGATGTACATAGATGATGTAGATGATGTACATAGATGATGTAGATTTTTCTTCTTTAATTTAATTTCTTTATTTTTCTTTAATGCTGAGATTACAAAATTTTTCTGCGAAGCCTTGGCTTTTCTGCAGAAGCTGTAAAAAACACATACAAAATATTATTTTTTTTTTGTTTTTTTTTTTAAAGGTTCATAATGCATTTTGAGTTTTAGGAATGTGAATTTAAAAAGTTTTTTAAAAGTTTTTTTCTTGTTTTAAAATTTTGTTCTTGAGGTAACGAATTCACTGTTGGTGGTACAATATGATGATGTACATAGATAATGTAGATGATGTACATAGATGATGTAGATGATGTACATATATGATGTAGATGATGTACATAGATGATGTAGATGATGTACATAGATGATGTAGATGATGTAGATGATGTAGATAATGTAGATAATGTAGATGATGATGATGATGATGATGATGATGATGATGATGATGATAATGATGATAATCTGATGATAATCTGATGATAATCTGATGATAATCTGATGATAATCTGATGATAATCTGATGATAATCTGATGATAATCTGATGATAATCTGATGATAATCTGATGATAATCTGATGATAATCTGATGATAATCTGATGATAATCTGATGATAATCTGATGATAATCTGATGATAATCTGATGATAATCTGATGATAATCTGATGATAATCTGATGATAATCTGATGATAATCTGATGATAATCTGATGATAATCTGATGATAATCTGATGATAATCTGATGATAATCTGATGATAATCTGATGATAATCTGATGATAATCTGATGATAATCTGATGATAATCTGATGATAATCTGATGATAATCTGATGATAATCTGATGATAATCTGATGATAATCTGATGATAATCTGATGATAATCTGATGATAATCTGATGATAATCTGATGATAATCTGATGATAATCTGATGATAATCTGATGATAATCTGATGATAATCTGATGATAATCTGATGATAATCTGATGATAATCTGATGATAATCTGATGATAATCTGATGATAATCTGATGATAATCTGATGATAATCTGATGATAATCTGATGATAATCTGATGATAATCTGATGATAATCTGATGATAATCTGATGATAATCTGATGATAATCTGATGATAATCTGATGATAATCTGATGATAATCTGATGATAATCTGATGATAATCTGATGATAATCTGATGATAATCTGATGATAATCTGATGATAATCTGATGATAATCTGATGATAATCTGATGATAATCTGATGATAATCTGATGATAATCTGATGATAATCTGATGATAATCTGATGATAATCTGATGATAATCTGATGATAATCTGATGATAATCTGATGATAATCTGATGATAATCTGATGATAATCTGATGATAATCTGATGATAATCTGATGATAATCTGATGATAATCTGATGATAATCTGATGATAATCTGATGATAATCTGATGATAATCTGATGATAATCTGATGATAATCTGATGATAATCTGATGATAATCTGATGATAATCTGATGATAATCTGATGATAATCTGATGATAATCTGATGATAATCTGATGATAATCTGATGATAATCTGATGATAATCTGATGATAATCTGATGATAATCTGATGATGATGATGATGATGATGATGATGATGATGATGATGATGATGATGATGATGATGATGATGATGATGATGATGATGATGATGATGATGATGATGATGATGATGATGATGATGATGATGATGATGATGATGATGATGATGATGATGATGATGATGATGATGATGATGATGATGATGATGATGATGATGATGATGATGATGATGATGATGATGATGATGATGATGATGATGATGATGATGATGATGATGATGATGATGATGATGATGATGATGATGATGATGATGATGATGATGATGATGATGATGATGATGATGATGATGATGATGATGATGATGATGATGATGATGATGATGATGATGATGATGATGATGATGATGATGATGATGATGATGATGATGATGATGATGATGATGATGATGATGATGATGATGATGATGATGATGATGATGATGATGATGATGATGATGATGATGATGATGATGATGATGATGATGATGATGATGATGATGATGATGATGATGATGATGATGATGATGATGATGATGATGATGATGATGATGATGATGATGATGATGATGATGATGATGATGATGATGATGATGATGATGATGATGATGATGATGATGATGATGATGATGATGATGATGATGATGATGATGATGATGATGATGATGATGATGATGATGATGATGATGATGATGATGATGATGATGATGATGATGATGATGATGATGATGATGATGATGATGATGATGATGATGATGATGATGATGATGATGATGATGATGATGATGATGATGATGATGATGATGATGATGATGATGATGATGATGATGATGATGATGATGATGATGATGATGATGATGATGATGATGATGATGATGATGATGATGATGATGATGATGATGATGATGATGATGATGATGATGATGATGATGATGATGATGATGATGATGATGATGATGATGATGATGATGATGATGATGATGATGATGATGATGATGATGATGATGATGATGATGATGATGATGATGATGATGATGATGATGATGATGATGATGATGATGATGATGATGATGATGATGATGATGATGATGATGATGATGATGATGATGATGATGATGATGATGATGATGATGATGATGATGATGATGATGATGATGATGATGATGATGATGATGATGATGATGATGATGATGATGATGATGATGATGATGATGATGATGATGATGATGATGATGATGATGATGATGATGATGATGATGATGATGATGATGATGATGATGATGATGATGATGATGATGATGATGATGATGATGATGATGATGATGATGATGATGATGATGATGATGATGATGATGATGATGATGATGATGATGATGATGATGATGATGATGATGATGATGATGATGATGATGATGATGATGATGATGATGATGATGATGATGATGATGATGATGATGATGATGATGATGATGATGATGATGATGATGATGATGATGATGATGATGATGATGATGATGATGATGATGATGATGATGATGATGATGATGATGATGATGATGATGATGATGATGATGATGATGATGATGATGATGATGATGATGATGATGATGATGATGATGATGATGATGATGATGATGATGATGATGATGATGATGATGATGATGATGATGATGATGATGATGATGATGATGATGATGATGATGATGATGATGATGATGATGATGATGATGATGATGATGATGATGATGATGATGATGATGATGATGATGATGATGATGATGATGATGATGATGATGATGATGATGATGATGATGATGATGATGATGATGATGATGATGATGATGATGATGATGATGATGATGATGATGATGATGATGATGATGATGATGATGATGATGATGATGATGATGATGATGATGATGATGATGATGATGATGATGATGATGATGATGATGATGATGATGATGATGATGATGATGATGATGATGATGATGATGATGATGATGATGATGATGATGATGATGATGATGATGATGATGATGATGATGATGATGATGATGATGATGATGATGATGATGATGATGATGATGATGATGATGATGATGATGATGATGATGATGATGATGATGATGATGATGATGATGATGATGATGATGATGATGATGATGATGATGATGATGATGATGATGATGATGATGATGATGATGATGATGATGATGATGATGATGATGATGATGATGATGATGATGATGATGATGATGATGATGATGATGATGATGATGATGATGATGATGATGATGATGATGATGATGATGATGATGATGATGATGATGATGATGATGATGATGATGATGATGATGATGATGATGATGATGATGATGATGATGATGATGATGATGATGATGATGATGATGATGATGATGATGATGATGATGATGATGATGATGATGATGATGATGATGATGATGATGATGATGATGATGATGATGATGATGATGATGATGATGATGATGATGATGATGATGATGATGATGATGATGATGATGATGATGATGATGATGATGATGATGATGATGATGATGATGATGATGATGATGATGATGATGATGATGATGATGATGATGATGATGATGATGATGATGATGATGATGATGATGATGATGATGATGATGATGATGATGATGATGATGATGATGATGATGATGATGATGATGATGATGATGATGATGATGATGATGATGATGATGATGATGATGATGATGATGATGATGATGATGATGATGATGATGATGATGATGATGATGATGATGATGATGATGATGATGATGATGATGATGATGATGATGATGATGATGATGATGATGATGATGATGATGATGATGATGATGATGATGATGATGATGATGATGATGATGATGATGATGATGATGATGATGATGATGATGATGATGATGATGATGATGATGATGATGATGATGATGATGATGATGATGATGACGATGAAAAACCAACAATTGCATCGTTCTAATTGAAATAACGTTTTGTGATCGGATGAAACGAAGATCAAGTGGTTTGGTTGAGATGGAAAAATTTATTGTGAGAAGGCTTAAGAACAAGGAATTAAACCCGAAATACAAAAAGAAGGCAGTGAAACACGGTGGTGTAATGTAATGATTTTGGTCTTGTGTAGGTCCAATATTTTGGATGAAAGATAAGATTTGCGTTGTGGATTCTATCCACATCTTAAACTTAGTCATGCTACCATTAACTGAAGAGGAGATGCCAATTAAATGGCAGTTCATGCAGGATAATGACCCGAAGCGTTCCTCTAATTGGCTAAAAAGACTTACATACTTACAACAAAACAAAATCAATATTATGGAATGGCTATCACAATCCCCCGGGTAAACCAAATTGGGCACTTATAGGATATCCTAAAGCGAAGGATCCGAGATTGTTAATCCAAAAATAAAGACGCTTTCTAGTTAAAAATTTAAAGTGAATGGTACTCCATACTCGTGGAGACAAGTGATAAAAAATAAGGGTACCACTTCAAATTACTTAAAGAATTTGAATTACTTTTACTGTTAAGTTACTTTTTCGCTTCAAAAAGAGTATCATTCTAATTTTGTTTCTATTATTTTTTCCAGGATGAAACAACTTAATAGTCATAAATTTACTTTTTATCATTATTTCTCATTATTACATTCAAAAAAATTGTTGCATTTAAGCAATAAATCATATTAAATTAAGTCTTCACAAATACCTTTTTGTGTTAAAAAGAATGAACACGAAGCATGTTTCTTTTATTTTTTCCATCACATTATATTCCGAAAAACATATGTATACATAGAGTGGCCAAAATAATAGGAGTGGGTAATTTTGTTTAATTAATTTTGCCGGTAATACAATAGCCTTCTCAATTGAAGATTTGAAAAATAGGGTCTGGACTAAAAATAAAAAGTAATGAAACATGCCGAAGTTATTATAGAAGAGCATAGAGTCGCCAAAAAGATGTGAAGCTGTACTAAAATAACAAGCACGACTGGGTTGCACGAACTTGCTCATGTATATAAAGAGACTGTTTTAAATATTTCCCGTATTTTAAAATGTTCCTGTAAAAAGTGTTTTCAAAAATTTAAATGACATTTGATTTCTCAAAAAAAAAACTTGATTATTTTCGTTTAAAAAATGATGACCCATTTTTAAGACATCGAATTTCAAAAAAAGTTTAAAATTTGTTGAACGTCAAAAATAAAAATAATGCCATTTTTGATCATCAAATATTATTGACACAATATAAGAACTTGTGCAGAAAAATTATTGATATCTGTTGATTAGTTCTTGAGGAAATTTAAAAACAAAATTACGGTTCTATGGAAGGTACCCTTCTGGAGCAGTGCAAAAATATTTTTGATAATGAAAGAAGCTAAATAAGTAAGCAAAAATGTATCGAAAATTTAACAAAAATCTATCGGTTTGTTTTTGAGAATATTAGAATTTTCGATTTTTGACCAAACAATTTGTATGACTACTTACTACTGTTATTTTGTTATTTTTAGTCTTAACAAAATTTAAAAAAAATGCCTAACGCGAATCGGCTCAAAACCTTAATTTCCAAACTTGAAGTTAATCGACATGACAGACGGACGAGATCGGGAGACCCGACATCTACCATCGTTATGTAATGTTTGATTAAAATCTCGAACTCGATTTTTTTACGAATGCAAAACTTGCCATATAGTTCCTAAATGTCGCAATTAAAATAGGACACCCTAAAAAATATTGAGACAGTGAAACTTTTGAAAAATTTTGATTTTTATTTTTTTTATTTTTAGGTGAATTATAATCTACAATATTATTTTTTTTGACCAGGATACAAATGAACTATGAACTTACTAATTGAACAGGATTTTCAGTTTTTGAAGACGACAAGTAAAAAGTATTTTGTTAATTTTTAAAAATTTTGTTCACTCTTATTATTTTGGCCACCACTGTACTTACTCAACCAATTACATATAAATATGATAAACTTAGAGGAAAACCAACTTTAGCCATTTCTGGCAGTGTTTTGGAAAGGTTAAGCTTGAAACCAATTTGTTTTTAGTATTTATTTTTCAGGAAAAATATTAACAATGTTTTAAACTGCTCAAAAGGTTTCATTGTAACATAACAATTCTTTGTGCAATTTATTCCATCACGAATTGAGTTTTAAGACACTCATTTTTCATAGTCGCAATATGATTCTGAACAGCAGGTGTTAATTGGTTAATTTTAATTTATTTGCTTGAAAAACAAAAAGAGTTCGAATAAAGTATTTGAAGACACAAGTTTTTTTTACCTCTACGTGCTTATGAACTTCAGACAGATAATTCTATAATCTTTTATCTTGGCAATGGACGTTAGAATTTGGTTCAACTTTCCATTACCGCAGCACGAATTTCGACAAGCGGTTTTTTTATTTAATGGATAAGTGCAAATAAATAATAATTATAGCAACTTTAGAGTGAGGAAACATTTATTTCTATTTTAAATTAATTTTCAAAGTTCACTTTTTCACATACAAAACACGCAAAAATGGTTGGTTTTGACATTTCTTCCCTTTTTTTTTGTTCAGTGTTGTAGGGGATTTCTTTGATTTTAGTGCTCAAATGCAAAAAAGTACTTTGCCTATACCAAAGCCCGCACCCACCCCAAATCCTATAGTTATCCCTATCAGGGGGGATTGCAGAGGGCAGCATACCGTCCTTACATACTTAGCTGATAGTACGCCGTACTATCAATGCAAAAAAACTTTTTGTAGGCTCAAAAAACGAAATACAAAAAAGTAGGGTTAAGTCCGAAAAAGAAAATATTTATTTTTACGACTTAAAGGTGTTTCCTCGCTTTAATATTTAAAACTTCTTCTATTGAGACCCCTACCTAACTGTAAAAAAAAATCAGAAGGAAATTCGCGCTGCGGTAATGGAAAGTTGCCCCTTATATTGTAAGGAAATAGTATAAATTTAAGTTTGACCTATCCCAAAATTTAACCAAAGGTTATACCCTCAAGAGTAGTTTAAAAACAAGTAATTCGAATTTTTCGCTACATAAATGAAGTAAATCCTTGTTAGAAAATAACTTTATTCTAAAATGTTTTTAATACTGTTAAAGCAATTTTAGCACATAAGAAAGATAGAGTCACAACTTTAGTCCAACAGATCTTTTTATACGAAGTACAGTTGTATTGAAACCAAAGCCAGTTTATTTGTATTTTATGAATAACAAATACAAATTTGACGGACATGTTTACTATATTATATTTACTTTCTGATAATCATTTTTATCGACATTCTATCCTCTCACGCCGTACCTTTAATCTATACAAACAACATACAAAATAAAATAAATCGTTTGTAAAAGTCGTAAAATAGAATAACTCACCAAAATAAATCACAAAAAATATCCGATTTCTCTTCAAGCTGCAATGCAAATTTGTTTAAAAAATATTTCGCAGCTTGGGATTAACTAATTTGTGTATGCATTCTATTTTCTCTAGTTTTTCTTTTATTTTAAACACATATTTTCAGATTAATTGCATTGTAAACATTTTGGTTCGACTTTCTCGTTATAAAGTTATAATTATAACCCTGCCAGCTTGTTCACTTATACCAAAACACAAGATTTCGCTTTTTATTTTTTTTTAAATCAAAACATTAGTTGACAGCTGAATTCGTTGTCCTTATAGTTTAAACTTGATCAGTTCTGTGCATTCTTTTAGTGTAATTTATTAACTAAATACACATTGATTTATATGTGTACAATAATATAAGAATGCCTAGTCTTATGTGCAGTTTTGACTTGTATCGACAAATAGTAATGCTTCGCAGCAGCCATATATTTTCTTGATAGACTTCCCACTCTTCAGTTATTTAAATGCGAAAATAAGATGTATTGATATGCTAAATGAGACATTTTCAATGTTATTTTTTGCTTGAATGCCAAGAAAATTTTAGTGTTCATCTTCGCTCCAATTCTTGAGTTCCCATCTTTATTTATAACTAGCTAGTTCATGAGTACTTTTCCTATATTTTATAATAAAAAATGTGGTTTCCTGCTAAATAATTTGAATGAGAACTTTAGATTTAGTCTTTACTAACAGGACACAACCCACCCGACGATGGTATACGTAAAACTAAAGAAGATGACGCCAACCTTAAGATATGAAAAACTGCTATAACACCAACCTAGAGAAATAAATATAAATGCAAATTATCGGTCATAAGGAAGAACATGGACCAGGCAACTTTAAGGCCTGCCGGCCACTACGCAACTTAATAGGCTTTTCACACCAAACCCAAAACCGGGTTTTCGGTAAAAAGTTTTCGAAAACCCGAAAATCGTTCACACCGAACATTTACACGTTTTCACTTGACATTTAAATTTGTTTGACACGGCTGTCAAGTTTTGTATTGATAAAAAAATTTGTAAGTAAAAAGTTTTGTTTTTCTCAAATTATTTGTAAAAATAAAATGAATTCTAACCAATTGAATTTGGTTTTAATACATAAAAAGAAAGTTGAACAAAATATGAAGATTTTGTTAAACTTTTTTTTCATTATCTCAAGCCTCTATCATAAAACAAAAGTCGTTTTCTTTTGCAAATTCTGGAACTTCGAAAGAAAAGAAAAGCTTGATTTGATACAATTGAAAATCGGAATCGACAAAGAAATATGTGGTTAGCTTGTTATAACAATTCAATTAATAGGAAGCTATGTATATATCTGTTCAAATGGTAGACATGTGCATTCAAGAGGACACAAGCGTCCACAGGTTTTTCTCAAAACCACCCTCTGTCTATCAACTCCTACTCTCACCTCCCAGTGGTGAACATCGGGTGTCGGGTGGGGTTCCAACCCCAGTGGAAAGTTGTTGGGGGCAGCAAACGAGAGAGGGGGGGAATGGTGCGTCCACTAAGGCACCTCTCCTTATCCAGACGGCAGCGGAGGAATTCCCGAGATGGAATCAACGGTGGCGTCTACAGTTCCAGTAAGGCTGAACTACTTAGTGAACACCTTATAGGGCTGCTACGACTTATTCGGAGCCCAGGCTTATAAGGAGCGGTTTATCCGGCTCCCCGTCCTTGGAGTTATACTAAGGATCTGGCCCTACAGGATGGGGGTTGTGCCGTCGGGGTGACTTCCCGACCACTTAAAAATCTCATAGTTGCGAAGCACCAACAAGCCTCGGATACGGACGGATTTAAGTGCCTTGCACATGAGCAACGAACTGCGAACTGCGAATGGACGAACAAACGTGATTTTACACATTTCAAAAAGTCAATTCCACACAAAAACACTTTTAAATTATAAGAAACCAATTGACACTAATATTAGGATAATAAAATTTGCATTTTGTACTCTAAAACAAGAGAATTTTGTAAAAACAAGTTGGTAGTAACGAATCGCAGTGTGGTTGCTGCGAATTGTCAAACTCTATTCGCGTTCCACATACCATCCACACTGCAACGAATAAATTGTTCGCGCTCAACTTAACCTCAAAATTATACCACTCTTGTTTTGTTTTTGTGTGAAAGATGATGGCTGAGGAAAATATGGAGAAAAGGGTTGACAATTCGTCGCTACCTGCGAATAGAAATAAAAGCTCATGTGAAAGAAAAGTCAAAATATGCGAACATCCACAGTTCGCAGTTCGCAGTTCGTTGCTCATGTGCAAGATGCTTTACTGTGGACAACCTAAGCAAACGAATTCAGGACAACGAACTTCGGATATGCACGTGGAATGTTAGGTCCCTTAACAGACCACGTGCAGCCGAAGAATTAGCGGAGGCCCTAGACTGCTATAAAGCAGACATCACCGCCATCCAGGAAATACGATGGGATGGGCCGGGCAAAAAGAGGATGAAAAACTGCGATATTTACTATGGTGACTGCTACCGAGAAAACCAACAGCGCTTATTTGGATGCGGCTTTGTCATTGGAGCCAGACTTAGGCAAGAAGTCTTGAGCTATAGGTGCATCAACGAGCGCCTCATGACCATCCGCATCAAGGCTAAATTCGGCAACATTAGCCTGATATGCGCACACGCCCCCACAGATGAGAAGGATGACAACACCAAAAATATGTTCTTCGAGCGCTTAGACAAAACATATGAGCAGTGTCCTAGCTACGATATTAAAATTGTAGTGGGCGATTTTAATGCCAAGCTAGGAAGGGAAGACATCTTTGGTGGAATAATCGGGAAAAACAGCCTGCACCACAACACTTCCGACAACGGATTCAGGCTCATAGATTTTGCTACGGGGCGAAACGTCATGGCAGCCAGTACACGTTTTTCACACCTCACATTGAACAAAGGAACTTGGAGATCTCCAGATCAATCTACCGTCAACCAGATTGACCATATTGCGATCGACGCCAGACACGCTTCCAGCATCATGGATGTCCGAACTTTCCGAGGAGCTAACATCGACTCGGACCACTACCTTGTTGTAGCCAAGGTAGTACTTCGGGTTTCCAGGCCCAAGGCAAAACAGGGAAATGCTGGGAGAAGGTACAACGTCGAACGGCTACAATCGCAAGAGATCGCCAAATCCTTCTCCGACCGAGTTACAAGTAACCTCTCTCGAAGTTTTGTGCCGCCGACACAATGTATAGAAAACCAGTGGCATCATTGCCAAGATGTACTCAGAGAAGCCGCCTCTGACGTGCTGGGTTTCAAGAAATCACCAACAAGGAACCCCTGGTTTGATGAGGAATGTCGGCAGGCAAATGCAGCCAAACAACAGGCACGCAAAGCGGCGCTGCATAAAAGGACGAGAGCTGCTCATGAGCTCTATGAGCAGAAGAGGCGAGAGGAACACCGACTTCTCAGAAGGAAAAAGAGAGAGCATGAGAAGCGTGCGGTCGAAGATGTTGAGAGGTTTAAAAGCAGAAATGAAGTTCGAAAGTTTTATGAACAGGTGAAATGAAATTCACAAGTACATAAACCTAGAACCGAAGGCTGCAAAGACGAAAGTGGAAACATCATAGTGGAACCGCAGTCAATGCTGAGGATTTGGAAGGACCACTTCTGCAGACTGTATAACGGCGACGACGAACCCAATTCCGCTGTCAGGCAGGATGATCCATTCAACATAGACGACGAAAGCCAACAATCCCGTCCTCCCGACTTAGACGAAGTAAAGATTGCTATATCTAAGCTAAAGTCTAACAAAGCCGCTGGAGCGGATGGCTTGAATGCCGAGCTCTTTAAAGCAGCTGAAGATAAGTTGGTAAGGAGCATGCACCAACTTATCTGTAAGATATGGTCGGAAGAAAGCATGCCCGATGAATGGAACCTCAGTATTGTTTGCCCGATCCTGAAAAAAGGAGACGCTCTAAACTGCATCAATTATAGAGGAATCAGTCTACTTAACATCGCCTACAAAATCTTCTCTGCCGTAATATGTGAACGTCTAAAGCCCATCGTCAACAACCTGATAGGTCCTTATCAGTGTGGTTTTAGACCAGGAAAGTCCACAGGCGATCAAATATTCACATTACGGCAGATCCTGGAAAAAACCCAAGAACACCAAATCGACACCCACCATCTTTTCATCGATTTCAAGGCCGCATATGACAGTATCTACAGGAACTAGCTGTATAGAGCCATGTCTAGTTTTGGCATCCCTGCCAAACTCGTCCGTTTGTGGAGAACGACCATGGAGAATTCACGCTGCTCCATAAAGGTTGGAAACAACTTAACAGAACCTTTCGATGTCAAAAAAGGTTTTAGACAAGGTGATGCGCTGTCATGTGATTTTTTTAACATCGTACTTGAAAGAATAGTGCAAAGCTCACACGTCAACACTAGAGGCACTATCTTTCAAAAGTCTGCCCAATTACTAGCATATGCTGATGACATTGACATAATCGGAAGAACTCAGCGTGATGCCAATGGGGCCTTTGTGAGTATTGAGGCAGAGGCGGCAAAAATGGGTTTAACGGTTAATGAGGGCAAAACAAAGTATATGCTGTCATCAAGAAAGGACCTTCAACACCGACGTCTTGGTCAAAACATCACCATCGACAGACGTAACTTTGAGGTAATCAAGGACTTCGTCTACCTAGGCTCCGCTGTAAACGCAGAAAACAACACCAGCGCTGAGATCAAATGAAGAATAATTCTTGCTAACCGCTGTTTCTTTGTGTTAAGAAAGCAATTGAGTGGAAAAATCCTCTCGAAGGACCAAAGTGTCGCTATACAAGACCCTTATCATCCCCGTCCTGCTATATGGTTCAGAAGCATGGACTATGACAAAAGCGGATGAAAGCACCTTGGGTCGTTTCGAGAGGAAGGTTCTTCGTGTGATCTACGGTCCCGTATGCATCGAAGGGGAGTGGAGGAGAAGATGGAACGACGAGCTGTACGGGCTGTACAGCGACGTAGACTTAGCCAGAAGGGTAAAAGTCCAACGACTAAGATGGCTGGGTCACGTAGAGCGCATGGAAACCAATGCTCCGGCCTGGAAAGTCTTCAAATCCACACCCACAGGACAGCGCAGTAGAGGAAGACCGCGAATCAGGTGGCGCGCACAAGTGAAAGGTGACCTCACCCAACTCGGAGCGTGAAACTGGAAACATCTAGCTAGGGACCGAGCTAGATGGAGAAGTTTGTTGGGTGAGGCCCTAGTTCACACAGGACTGTAGCGCCACCTTAAGTAAGTATAAGTATGTATATATCTTAATATTTTTTGCAGGTACGTACCAGCACTTTTTGGGAACGTGAAATGTTAGTAAACGATGATGAGTATTTCAAACAACATTTCAGAACGAGCCGCAGAACTTTCGATATACTCTGCAATGAACTAAAGGATCTGGTAATGCAAGATACAAACTTTAGCCTTATGTAGGTAATTATCAAGTTGATTTTCAGGAAGACAAAGACCTATACGAGCTCCAAAAGAACAAATGGGATCCCTTTATTGAGTGGTTTAACAAACGTTTTGATACGAACATATAAAAAACTCCCAGTATATCATCACCCACCGTCTCGGATGCGGATAAAATGAAAATATAAAAGTACTTCCTTTCACACAGTGAAGATGTTCTATATGGTATTTTTTATCTCAAGATTCAATTTTTTGAAAATTCTTGAAGTGCAAACATTCTCCTAAGGATTTTTCTTTGCCGTCGACACCCTTGAGTCGATAATCCTTTCCTGTGCTGTTATAGAGCAGCATATCAGCGCAGACAAGGCCGTAACACTAGCTCGTCTCGAAGAAGAGTTTCAACTGGGGACAGGTGGAATGGGCTCACGACATGAATTAACAAGAACTACAAGCTCGCTTGGCTGCAGCTATCTCTTTCAATTCAACCGGTCAGAAAAATTTACCAAAGAGAAGCTAATTGTGTAGAAAATATAAGATCAAACCAATAAAAAACAAAACTGTTGGGTACAACAAAAAAGGTCAATTCCTAGTTCCAGATTCGTACCAAAACCACACTCGCCTGGCTTGTCCAAAGCACTGAAGATTTTCTTGATGTTGGCATCGCTGTCCATCATGGGGCTATAGCCCACTGTTGTGGTTTTATTCACTGGAACAATGATTCCACATTGTTGAATGTTTTGGCGCAAATTTTCCTGGCTCGCTGCGATTTAGCCTCCACCAGAGATTTCCTTTCATACTTAATCTCCTCCACAAATGAACTTATCGCCTTTTTCATATCTTTCAAACCCTTGTGATTGAACGGAGTTACCGGAAAGTCTTTCTACAGGTAGTAAGCGAAAGCGTCGAACATATTTGTGGCGACGAATTCGAAGACGCATCCCTTAGAAACGTCATTACGAACTATGAGCAAGTCTTCCTCGTCCTTGGGGTCGTCACGCCAGTAGCCATAGTGAATTCCGGTTCCTCGCTTAACAAAGAGCGTTTGAAACTCTGGAGGATCATAAAAGAACCGCCACCGCCAGTGCCGCAAATAATCATCGGGTCTTTTATTCTCGACGTTGGCAAATTTTCCATATTCTATAAATAAAAAACAAAAAGCAATAATTCTATTTTGTAAGGAAATTGTATCAATAATATTACTTACCACGACCAAATTTATTTCAAAATGAAATAATATTTGTTTTGACAGCAGCCATCAGCTGTTTTGTTTACATTAATTTGAGTGCTGAATGTTTCGAAAGGTTTGTTTGTTTAGTTCAACTTTGAATTCCTACTAGTTTTCGAGAGGTTTTACATAAAACTTGTGGTTTACGAAAACTTGTTGTTTACCAAAAATATATGGGAAAACTTGAGTTTTCGATGTAGTTTTTCGGCGAAAACCGATATTTTCGCGAAAACCTGGTTTTAGGTTTGGTGTGAAAAGCCTATAAAATTTTCCAACGAATCAATTATGTTACCGGCAACTTTTACTTGTTTATGGTTGATTTAAATGTATCTGCATTTGATTTCTCTCAAAAAAAAGATGCCACACATAAAAATAATATTTCAGAGATAGGAATTATAGGAATTTCCTAGTCAATATTATATAGCATCTTCGTCTGATGCATCACTGTTGCCATAATAATGCAAAATTTAACAAAAGCTCTCCATTTCTTCTTAATATTTAAATTTTGTTACTATGTTGTATTTTGTACGCTTTAATACACCTTTTTTTCAAAAAAAAAACAACATTTAAATTGAATTTTAAATGAGAGATTCATGAAACTAATTGCAATATTTTTCTTACATGAGGGAAATACTTTTTCGAATCTTAATATTTTTTCAACATATAAAAATTACGAACACATTCCAATTATCGATTTGAGACTATTGAAAAATACTATATAGGCCCACTTTTTCTTTTTTTAGTTTATCAAATACATTTATTTAGGTTTTTTTATATTTTATAACTTTTTTGTTAAGGCTTGCGACAACATTGCTCTGTCAAAAAGTTATAGTATTTTATAGAGAGTAAAAAGAGTTGCCACTGGTGGTATTCGGCATATCTAAATGCCTCTACTTTTTTTCTTTTTAGCTGACAGCTAAATTGGCTTATAATACAAAATAGAATGAAAATAAGGAATTTCTGATTTCCATGGCCAATATGTACAATTTGACATTGCTTTTTTTTACACAAGTCATTTTTTGAAAATTTAACTTTTCTAAGCATCGAATAATAAAATGGATTAGTTAAGGACATCTCTATATATAAAACTTTAATTCTTATCTCGAGCAGACTTTATTGACGTGGTACCTAGTGGCTATGGATGCTAGCTCCATGGTGAGCTTATCGACTTTCGAAATCTATGTAAGTACGAGGGAGATAAAACAAAATAATTTTGTTTAGAATAAAATAAAATTAACACATGGGTAGAACCCGTGACGTGGTGGTTAATGTTTAGGGCTGTCACGCCAGAGGTCTCAGGTTCAATCCCTGCCTGTGGCACCTTAATTTAAAAAAAAGTTTCCACGGGAGTAATTCTTGTCATGAAAAGTGCTTTCTCAAATTAGCCGATCGGATTCGGCTTAAAAACTGTAGGTCTCCTTCATCCCTGACAAACTTTACTCGCACACAGGAATGGTTGAGAGTTGTAAGCCCTACATCTAAATGGACTGTTGAGCCACCTAATTTAATTTTTTAAATTGACACATGGACTCACGGCAGCTGTCAGACAGCGTGTAAACCTTCAATTTTTTCGATTTTACGTTTAAGGTGTTTCCCGCAAAAGCAAGTAAATAAAAGTGATTCCAAAAACATTAGTCTTACTGTAAGCGGTCTTGGTCAAAGAATTAAAAAACGTTTTATTTTAATTTATATATTTTTTTCTTTAATACACGAATTCCGTGAAGCGGCGTTGTTGTCTGTTCCGATGCTCAAAATCAACTGAACTTATTTGAAAATCAAAATAGAGGAGGATGCAGGCATTTCAGTTGTACCTTTTCACATTGTGGATTATAGCATGAGCTTGCTGCATCTGCATTGACACTTTCAACATTGCCAACAGGATGGAGTTTGGCATTCAACTTGAAGGTAACAAAAAATATTTATTTGTATTGAAGAACGAACTAATTTTCTAAACATTCTTGTATTGGGTTTAGCTGTAGGCTTAGCCGATGGACGTCTTGTGCTGTATGACCTAACAGATATGCAAGTGTTTTATGTTGCCCCACCGCCACAAGAACGATCATCGCCGCTTGTTAAAATAAGCTCCATGGAACCACCAGATTATCCACATCCTTGCGTCTATATCTGGGCATTTCATGAAAACTATCAAAATTCTACGGCTGTAATGCATTCTCTATTGTATGAGAAGAGAGTTGTAACCGATGATGGAGTTTGTTACTTTGAAGTATGTCTTTTTTATTTTGAATTAACATTTTTTGTTTTCTTTAAATTGAATTGTATTATATTTTTAAAGAATTTTCAACTATCAAGCGTGAGGTTACAATTGCCATTAAACTGTCCCAAAAGTGTTCCAATTACATGCCAATCGATTACCAAAGCACCATCACATGGACACGAAGAAACAATATCTCTATGTGCCCTTGTTTGGAAACAGGAAAAAGAACTCCAAACTGAGATACTACTCTTCGACATAAATCAATGGTACAAAGACGAAGTGCCCTATGTTAGTGATTGGAGAGAGGATCCTAGCTATTTGGCATCATTTGTGCTGCCAGGTTTTTCCTGTTTGGATATGTACATATTTCGACCCGAATACAATTTCGCTCTTCAATTCTATTCAAAGACTAGAACATTTCTACCCGATATCACTAAGTTTTGGTAAGGATTTGGTTTGATAAATGTAAACAGAAAATAAGTTTTATTTTGTTTGTCCTAAAGATTCAATCGGACTCGAAGAAAAAAGCTGCCACCACTTAAATTGGCCGGGTATTCAAAACAGAGTTGTGAATGTGCTAAGATCTCAAGGATCATTGGCATTGTTAGATCCTGATCCAATTTGTATGGAAGTTTTGAATGCGCGTTTGCTGCCGCAGTTTTGTGGGCTTAATTATAAAGCTACATTCTCAGTGGTAAGTCAACTTATAATCAGTCCTATTCAAATAAGCATCTTTCACATTTTTATCCTAACAGAAAGCAAAAAGAGAAACTTTATTATCAGTCGCAATAGAAAAATCACCAGGGTATGATCTTATAACTGCTCAGGTTCTGAAAGAAATGCCTCTTATAGCCTTCAAGAAACTCCAATTTATAATAAACGCATGCCTTAAACTAAGATATGTGCCACATCATTGGAAAATTGCAGAAGTCATTGTTATACCTAAACAAGGTAAGCCACCAACAAAAGTTACATCTTACAGACCAATATCGCTTATACCAATCATGGCGTATCAAATTAAACGAAACAAAATCGACGCATATAAACTTTACAAACAAAAACATAAACAATGTTCCAATATTTATAAACAGTACAGAAGTACCTTACTCCAATACCGCCAAATACCTTGGAATGAATTTGGATGCAAAGCTTAAATGGAAAGAACACATCAAAAAGAAAAGAGAAGAACTAAACTTGAAGTACAAAAAAATGTACTGGTTAATAGGAAAGAACTCTGACCTATCTATCCAGAACAAACTAATGTTATATAATCAAGTATTGAAACCCGTTTGGACATATGGCATCCAACTATGGGGCTGTACAAAGAAAACAAATGCTGAACCCATCCAAAAATTCCAAAGCAAGGTCCTTCGTGGAATAATAAATGCCCCTTGGTATATAAGAAATAGCGATCTACATCGTGACCTTCAAATTGAAATGGTTACAGAAGTGGTTAAGAAACACGCTGTATCACACAATCAGCGACTGCAAAGTCATACTAACTCCGAAATGGAGACTGTATTAAATGTACGAGACAATGTTCGGAGATTAAGAAGAACCAAGCCTCATGAGCTGATGGTCTAAAAGCTACGGGAAAGTGTTATAACCTTAAACTTCCCCCAATGCGATTTAAAAATTAAGAAATAAAAATCATTTGTCGATCTTTCATAGATTGGTCCTGATTCACCGGTGGTTTTAGTGCGGTAAGAGTCCCACACTACTCGGTACCGATTCTTACCGAGTGTCTTTTGAAGATTTCCATCGGATAAAAAAAAAAAAAAAAAAAAAAAATAGAAAATAACTGCAATGGACTACTGAAAGAATGTGCAAAAAATTGGGCAGACGGTAGTCACCAAGGGACGTCTCTAAATGAAGGCCTATCGCTGTCCACCTTGACTGACTGGCTGTGGTCAAGAGCATCAAGTACCTATCAAAGAACGCTGTAACAAATTGTGCAAAGTACTGTTCGGTCACTCTGGATATACACTTGATCAGCGTGAGGAACAAGAGCTTTATTATATCTCCAAATAACTTCGAACATTAGCTGATCTTTCGAGTGATATAATTTCAAAGTATGGTAAAAATATCCCATCAGATGGTAATTTAAGAAAAAAAAATATTCGAAGTACTTTGATTTGAAAGTAGTTTTATTTTAGTTTTAAACACACTCGAATCTCAAGGCAATTCAATTCGCATGGCATCTGATTACCAGGAAATACTTTTGTGGCTGCTCAATATTGGATTGCTACCTGAACGTTCTCGTTTGGAAAGACATCGTGAGGTGGATTTGAATCTCGTGGCGTATCCATACGAATCTTTGCATGGTTTATATGAGAAACGCAGAGCGAAATTTATGCGATATTCAATGCGTAAAGCACGAACCAGTTATTTGTTATTTATTGATTCGTTTCTAGAACACTCATTCAAAAGCAATGCATTAAGAGATAGCTGGCAGGAAAGTGTTGGCGATGGATTGTATCCACCAAGGTCGGTGCAAGCAATGCTTAGAATTATGTAATACCAGACGTTTTGTTTGAGAATAAATGTGTATTGTTTTTGAACTTTTTCCTCGATCTAAATATGGCAATTGAAGACAAACGCTATGAACCAATAGTTCAGAATTTTATAAAACTTTTCTTTAGTCGATTTTGTTAATAAAGAAGTTCGGAGTTCTTCGCGATCTAGCGCTAACCGATAGCGAAGGAAAACTGGTGCAGTCACTTTTGAAAAACAATTTGTTTATCTGCTGTAAAAATACAAATACATTGAAGCTGTTGCCTATCAGCATGAGCTTTCAAAGGGAAGAGACATGCAACGTTTGGTTGATGAATTGTCAAAGAGTCGAAATAATCAGACGACGATGGATATAGATACTGCAACGTTAGTTTTATCTGCTTATCACACAACCATGACCCCCGTAACAAAGAACATATCTGATGTGTTCTTGAAGATAAATAAACGAATTAAAAACAAAGAAACCGAACAAAACTCACCCTTTTTTTGTTTTAGCTAAACTAAAAGCCCAACCCTAAAAAAATCCTATTTTGATTTAGTTCAACTAAAAGCCTAACCTTTAAAAAACCCTATTTTGTTTTAGCTAAACTAAAAGCCCAACCTTTAACAAATCCTATTTTGTTTTAACTAAACTAAAAGCCTAACCCTTAGAAAATCCTATTTTGTTTTAGCTAAACTAAAAGCCTAAATTATAAGAAAACATATTTTGTTTTGTTACTTGTATGTATGTATATATTTATTTTTTATATAAAAGGAAACTTGAATTTAAATGAGGAAAACATATTTAACCATATACAAAAAAATGCTTTTTGATTGTTTTTATTTACTTATATTGAATACTATTCGCAGATGACGTTCGTTGTTCGTCTAATGACTTAAATAAATACATAGTATGTACATGAAAAGTTTTACATCCAAATAGCTGAAAAGCTTTTTACATAAAAATAACATACATGCATAGTTTATTCCATAGAGGAAATATATTATCTAGAGTCCCGACTGGTACCCGTCCTACCTAAAACACCCTCAAATTTTATTCGAGGTGAACTCTCTCAAATTCGCTATCGGTGAATACATGTGAGTGGGTAAAAAAAAAACAAAATGGGGGATTGGGCTAAAATAGAAACTTGTGGAATTTTTGTGACCTGTCAAAAATGAGAATCAATTTTGCAAAACAAAACAATGGATTTCGGATTTGAATAGTAAGTTTTTGTTAATTGTTTTGATATTTAATATAATTTGATATTTTTCAGACCAAAAATCCTAATAATGAAGAAAGTATATACGAGTTCATTTTATTGAACAAAAAGTAAGTCAAATTGCAGTGGAGGAGGTGCAACAATAATCGATTTATTTTAAAGTCTGTGTTTTCATTTTAGATGCTGCCAATTCCATGCCATAATGCAGGAAGCAACTTCCCTTAAGGAATCCGGAAGGCAAAGTTTTGCTCAAAACAAGGCCGCTGTTTACAAGTAAGTTTCTTATATTATATTTCTCTATAAAAATAATATCAATGTTTTTAACGACAGACGCTGGACATTGTGTGTACATTTTTGTTGGAATTGTAAGGATACAATTTCTGCTGATTGTGAACTGAAACGTGCATCTTTCTATCCTCAATTGCTGCTGTACCATGATCGGTGACATCTGTCCCCATCTCAGCGGTCATAGCTGCCGCAGGCGTTGACGGTGAAGGTGTCACAAAAATAAAAGGAGCAACAACACCTCCAAGTCAATGGTGCAATTAGAAACTTCGACATTCCGTAATCGACCGCTAACGCCCTTCTCCCATGCAGGCAATTCAGGTTTGTTAATTGATTAACTTACAAGTCTACCAAAAAGAAATATTTTAAATGATATAATTCTTAAGGGTTTCCAACAACTTTGGCCAATGCATCATCCACCAAGAAATATAATACAAGCCGCTCTAAAGAAACGACTCTTTCAGCAGCAACAAAAGCAACATCTTTCAATTCCACAGAGTACAACAGCGCGCGGAAATTAGTCGTGAAAGTAAAAGAAAAGAATTAAAATATTTATATCCTGATCAACTCGCTTAATCCTCATCTTTTTCTAGGTCTAAATCTAGGCTTGTAGCGCTAAATGTCACGCTGCCACTAATGGACTACAACTTGCAAAACTTTGTTGGCTGAGACAGCGACTACTGCTGCCGCTGAGTCTTATACAGACGACGCATGCAGATGAGGTAACTAGACAGAATGTCGATTGCGAAGCAACCTGATCTGAGAACATAGAACATAAATGACGGGAGTCGTATATCATTGGCAAGTCTTCTTCTAAAATAAATTAAATTAAAACTAATCTCATCTTTTTTAATGTCCTACTTAAGAATTCCAGGCAACTTTGGTAAACTTAAGACTGGCAAAATAGAAGCTGAATTCCATGAATTCATAATGCCAACACCTATAAAATTGTGCGTTCGTAGAAAAGAAGGCTCATGATGGCAAGACTACTTTTAAGTAAGTTTTACATAAGCCACAAACATTGAAAGCACTAATAATTGTTTTTTTTCAGCACCCAAACAAAACGAAGCGGTATTGCAACAAGTTCTGCAATGAAGATCGATTTGACTCTGCCGTTTATTTGATTCGACGGCATGCTGAGAATATCATCCACTGATAATCTACGTTAAGCGTGGCACAGCTAGTTTTTAAATAAAGTTGTAATTTTTTTCAAAATTGTATGTTATTTAGTATAGTTTTTGTTTTTAAAATGCTATCATGTATTTATTTAGTTTTTGAGTAATTAAGAAAAAAATAAATATTTCCAAGAAAAAATGTCAAATACTCAAGTCAAATATTAAATTATTGAATTATAACTTCATATTTGTATTAAATTTTTGGAAAATAATAAAAGAAAAAAGGATAAGCTGTAGAAAGCATGTTTTTTATTCATTATTCTTCTTATGTTTTGGTTCATCACGTTCGTTTGCATTCTTTCGCCATTTCATGTTTTCAACAAACTCATGAGTCTTGTGATTACAAATCCGAACTTCGATTTTAGCTACATATGCTCAAAGGCTCAAACTGATAAACACCATTTTTCAAAATTATTTCTGTATTTTTTCAATATATTGCAAGCACTTGATGTTTTAACCTTAATGCAAATTCGTAAAAAAAAGTACGAAATAGTACAAAGAAAGATATTTTGGAAAATCATCACAATTTTTTTTTTGAAAAAAAGCTGGCCTCGAAAAGCCTTATAATTATGTATATTATATCAGTAATTATAAGGTTGAGTGTCGAATACAATTTAAAAACAAATTTTTATTAATTTCATTTTATTTTAAAAACAAATAAACATGGTTAACAAACCAAGAGGTCAATGCTAAAATAATTCTTTAACACAAAAAAAGAATACAATATTATTGCGAAGGACTTTTAACTAATGTAAAATTTATTGATATATTCATCCTTGCCAACAAAAAGGAGACATTTTACATTTTGAACGGATCAATTCCAAATGTATGCTTCATTGAAGCCACATCAGGCATTCGGACACTATGAACAAAAGAAAACATGAGAAATTATCAAGAAATACGTAATAGTAAACTTACTTACTTCTAAGCCCGGAGTTAAGCTGCAATTAAGCATTAACAGCAACAATACGATTTGGACGAACATAACAAAAATCCACAGTTGAACGGCTTGGGGTTTTCCCGGTAACGCTGTGTCACTATTGTTGATTATGAAACGAAATATTTTTGGAAAATTAATATATTGTTTGTGATGTTTAAGTATGAGTTGTATTAATTGTAGTGTGCTACCTACTTAAGACTTTCCGGTCAATTTGGATCTTGTTTACTTGTTTTGGCAGTGGCGTCTTCGACTGCTCTTAGCTGCGTAACTCTTCGATTCTCTTCTTCTTTATGTCTTTGCCTTCTGGTTTGTCTGATGATGTTTTTTGATTTGAATCAAAATTGTGTATCGCCTTGTAACAGTTTCCACTGAAAGAACATTATTTAGATATGTCTTTAGTTTAGAGAATTTTTAAAATATGCTCACTCTTGTTCACTGCTTAATGTTTATTAGCTATTTTATCAGCTGTGCGCTTCCTTTTGACTGTGACGAGATGAGGATGATATCCGAACCATAACCACTAGACTTTGAAGATCCTAAAGATAATAAATGTTATACTTGGGATAAATTTAAAAAATACAATCTCTCACCTCAACCGTAACAACTTCTGCTTTCTCTTTGTGTTATCAGTTCCAGATTTTTTGGATGGTTTGAAAGATTATTCAACAAATTCACATGCATCCTCGTCGTCTTCGTCATCATCATCTACTTCTTCGTAACTGCTATGTAGTTTCTTCAGTTTTTTACTCCTTACGTTCCTTTTCCTCTTTCTCTAGTTGCCGTCCGGGTTAATTTGTATTTAATAGATATTCATTCGTATATATCTTCAATAGATTAAGCTAATGTCACTCAGGTCTTTGTGGCACATGTTAATAGCACAGTATTCGCTGTTATCATCTAGGCTACACCCATCACTGGACACACTAAAGTACCTTTAACGTCGTGAATTACGTTCTTTGAACTTCCTGATTTAGTTTCCTTGAACTTCGTCATTTACGTCTGGCAGGTGGAATGGATTGATTGCGAGATACCGCGCCCGGCCTCTGTGCACCACTCTTTTCGCTGCTAGATAAAACAGATTTGCTGGGCGACTTGGTGTTCTCTTTGGCGCTTCAAGCTTTATCAATTTTATCGCTTGATGATGACGATGAAGACGATGATGAAACTTGTTCGAATTTGATGATGCTCTTGATGAATGTGAACTTACGCGCGACGACCACGATACTGCTAGTATCGTATGCCCAATCCGACTGGGACTAGCCGATTCCAACTTTTTCGATTTGACCGATCTAGATTTCGAGTTACTGAAATCTTCTGGTTAGAAGCAACCTTTGGTGCTTCTCAAAATAAAAATCTGATCTGAATAAATTATAATTTTGAAAGAAAAAATATTAAGTAAATTGTTTTTGTTTTGATTGCATTCTTGTTGTCAAAATACTTATCTCGCTGTTAATTTGTCAAAACTGGGTTAAACTCAAAGTAGGCCACGTTCGCATTGTAGTTCTATGGTGCGCCTATACTTTCTGCATGATTTTTTCTGTTTTTATCAAAAATGTTCATAAAAATTATAGAATTTGTTTGCCAAAAGCAGTCAAATATTATTTTTAGTACAGTTTTCACTGGAAGGAAGTTGCAAAATTAATTTTTCTTTAAATATTGCATTAATTTTTCTATTGTTGAATTCAACGGATCTCTCTTTTGAACGGCTGAGTTACCTCATAGTTTTTTCCCCCGCTGTTGAGCAATATGGGCACAAATTCCATAACAACTACATTCATAATGGCTTGGTCCCATAAGAAATGCACGGGACAACTAACACATGCTTATCCTTATGGACAAAATCCTCTCAATTTAGCTTGTAGGCCGAAAGAGAGCAAACCCATTAAGTCGGGACTCTAGATAATATATTTCCTCTATGGTTTATTCAAAGATCAAAACAGGGGGTATTTATGATACAAAATAAATCATAGATTAAGAAAATAACAAGAATATACACACATAAATAGTATGCATATTAAATTTACACGTTTACGAATGTAGCAACATATGTTTTTATCAATAACAGCATCATTAGAAATAATTTACATAAATTATTTTGAATATTGAAAATATCATTCGAAACCACTGTCATATCTACTCCATAGAGGAAATATATTATCTAGAGTCCCGCATGGTACCCGTCTTGCCTGAAACACCCTCAAATTTTATTTGAGGTAACTCTCTTAAAAGCCCGTAACAACTACATAGAATCTGCATTTTCCCATAAGAAATGCACGGGACAACTAACACATGCTTATGCTAATGGGCAAAATTCGCTCAATTTAGTTTGTAGGCCGAAAGACAGCAAACCCATTAAGTCGGGACTCTAGATAATATATTTCCTCTATGATCTACTCTCTGACTGAGATGTTGGCGTCAGCACCAGTTCACTGGTCATTCGTGAGAGTAGTGCTCATAGAGGAAATATATTATCTAGAGTCCCGACTTAATGGGTTTGCTCTCTTTCGGCCTACAAACTAAATTGCGAGGATTTTGTCCATAAGGATAAGCATGTGTTAGTTGTCCAGTGCATTTCTTATGGGACCAAGCCATTATGAATGTAGTTGTTATGGAATTTGTGCCCATATTGCTCAACAGCGGGGGAAAAAACTATCAGGTGAACTCAGCCGTTCAAAAAAGAGATCCGTTGAATTCAAAAATTGAAAAATTAATGCAATATTTAATGAAAAATTAATTTTGCAACTTCCTTCCAGTGAAAACTGTACTAAAATAATATTTGACTGCTTTTGACAAACAAGTTCTATGATTTTGATGAAAATTTTTGATAAAAACAGAACAAATCATGAAGAAAGTATAGGCGCACCCTAGAACTGCAATGCGAACATGGTCCAATTTGAGTTGGTTCCCAGTTTTGACAGATCAACAGCGAGGTAAGTATTTTGACAACGAAAATAAAAAAGAAAACAAAATACAATTTTTGCAATTTAAATAAATCAAAACAAAAGTCGAAATTAATAAAAACAAAGTTGTTAATAGTACTCCTGATTAACTGTTTTATCTACATTTTATAAACAATTTCATACAAAATGATTCGAAGTCAACTATTTCATCGATCTAAAACGTGCCTTCATCATATTCGAAGAAGTATTTCCCAACGTAACTTATTGGCTCTAGCTGATAGAGGATTCTTTCAGGATCTCTTTCCAGACACCGCTGGGTAAGTCGTATATTGTTTTATATGTTTATAAAAACTACAAGAAATCGTTTTAAAGTACATTCTGTTCTTCTTAAAATGGTAGTCCGGAAATGACAAAACTTTTCACAAGTAAACAACAAACGATCTACACCGGCTTTGATCCAACTGCCGATAGTCGACACTTTGGCAATCTCCTGGTAATAATGGGACTTCTGCATTGCCAGCGAGAAGGACACAATCCAAGTCCTAGTGGCAAAAAAAAACAGAACGAAACCAACTAGGGTCGTCGGTCATTGAGACAAATTAATTGCTATAGAAAAACAGCTTAATAGAATATTCAAGAATCATCAGGATGTACTCCATAAAACTGGTAATGGAGCACAAGAACCTGGAAAACTAGAACAAAAAAATGATAATCTAACACCAGGTCAAGTACGAATTCAGAGAAAGCTGGCCAAGTATCAAAACAAATACCGCAACAATAAACATCTGAAAATTGAACTATGGGGTAAGTTTGTTGTTTCTTTATTCAGATCCTTTATCTTTGTTTCACGTTTGGTTATTTTTTTATTAAGTTCCGACTCAAAAGATATCAAGATTACTCACCACCAGCGCCACTGCGTGCAACCGCCTCCTTATGAAGGCTGAAATAATGGATGTTGATATAGCCACATTAGAATTACAAGAAGCTCATGTATGGAAGAAGAATTGTTTGTTTTATCATCAACATTCGAACATTTATAACAGACATTCGAAAGAAGTGGCATATAGTGCCGGCATTTAGTGTGGAATTTATAGGCTATTATCTAGTCGAATTTCACGCATTAAAGAACTCAAAGGCAATTTAGAGCAGATGATTGTCCGTACCAACAGCAGCTGGCCTCAAAATGGGAGTTGGTTTCCCGCTAGCACATCTTCCTGGAATAAAGGATGGCACAGGTCGTGTATTAAGCACCCAATCACAGAACAAGACGGTTTTGGTACACGAGTGTGGTATATGCAATGACCAGCATTTGCTAGCCAAGTGTGATACCTGCCATTTCCACTACCACTTAGGATGCTTAAACCCACCACTCACACGACACCCCAAAAAATCAAAGCTCTATGGTAGTGTTCCGAATGTGATAAGTCCGAGGACTAAGATGTGGTTGCGGGCATGCCTAAGGGACCAAGAAAATCACGTACGCGCTTCAGTAAAGACGGAACAATTGTGCCAGCCGATCCAAATCTCTCCAGCTCGAATCCTGAAACAAGCATGTTACCAAAATCAATTTCACCTGTCAAGAGAAGATCAACCGATAAAAGAATTCGGATGGGGCCAAAAAGATCATCTTTAGAATTCGTCAGAATGGAAAATCTCTTGCTTCTCTCCCAGCACCCAAACCTCTGCAAAAAGACCCCGATCCAAAATAATAGACTATAGTCTCCTGATAACACACAATCCACAGGTTGTTCTCGAGGATGCTTTGAAATCAGTGTCTGTGAAAAAGTTCGCATCTATATCGAATTTTCCGAAGCAGTGAGTGAAGCACAAAAGAATTCTTCGAAAGAAGATCCATTGGCCACAACTTCAGAGGATGCAAAGTTATTGTCTAAAGGTGCCCTGGATTTCAGTTCAGTTCAAGCCCTAACTACCAGTCAAATCACAAGTGCTAGCGCATTAACCAGTTTCGATAGATCTATTGGCTTTGAAACAGGCAAAGAATTTCACAACAAAAACCGCAAGAAGCGCAGCAAAGATAAACACAAAAGCAAGTATTCGTCGGACAACGACAAGTCCCCATCGAAGGAGCACAAGCGAAAACGTAAAAAGAAGAACCACGACAATGAAAACCCAATGACAATGAGCCAGCTATTCCTAAAATTAAAATTAAAGTGAGTAAATTTTTCCATTTTCAAAATTGTAACTATGGAATTGATTTAAAATTGTTATTTTTTAGTTCAAAACATTGTCACTACCAGGGGAGGTAGCACCAAAAGCACACTTTTTTTATGTTTCTGCCAATATACAACAATTGTAGAAGATTTAACACTTAATGCGGTAAAACTTTAATAATTTCAAATCAACTACAATACATAATTTTTCAATTTCAATTTGTCTTTATTTTCAGGATCACCTGAAGTTGTGAAATCATCACCTGAAGTAACAAAATCGCCAGTTAAAACGCCCAGTAAAATAGCACACAGTTTAAGGTCAAGCACAAAAGTAGTTCCACCTGCTGCCGTCCGCCAAGTATCACCGCGAAAGGCTAACAAAAGAAGTGTTTTCCTTGGGTATATTAAATATTTTTTTAATTACTCAAAAACTAAGACATTTAAACATTAAATAATAGCATTGAATTTTAAAAACAAAAATTATACTAAATTACATACAATTTTGAAAAAAATTAGAAATTTATTTAAAAACTAGCTCCGCCACATCAAAAGCCGTCGGATCAAATTGTATGACTTGTTGCAATACCGCATCGTTTTGTTTGGTTGCTAAAAAAACATTAATTAGTGCTTTCAAAGTTTGTAGTTTATGTAAAACTTACTTGAAAGTAGTCTCGCCATCATGAACCTTCTGGTTAACGAACGCACAATGAAATGGATTAGATTATAACAGTACCATGCCCAGGAGAGGGCTCGTAAGTGGATCCATAGACTGAAAAATTGTGGCTTATTAAATCGTTTGCAATATGCATAACGAATTTCGAAACCAGAAGTAATTAAATTAAAGATCCAAAGCAAATTTTAATTGATTGAATTACTCATTTAAATGTTTATCGATAACATGCACTATCCAAGGCATCGGAATCATCAAAAACCAACCGATCTGATTCCTCCTCCTTTGCCCTAGACCACCACTATCAATCTAAGAAGATTTCCTTATGGCCGCAGTGCTCGACATAGAGAACTGCCAGCACATACAACTCCTTATTATATTGAGGTCTGCATCCAACACGTGAAGTTAAACTGCCAGTCCGGCAGCTTTTTTTAAACAAAATTTGCGATGATTTCCCAAAATATCTTTTTCTTCCTTTTACGAACCTTTTATTACGAATTTGTACCCTTAGGTTAAAACATAAGTTCTTGTAGTATATTGAAAAATTACAAAATAATTTGTATAAATGGTGTTTATTAATCGAAGTTCAGATTCGTAATCAGCATCAAAAATTAACTCTTTAAGGAACTATTCAAAACCATAAAAGAATTACAGTCAAGATATTTCAAAACATTAGGTAGAATCAAATGAAAACACATGAGTCTTCTCATAACTAATATACTTAGTTAGACAGATGTCAAATTCCAGCCCTATACTTTTGAAACCGCAAATGATCTAGACTTTAACACTTATTTTTCTTCAAACGTTTAGCAAATGCTCTACCGAATCACCAATCACACCTCCCAGTCTGCTTTTTCTCTTTTTTAAGCCTCCCCAATACAAAAATCTGTGATAAAATAGTTTTAACGTGATGCGCTTTGCGTTTTTAAGCGATGATTTGATCTATTTATATTAAGAAAGAAAAAGATTGAAACTAAAAATCTACAATTCAATTAATCTTATAACATAAATATGAAAAATGAAACGTATGTACGTTTATAAATTAAATGAAATTCTTATCAAATATATTTTTCTTTTCTTTATACTACAAAACTATGGACCTATACAATAATTTATATATATATTTATTCTTATGGTGTTAAAAAGTCATTAGATGAGTCATTTTCGTCGTTGGGTTTGACTTTTGTTACATCACTTTGTCCTTTCTTAACGTGAACTGCCGAAAAATGTCTACGAAGTGAACTCTTATCATTACAACCAGGACACGAAAACAACATTCCTTTATGTGTCAGGAGATGTCTACTCAATCCGGATGGGTGAAGAAAACTCTACAAAAGAAAAAATCAATTTAGAACAACATACTCCACTAGCTTCCTGTGGGATAGACTACACTCACTTTGGGACACAAATGGCATTCATTTTTGGTTATTTGAGGCACGGCCAGGTGAACCGCATTTATATGTTGTTTCATCAATAATCTCTGAACAAAGGACCTCGGACAGTGGGGACATTGGTGATAGCGGTTGACGGTGTGTATGGTCTCGTGACGCTTGAGGATTTCCTTTTGCATGAAATTCTTGCCGCACGGATCACAGGTGTAGGGTTTTTCGCCAGTATGAATGCGAATGTGACGGTCCAGGGAGCTCTTGCAAGAGAAGAACTTCTCTCAGTAGTCGCAACAATACTCCCGACCTCCCTTGTGCGCGGAACGATGACGAAGCAGGGAGTTAGCTCCCAAATATTCAATTATTTCGTCGCTCTTCCTGTCCATAGATATACTCACTTGAACATTGACTATACCAACATCTTCAACGACATATTTTGAATCAGAGCTGTTATCGAGTTGGTTTGAATGGATGTCATCTTCATCTTGGTCGTCCCTCCTTTCGTCCTTCAGATATTGAATGTCTCCATTTTCTTCGACTGAAAGTACAAAAGAAATTAAGTTGTCAACCAAACTCCTCAAGCCCCACCATGAACTCACTTTGATAGGATTCGATCTCACAATCTTGTTCAGTCTGCCCAACATCGGGATTGGAATCCTCGAAGTCTGCCAAGAAGATGAATTCATCCATCTCCTCGGCCTCGTTGTTGGCCTTCCTCTTCCTCACACATGTTCTCCACCATTTCAGTCTCATCATCAACGCTCCCAATGTGAATTATTTCATGATTTCGATGATCATCACCTTCGCTGTTGTTCTTTGCTTCGTATGTATATCAACATTTCTGAGTTTTCCTCGACACCATTGTCGTCGCTGTAGAACACAGTGTCATTTTGATCCTGTTCCTGCTCGTGTTAATTTTCCTGTTCGTCGGGAATCTAGTCAGAGGAAGTTATCTCGTTGTCAGCATCTGCTTCTTGTCGAAGTTGTTCTTCATGTTGTTGCTGCAAATGGTGTTGCTGTTCTCGTCGCTGTATCTGGCCCATAGAGACTGCCTTTGACTGGGGTGTTGATTGCATAAACACCCCAAACTCTTCGAACAATGGTCGAGTGTCTTCACGTCGCATTTGTTCTCTCTGCTCCTCAAGCCATTTCTGGTTCTTTTCATCCTCTTCGGCTTTCTTGTGAGCATCTATGGCTTCGATAAACTTCATAGATTCTTCACACTGAAGTTTCTCTTCACCCTCGTCGTCGTCTTCATCGCTGTATTTGAGAAAGACACTGCTCTTCTTCCCAGCATTTAGCAAGCGGATGTGCTTCCGCAGCTTTCCATCGGACATTTGACACTTTTTCCGAAAATAATAAGAAACCTCCAATCTCCAAGCATCTTCATTATAAGGAATTTTGTTCTGAAAAATATCAAATTATATTAAATATCAAAAGAATTAACAAAAACTTACTCTTCAAATCCGAAATCCATTGTTTTGTTTTGCAAAATTGACTGTCGTTTTTGACAGGTCACAAAAATTCCATAAGTTTCTATTTTAGCCCAATCTCCCGTTTTGTTTTTTTTCCCACTCACATGTATTCACCGATAGCGAATTTGAGAGAGTTCACCTCGAATTTGAGAGAGTTCACCTCGAATAAAATTTGAGGGTGTTTTAGGCAGGACGGGTACCAGTCGGGACTCTAGATAATATATTTCCTCAATGGTAGTGCTCCTAATGAGCGAGCGCACGCGTTTCGTTCGTATGACCGATCATACGGACTAAAAGTTCTCCGCGCTTTGTTATCTGGGACATGTCACACAGAGTGGTACCCCTACAATTCAAAGCTATAGATTGTGTGCATACGAGTATGCAGAAGGATGTCTGCATTTAATGAGACCATCGTCGTCGTAGTCGCCTTTACTTCCACCGCCGCGCCAGCCGCCTGCGTCTTATTGCACTGCGTTCGTCTGTCCGCGTCGTCTCTGTTGAGAATATGCACAACTTGCGTAATATATGCATATCGCGGACTCCACTCTGACGACGGTGATATTTATGCTCGAGTAAACTCCCCTGCGTTTACGTTTGAGCTGCGCAGGAGGAAGTGAACTTGTACGCTTTTCATTATAAAAGTTTTTGGTCTGAAAAATATCAAATTATATTAAATATCAAAACAATTAACAAAAACTTACTCTTCAAATCCGAAACCCATTGTTTTGTTTCGCAAAATTGATTGTCGTTTTTGACAGGTCACAAAAATTCTATAAGTTTCTTTTTAGCCCAATCCCCCATTTTGCTTTTTTTTCCCAATCACATGTATTCACCGATAGCGAATTTGAGAGAGTTCACCTCGAATTTGAGAGAGTTCACCTCGAATTTGAGAGAATGCACCTCGAATAAAATTTGTGTTGTGTCCTACCTGAAGGACGGGTACCGGTCGGGACTCTAGATAATATATCTCCTCTATGTCTGGAGAGTTGAGCATAAGGCCGTGTGTGAATTGCGTTAAAATTTGCGTTAAAACTTCTACCACGATTAAAATTTGACGTCTTCTTTGAGGTGTGATCAAATTTAGCCATTTGCTGTGTGAATTGCGTTAAAACAATTATTTTAACCAAGATTTCTGTGCAGGTTTCCCTCGATAATTTAAGAAATTTCCCTGAACAAAAATTGGTTTTCTTTTTGGCGGAAAAATAATTTCTCTTAAAAAAAAATTTTTTAAGAAAACAGGGTTAATAAAAAGTCTCTGAAACTAAAAAAAATCTTTTTTATTTATTGTTCTCGATTCTAATGTCATATTTTAAAACAACATTAAAAAATATTCAAACAAAATTCCCATTTTGATGAATTGATTTATTCGGTGTGGTAACACTGAAAATTGAATGCAAAAGCAAGAGCAAATTTCTCTATCAATAGAAACGTCAAATTTTAACACACTTTAACCTGCTCCACAGCTCAATAAATTTTAACCCATTTTATTTACATCATTAGTGTCAAATTTTAACGCTGGTTAAATTTTAACACACATTTTAACGCAATTCACACACGGCCTAATAAAAGGCCCAACTATAATAGGCATAAGCAAACATAAGCTTATGTCAAAAATCCAACGAAAATTCACTTAAGTTTGTGAAATTACTGCGGATAGCCATAATGCAATTTTGCTCACGTATATACATGTCAAAATAATATTCGCAGCTGTGAGATATTCATGCAAAAACACTCTATATCTTAATATATAAAAATCCAGTTTCATATGTATGTTCCCAGTGAACTCTTCACCAAGTCAACCGATTTCGGTGAAAGTTGGCATTTTATGTGTAATTTGGTCACTTGAGATATAGGATAGTTTATATTTCGATGAATGGTCTAAATAGTATATAATGTTGCATTAATATATAAAAATGCAGTGACATATGTATGTTCCCAGTGAACTCTTCACCAAGTCAACCGATTTCGATGAAATATGACATTTTATGTGTAATTTGGTCTAACTTAAGATATAGGATAGTTTATATTTCGATTAATGGTCTAATGGTCTATATGTTGCAAATGAAAAATCTATAATATAAAAATAAGTCGGGTTTTCCTTTCTGACGTTATAACTCCAGAACGCACGAACCGATTTCCACGGTTTTGCATTCGTTGGAATGGTCTCGGGCTCCGTGAGGTTTATAGCAGGCAAAATTCAGGAAAATTTTCAACAGAAAAGAGGTGAACTCCGTTTAGCTTCCCATAGAAAGCTATTGTAAAAATTCCGATTTGTGGAATTGAAAATTTTTAATTTTTTTGACGTTTCAAGGGCCCAAGGGCTTACTTTTGGGAACCTTTTTTAGTCAACCATATCTCTAGAAACGTCAGAGATATCGACTTCAAATAACGTTTGTTTTAAAGATAATAAGAATATTTGCCTAGAGTACTACGTGCGAACATCGGGCTCCGCACAAGACATGCAAGGCAGCAACAAGTGTATTCACAGAACTTAAGCGAAGAAAGACAAAATATATTAAGAGAAAATTACAAATTGGCCACAGGTGTTTTCCACTGATGCGCTAGGTCGCATGTACATGTACACTGTTCATCCTAGAAATGATGAATGTTTTTATTTGCGACTGCTGTTGGTAAATGTACGAGGACCAACATCATTTGCGCATTTGAAAACTGTGAATGGCCACCAATGCCAAACATATCGTATTGAATTGAAGTAGGAATGATTGCGCCAAATCGACCGATGCACGATGCATTGAACCAAAAACTAAATCGAGAGCTGCATTTTTTTTTCGTTCGAAATAATGTGCCGTTGCTGAATGAACAGAAAAAACAAGTATACGAAACATTAATGCAAGCGGTGGACAAAAATATTAGTGGTTTATTCTTCCTGGAGACACCTGGAGAAATAGGGAAAACATTTGTCATTTCATTGATTTTGGCCACTATTCGATCAAGATGTGACATAGCTTTGGCGTTAGCATCATCTGGAATTGCGGCAACTCTTCTAGAAGGCGGTCGTACTGCACATTCTGAGCTTAAGTTGCCACTCAATTTAAACACAATTGATACTCCAACATGCAATATTCCAGTGCAATGGGAAAATTGGCAAGCTCATTGTTAGGAATGGGTGCACAATGGCACATAAGAAATCACTTGAAGCACTTAACTTCACACTGAAGGATATTCGACGAAGTAACAACATCCAACGGAGTTTTTGAACTCTTTGGAGTTACCATGATTTCCACCACATAATTTCCAACTCAAAGTTGGTTCAGTTATTATGATATTGCGTAATTTGAATCCACCGGGACTTTGCAACTGTACTCAACTCTCGGTGAAAAGACTTATGCCGAATTTGATTGAGGCAACCATTATTAACGGAAAGTACACAGGTGAAAATGTATTTATTCCTCGAATACTGATTCCGACTGATCTTCCACTTGACTTCAAACGTGTGCAGTGACAATTTACGCTTCGATTCAGTATTTACTTTGGATTCACTTTCAATTTTTACTTAGAGAAGTTCAACTAAATTACACTTCATTTTTGTAATCGAAATGAATTCATTACTGTTGTTAAATGAAATAAAATTTTTCCTTTTCAAATATAAAACAAAAAAAAATAATTTTTCTTCATCTTTTAATCCCGAAACGAAATATGTTACAAAAAACGAAGCCATCTGGTGGCGAAACGGAGTTCGACGGGTTTGCTAGTGAAGATATAAATTCTTCGTACGTATCACCCTCCAAAACCCATTTGTTTACATTGTTGTATTTGTAATGTGAAAGAATTCAACAAGAAAAATTGACGTGTTTCCACGCATACATAGAAATAACTAATGAGTTTTTTGGTGACATTTCATAAATTAGAGGAGAATTGACACGCACACTATAAATAAGTTTATGAGGCTGATTTCCGGTTGTGATAAACATTCTTAGAGAAATTATCTGCAGTGGAGTTGGCCTGTGTGTATTTGTCAGATTTACTTATGCGGCGAGCGACTGGGATCGCTCTTGCTTAAGTTTGCTTAAGTTAACGAAACTGAGAAAAATTGAACGAAACGGAGCTAGACTCCATTATGGTCACTCGTATTAGATTCTTTGTATTCGTACGTTTACTTATGCGCGCATATGCTAGCTTATGTCTATTATAGTTGGCACTTAACTCACAACATTTCTTCAATGTTGACATGTTGTCAAAGCGGATCGACAAAAGGTGAAGCTGGCAACAAAATTGTTTTCGCACACTGTTGCTAAAGCTCTATCGAGGGCAGTGGGACTTGGGCTTCTTCAAGACGAAAGCTGGGAAGAATGCTACAACTTGCTAAAATATGTACGTACATACATATAATATCAACAAGTAAAACTGAACCATATTACAATTTTTTCACAGACAAACGATTGGTTCGACGTTATGAACGTAAGGTCACCATACAGTGATTCCAGGGAGAGAGTCCATGCTTATATGACTTCATTTGGAATCACAGGTCGAGATTCTCAATAAAATGTCTGAAATGGTTTGTAATATGCGGGTCATAGGAAAAAATACTATGCTTCCATTTCAAAAAGGTAAATATAGATGAAAGAAATTTGTATGTAAGAAAATGTATCTAACTTACTGTTTTAAAGGTATTGTGTAATCTAATACTGCCTTACAGTTGCTGTACAAAGACATGAAAGATCGTTATGACATTAAGTTCATAATGACTTACCGGTTGAGCCAAGATGTTTTGGAAAACTTTTTTGGTGTCATTCAAGCCAAAAGGGGACTTCACGACCATCCTGATCGCCAGGAATTTAAATATAGACTACGGTCATATATTCTTGGCCACAATGAAGGTGCACTAACGGAGAACGGTAACGTTAGTGTAGATGACACACCAGATCTTAGGTTGGAAGAAGAATCGTTCTCAGGTTTGATATGTTAAAATAATAAATTTAAATCTTATCAAATCATGTGTTCCGTTTCTTGATTTGCATTTTTTAGGAAAGATTTTTAACATAGTTAAAGTAAATACAACTTTTGAAAGTGAGCAAGAAAAGAATTTGCCAATGGCATACGATGGCCTCGAGAACCTGGCTGGCTATATTTGCCATCGTTTAAAGGCCACTATAACAAACTTGGAAGATGGTTATGCAAACCAAGACTCCTGGGTTCAACACCTGGATGAAGGTGAACTTTCTAAGCCATCCGAAGCTGTGATGACCCAGTTGTTATCACTGGAAAATGTGTTCAATGCAGTGAATGGGGAAGGTCAGGGCATTTATATATGTGCTGAATATACCAAGCACATGACAGATATATCAAATAAGGCCAACATTGTTTGTGATGTTAAAATCAAAAAACTTTTTTTCCGATCGCGTATGTATTTCGGGATACGCAAACTCAACAGAGAAATTGGTCAAAAGAACAATTCCAGGAAAAGAAAATATAACAAAATAATAAATTAACATTTTTTATTCAATGCAATTCAATTTGATTTTTTATTAATTTTGTATTTAACAATCTTTAACAAAAATTGAAACAATGTTTGACTTGTTTACCTTTTGCTGTGCATTCCATACTGAAAATGCAAAACGTCAAACACAGTGTGCGTTGATGACTAAGATGAGCAGAACGAGAAAAAATAAAAACTCGGAAAGCCATATCTTGTTTTGTTGTATCATGGCTTCAGCTTGCTGTCGCGTTAAGATTACTACCGATCATGATACAACTAAAACAGATAGCGCATTCGCGTTTCTATTTTTGTTTCGTTCTGCGCATCTACGTCACAAGCACTCAACAAGTTTGACGTTTATTATTCAGTATGTGAAATCAAAACAAAACAATGGCATTAATTTGTTTGGATATTTTGTTTTTATAATAAAATGCTAATATTTCTAATATTTTTCATTTAGATAAATGGTTTTAAATAGTTAATATTTGTGTTTATTCGTAAGTTAAAGAAAATTTGTGTGCTTGAGTGAAAGAAATTAATAAAAAATCGAAGTAAATGAAGAGTATGGTGTATTTTTTTTCATTTTCATTCGGATGCATTTTTCTCCATAGAATTACCTGGGAAGATTGTTTAAATAGTGATAAATGGTTAAATAAAAGACTTTTTTAGTCAGTGGTTTTTCAACCTTTTATTTAATTAATAATTTGTTTGTATTTTCTTTTTCTGGCCAGTTTGCTTTCAGTGATTTGTCTGTTTAGTTTTCGCATTTCAGTACATGCGACAACGAAAGAAAAGCTTCATAATCTTCTCATCGCATTTGATCTTTGCTTTCTCGGCAACTTCAAGTAAATGCTGGATGTAGTTTGGACAGATGTAAATGCCTTCACCTTCTCCATTTACGGCATTAAAAACATTTTCTAATGCAGCAAAGTGAGCCACCATTGTGGGATTTGCTTTAGACAAGCCTCCTTCGTCCAAATGATTTCCCCAAGAGCTTTCGTCTGGTTCAATTTGTTCCAGGTTTGGTATAGTGTTTTTAAAACGATGGCAAATGTAGCCAGCCAAGTTTTCCAAACCATCGTAAGTAAATGGGAGATTTTCTTCTGGCTCAGAAGCAATAGGCATACTATTGTCGACTCTGACAACGACAAAAATCCTTCCTGAAAAAGCGAATATTGTTAAGATGAATCGATTATTAGATTGTGAGATCAAGCCTGTCAAAGAAGTTTCTTCCAAACAGATTTTGTTCCTATCATAAATGCATACAAGTATTATAAGGTACTTACAACTCTTCAGTTAACACATCAAATTGAGCTTGTTCTAATTGTGGATGTGAAATATTTTCCATCAAGCTATCATTTTTGCATTGCTGTTCAGGCAAATTGTCATGCTCGAGCTCAATGGGAACTTCCAGCAACCCACTCACTACTTCTTTTTGCTTTTTCAGCTCCATTCTTTTCGAGCGCTTTGTTGTGTCAGGCTCAGACGCTACAGACAGTTGCTTTGGGTAAAACGTAGGAACTGCATCTGGTTTCAAAATCCGACACCGTGTGAATCCTATTGATATAAATCTATTTCTGATTCTTATTCTGAACTACTTTTTTTTATTAACTTACCCATTTCATACTTTGTATTGTTTATAAAATCTTCTTTCAAAAAGTGGAGACTACAAATTCTTGCAGGCTGAACATTAATTTTATCCTTGCGTTTAGTGAACAAGACCCATTGCTTCGAGAGATTTAAATTTCCTTTTGGAAATGTATGAAAACTGGAATCTTTCGTTATCTTATTTCTTTCGTTATTGTTTCAGTCAAAAACAGAACAAACACCCATGTTTATTAGTAAATGTTTTTTTTTTTGTATAAATTATGAACAATATCACTTTAAATAACTTTATTGATTTAAAAATATTTTAAATTCACTTCCGTTAACATTCACAACAAAAAATAGATTGAAATTGCGCCAAATATACTAGCTCTCTTCAATTAATTGAGTGCTGGTGACGTCACGATAGTTTGACAGCCAAAACCTTACATGCGCAATGCGCTATCTTATTAGTTGTATCATGACTACCGATGATCTATATAGTTACATAAGCTGTGTTCAACCAGCTGCACTGAGACAGGAATTGAACCCAAGACCTCTAGCATGACAGTTCTACTCATTTATTATCATGCCACGCTTACTACCATCGAGTTAAAGTTTACTACTTTTTGAGCTAGTAAAGGTTGGTGAAAACTGTCAAAATCATTCAATGTTTATATGTTGTTAACAATTGAATTTTGACTTTTTCCACCCTTTGTATTTTTCATTTAAATTTGTAAATAATGTACAGATAGAGTTAACATAGAGTGAATGGTAATCTCTAGTGAATCAATTTTCACTCAACACCAAACGAAATTAAGGGAAAAGTAAGTAGAAAATTAAATATTTGTCGAATAATTGAACTATAATATTATTAAGTAATTCTTGTATAACTGTATTTTTAATTATTCCTTCAATATTAACTGTGCCAAATTTTATCATTGCTATTATTGTTTTAACATCTGACGTATGACGTTTTTGCTTCAATTTTCATGAACCAATCTTGGAATGTTTTTGATGACCTGAAACAACTCGTCAGTGAAACTTCTAAATCGGCTGTTTGGTGAGCTTAAGCATCTTGCACATGAGCAACGAACTGCGAACTGCGAACTGTGGATGTTCGCATATTTTGACTTTTCTTTCACATGAGCTTTTATTTCTATTCGCAGGTAGCGACGAACTGTCAACCCTTTTCTCCATATTTTCCTCAGCCATCATCTTTCACACAAAAACAAAACAAGAGTGGTGTTGGAGTCGAAATTTTCAAAAATAAGTAAAGCCGACACAATTTTTAATAGCAAAAAATTTATTGAAATTTAAACTTTTTATGGCGCTTTAAAATTATTTGTGTTGGTACCCAACCCGTGATTTATCGACTGACTTCTTACCGCAATTTTCTTTATGTTGAAGGCTAGGTATATTATGAAGATTTGTTTACATAGCTTCAGTTATAAAGCGGCTTATATATCAAAATCTAAAGGGTGATCCAATCCAAAGCTACAAAAGATTAGTTATAAAAATTATAAAAGTAATAAAAAAAACATATTGATATTTTGAAGATTTTCACAACCAATCCCCTGCAACTCCAAACTGAATCACCCCGCACTAAGCCGTCGATAAATCATAAGCTGGGTAGCAACACAAAATTTTTAAATATTATAAACGGCGATAACATTCTCCCCCTCGTAAGCAGCTTCGTTGGAGTGAGCTTACTTTAGCCTTTATCGACGTCTAGGACGGCAATCTTGCTTGTTGGTCGTTCTAGCATTCCCGTTTGAGTTCTCACCATGGCTCTTCGGACTTGACCGTCTTTCGCGGTTACTACGCTTTCAATGATGCCCTTTGGCCAGCTGTTTCGGGGTAGGTTTTCGTCCACGATGACAACCACGTCACCAGGGGCTAAAGGAGGCTGTTTTTCAAACCACTTACCTCGTCGTGCAAGCATAGGTGTGTAGTCTTTTACCCATCTCTGCCAAAATCTATCAGCAAACACCTGGGTTTGATGCCAACGCTGTCGCAGGTCTATGTTGTCTTCACAAATAGGCTTGTAACCAGTTGTTGAGCCTAGTAAAAGATGATTTGGGGTGATGGCTTCGTCGTCACAGGACTCAAGCGACACAAATGTGAGTGGACGGGAATTGATTAAGAATTCCACCTCCCATAGCGCGCATCTCAGTGTTTCATCGTTGAAGTTCATTGGAGCCATACTATACAATATAGTTTTGATGGATCGGACAAGCCTTTCCCAGGCCCCTCCCATGTGGGGTGCTGCCGGTGGGTTGAACTTCCATCTAAGTCCATCGTATTTGGAAGCAACAGTTGAGTAGTTGATGTTCTTGTATTCATCGCATAAAATGTTTTCAGTGGCCTTGAAATTTGTGCCGTTATCGGTATAGATTTCTCGAGGCATTCCACGACGTGATATGAAGTTTCGTATGCACATAATGCATGAGCTGGTGTCTAGGCTGTGTGCCACCTCTATGTGCACGGCACGAACGGTGAGGCATGTAAATATTACACCCCATCTTTTCTCGCGTCTTCGTCCAATTATTGTAGAAATGGGCCCAAAATAATCAATGCCAACAAATGTAAAAGGGCGCTCGAACACTGCTAACCTTGCAGCTGGTAGGGTGGCCATCTGTGGAACTGCAGGCCTAGCATAGTAATTTTTGCACCTTTGGCACTTCTTCCGCACGGATTTGTATACTACACGCAGTTGTGGAATGTAGAACATCCCTCTGATTTTGTTAATGGTCGTTTCGTGTGATACGTGGTGGTGGTCTTCATGCCAGGAACGAACAATCAGGAGCGTCACGTGATGATTCTTTGGTAAGACGATAGCATCTGGTTGATTATTAAGATTTTCAGCTCTACTCCGTATCCTTAGAATGCCAGAACCATCTAGGTAAACATTCAAAGATATTAGTTTTGAATTCCTGTTAATAGTCTTACCCCGTTCTAAGTTCGCTATGTCCTGGCTGAATACACTTATCTGTGCGTTTTTGTAGAGTTGTACCTTAGCGTCTTGAAGCATTTCATAAGACACTTGGTTTGGAATAGGTTTATTTCGGACAACAGATTTTACCTTCTCGATGTATAGCTTGAACATAGCCAACGCACGGTATAGTCGTCTCCAATCAGAAAAGTATTCCACGTTTATGCTTATTGAAACTGAAGTTCGTACATTTGAAGATGTAGCGTGAAGCAAATGATGTCTAACTTCTGTTGTATCGGCGGGTCCAAGGTCATCACATGTTGGCCAATCTTCAACTCCATAGGCCAAAAACTTCGGTCCGGTGAACCACGATTCGCTATTTATCTGCGACGATACCTTTGTGGCCAGGTCAGCTGTGTTCAGTTTTGAGGGCACCCATTTCCAATCCTTGGCGTTCGAATGCTCCAGTATCTCGCCCACACGAAACATAACAAACTGTTGAAATTTCCTGGGGTCCATTCGCAGCCACTTCAAAACCGTTTTTGAGTCTGACCACCAAAATCTGGAAGCAATAGGTAGACGACGAACTGCCTGCACCTTAATAGACAGTCTTATGCCTAAAACAGCTGCTTGGAGCTCAAGTCTCGGAATTGAGACTGGTTTAAGCGGGGCGACTTTTGATTTTGAAGCTACTGGGGCGACGGAGACTTCGTTCCCGCATTGCACTCGCAAGTAACATACTGCTGCGTAAGCGTGTTCTCCAGCATCCACAAACGTATGTATTTGGACATTCTCGGAATTGACCAGTAGTCGACTGTAGCAGCGGGGAATTTCAATAGCTTTTATTGATGGTATCAAAGATTTCCATTGAAGCCGCTTGGAGTGCAGATCTTCAGAAAGCTCACCATCCCAATCAATACCGCAACGCCAGACTTCTTGGAGAAGGATTTTCAACCCAATGGTAAAACAGGCGATGAAACCAAGAGGGTCGAATATGGACATGAGAACTTGCAAGGTCTCTCGTTTTGTCGGTCTTACATGATCATCCAATACATTACGCTTCAGTCGAACGAATCTAAAAATATATTTAAAGACATCGTTATTAGGATCCCAGTACATACCAAGGACTTTCTCAGTGGACCCTAAAGTCTTATGAGCTTGTACAGGAGAGCCGTTGCTGGTCAGCTGATCAACTACCCAGGAAGAGTTGGACGCCCAGTTGCGTATATTGAAGCCAGCAGACAAGTGAATTGTCTTAACATCATTTGCCAAGCACAGGGCTTCCTCCTCAGTGTCCACGCTGTCGATGAAGTCATCTACGTAGTGGTAGTTTTTGATGGCTTCCACTGCTCGAGGGTGAAGTTGTTGAAACTGGTCGGCGTTTTTGTTGCGAATGTAATGCGCAATGCAGGGAGCGCAATTCATCCCAAATGTTAAGGCACTCATGACGTAACAGCTAGGCTGATCTAATGGGTCCTCCTTTTCCCACCATAAGAATCGTTGCACGTGCATGTCTTGCTTCCTCACCTTGATCTGGTGGAACATCTCAGCAATATCACCACAGATAGCCACCTGGCCAATCCTGAAGGCTAATAAAACCTCCACCAGTGATGTTAAAAGGTCGGGTCCAGTAAGGAGGAAGTCATTAAGCGAATGTCCGTTGGATTTTGCTGCAGCATCCCAAACAAGACGAACTCTATTCGGCTTATTGGGGTTTTGGGTGACAAAAATTGGTAAATACCATACTGGATTGTTGCTTCTTGCTACTTCTACCACATTCAGCTTACTTGCGTAGCCCTTAATCAAAAGATTGTCTATTTCGGCTTGCATTTTATCCTTCAGGGTGGCTTCGCGTTTGAATTTTTTCTGGAGGCACATAAGTCGGTTGAATGCGGTCTTATAGCTATCAGGCATCTTTTGATTATCGTGGCGCCAAGGCAATCCAATCTCGTACTGGTTATCCAGTGACTTACAAGTTGATTCCAATATCTGCAGTGCTCTTTTATCTTCATGTGAACATATAGTGGTTGACGATGATTCTAATATGAAAAAGGCTTTCATTGCTTCATGAAGATCATCAGAACGTCGGTCACAATTACATGCATGAATGTTGAGGCGGCAGACTTGTTGACGATTGGGCACACATCCTTGTAAAGTCCATCCTAATCGGGTTTTTGTAGCGATTGGTTGGTTCCAGGAACCTTCACGAACCTTGAGAGGAACTGCCAACTTCCAGTTGTCTACTCCGATGAGAATTGTGGGGCGAGCATCCTGGTATGACTGAATTGGTAAGTCAGCCAAGTAAGGGTAACCTTGTGTGATTGCATCCATGTCCAACGATTGCATCGGAAGGGAAAGCTTTTCCACTGTATGAACACCATGCATAGTATGTTTGGCTTTGCTCGTCTTATTTGAGATCTCGATGGAAGTTCGGATTGAATTTTCTTCAACTCGAGTTGTGTCGCCAGTCCAGCGTAAACATAAAGGCTCACTAAAAATGTTCTTTGAATGAAGGCGAACCGGAATGATACGAAAGTAGGGTTTCTCCCCCTCGTCAGCATCACTGTGAGTATTTACATTTAGAGCTTCACTCGGATTCGCATACAATTTATTTTCACTTACTTGGTTCCTTTCATGACTTACAGGAGCGGCGGGCTTATGTAGCAATGGGTGATGCTTCGCCTTGCAGCATTCAACTCCACATTCACTGTTGAGGTTACATCTTCGGCGATGTGAATTAAGACACTGGCGACACAACTTGTTGGCTTTCACCATTTCCCATTTTTTGTTATAGGTCATCTTCTTGAACGCTTCACATTTAGAAATCTTGTGATCGGCACAGTTGCAGGCAATACAAGCTGTTTTATTGACTGATGGTTGCTTGACCTCAGTGTGGGTGTTCATCACGCCGCTCTTTTTCGATGAGAATGGTGAAACGACTTGACTAGCGGCCTCAGCAATATTTTGCAGCCAGGTGCTAAATGATTTCACTACAGGAACTCGCTCATCCTTTTGCTGCATAGCCCAACTGAGCTTATATTGACTAGGTAGCTTATCGACAAACTCCTTGACCAGCATCGGATTGTTGAGATGTGCGGACATCTGACAAGCTTCCATTGTAGAGCAAATGTTGCTCACTGACAATGCGAACTCAATAATGTTCTCCAACTTGTCTTTCGGTGGTGGAAGTTTCCTTGCTCTGTCAATCATGTTTTCGATGATGTATTCCGGTCGGCCAAAACACATTTTAAGAGTTTGTATTATCTCTGGAACTAAGCTGGGCAGAAGGAGCTTGTTGCGAACAATTTCACGTGCCTTACCTTTCAAACTTGCTTGCAGGCGCATTAAATTTTCGGCATCGCTGTATCCTGCTAATGCTGTGCTGTTAACGAAGCTGCTCAAAAACAGGGGCCACTCCTCAGGATCGCCACTGAATACTGGTAATTGTTTCGGGAGCACTTGTCGCGCAGCTATTTGAGCCGGAGATGGACCAAGGCCGAGAGTTGTTCCAATCGCGGATGAGCTGAAGTGGAAGTTATTTTGTTGCGGAGCTGCGGAACATCCATCTGAACTGGATAATATTTGATATTTCCTTTCTAGATAACGCTGGTGTAGCTTTTTTTCTTCCTCTAGCATCTCCATTTGCAATTCTTTTTGCTGTAGCGAAACGTCAACAACTTTTGGCAATGTCGCTGGGATAGCTGTCACTCGCTGAGAAGCATGTTGTGAAAATGTTGCTGGTTCAGCTGTCACTCGCAAAAATTCATGTTGCGATGACGATGTTGCCGGCAGATGTTGTTGCGCTTCAGAAACATGGCGATTTGTTGCCCATGTAATCATCGTAGGTGTATGTGTATACATACTTGTACGTGTTAAATTCATTGGGGAACTAATTCGTGCATCAGTAAATAATGCTGTGGTACCACTTGGTACATATGACGTCGGTAGGTATTGCTCTGGAATCAAATGCGATTGCGTTGTGACCATAGGAACTGGCCGGAGTGGCAAGTTAGTATGTTCAACACTTGATGAGCTCACCTGTATTCCTCTGGTCGTATATGGCTGAGTGTTTGCTGTCGTCACTAGGTGCGATGTCGAGGGCGATGAAGATGTTTGTGGATGGATCGTGAAACTTGACATGAGGCCACTGAGCGGTTCGGTCGAAGCAGCATAGGCGCTAGTAGTGATTGGATTTGATCGTGGATTTGTGCAAAATTCGCAACTCCAACTGACATCAGCAACTCCATCATCAACTCCGACGCAATCGTAGTGATACCATTTATCGCAAGAATCACACTGCACCATGCGATCTGTTTCCCCTTCACTGCACATAAGGCAGATTGAAAAGGCACCATCTTTACCACACTTTGGAGGCATTTCTTTTATTTAAATAAAAGAACAAAATTACAATTTAAAAAAAATAATTTTAAAGATTTGTTGGAGTCGAAATTTTCAAAAATAAGTAAAGCCGACACAATTTTTAATAGCAAAAAATTTATTGAAATTTAAACTTTTTATGGCGCTTTAAAATTATTTGTGTTGGTACCCAACCCGTGATTTATCGACTGACTTCTTACCGCAATTTTCTTTATGTTGAAGGCTAGGTATATTATGAAGATTTGTTTACATAGCTTCAGTTATAAAGCGGCTTATATATCAAAATCTAAAGGGTGATCCAATCCAAAGCTACAAAAGATTAGTTATAAAAATTATAAAAGTAATAAAAAAAACATATTGATATTTTGAAGATTTTCACAACCAATCCCCTGCAACTCCAAACTGAATCACCCCGCACTAAGCCGTCGATAAATCATAAGCTGGGTAGCAACACAAAATTTTTAAATATTATAAACGGCGATAACAAGTGGTATAATTTTGAGGTTAAGTTGAGCGCGAACAATTTATTTGTTGCAGTGTGGATGGTATGTGGAACGCGAATAGAGTTTGACAGTTCGCAGCAACCACACTGCGATTCGTTACTACCAAATTGTTTTTACAAAATTCTCTTGTTTTAGAGAACAAAATGTAAATTTTATTATCCTAATATTAGTGTCAATTGGTTTCTTATAATTTAAATGTGTTTTTGTGTGGAATTGACTTTTTGAAATGTGTAAAATCACGTTTATTCGTCCATTCGCAGTTCCCAGTTCGTTGCTCATGTGCAAGGCACTTTAGGGCAAATTAAAATGGCTACGGTGGATTTTTATCTTCATGTCGAGTGTTTTTGGTAAAAATCCTCGGTAGACATCTTGGTTTGCCTACAAGCTAAACCGGAAATCAGCCTCATAAACTTATTCTTAGTGTGCGTGTAATTTCTCCTCTAATTTATGAAATTTCCCCTAAAAACTCAGTAATTGTGTCTATGTATGCGTGAAAACACGTCAATTTTTCTCGTTGAATTCGTCCACATTACAAATACAACAATGTAAACAAATGGGTTTTGGAGGGTGATACGTACGAAGGATTTATATCTTCATATAGAGTGTTTTTGTTAAAAATTGTGAACAGAATTGCTTCATATCACGTAAATTTTACAAAATAAAGGAAAGTAGTAAGTTATCATATGTTCGAGAACGAGACAACAAGTCTAAGCATGTTGTTTTATGTTTTGTGTCGTTTTGTGTTTTAGTTTTAGTTTATATAATTCTGGATACACTCAATAGCTTACCCTTTTTCTCAAAAATAAATTATAAACTAAGAACATCAGAATTTGTATTGTTTTTCTAATAAAAACAGCTCTTTTGTATTTCTTTTTAAATTTAGTTTATAAATTGTTATTAACAAAATAGACTTCTTCAGTGAGTTAAAAAACTGAAAACAGTATTAAGGAAAAATTTGTTTTTTTTTGTTTGTGCTTGGACACTAATATGAAAATAAAGCAAGAATCCTATTGTTTGTAGTTTGGTGGCAAATTTGGTGCAATCTCGAGCATCCTCGGCAAGAAGGAATGGTTGATGTATGAGTCTTTTCTAAGATAAAAGAAAACAAATTAAAAAAGGACAATAGTTTGTGTTGACTCATTCGAGTATGAGACTACTGAAGTCTTTTTATAAAATAAAATTTAAAATAAATTAAAATTGCATTTAAAAAATCGTAAGAAAATGCGTGGTTGACGGAGAGGGTTCACGAAGCCATTCCCCTTATTTTGATCAGTGGTTGTTGCCTTTGAAGCTTCTCCAATTGGTAAGTTATACAAGAAACAAGCTGTAGGAATTTACTTGGTATACATATATGATACGTTCTTCTTGAATTATAACATTTTTGTTTTTAAACTTCTGAGTTCTTCATACATATGCTAGATAAAAACTTGAATAAGTTTTAAATGTTACTTAGTAAAAGACCTGATTGGTAATTTTATTATAAAATTACTATTTATCATTGTGGTATAATATTATGATTTTAAGTGAGGCTGCTAGTAAGGCAATAAGAAAGCATTTTTGTTCATTGGATTTTACCTACCTTGTTCTCTTCAATTTACTTGGTGTTTTTTTTAGTTACTACTTGTTAACTAGGTGAGTATCGGAGTTTGGTCTTTTCTGGAGCATAAAACTTGCCTTGTACTAAAATTTGCAAAATTTGCCGTTATACTTATGTATTTACTTAAGTTTTTAAACAAATAAATTCGTTAGTATTTCTCTGAACTTAAAAATATTATCTCTTGCGAATAATAAAATAAAGCACACGTATTGTACTCGCAAAATAAACTATACTCGCCACATATATTCACATGCAAATTGGTAGTATCTGTGGTGTGTGGTTAGTGCGTATGACTGTCATGCCAGAGGTCTTGGGTTCAATTCCTGCCTGAGCCATCTTAAGTTTATTTCACGGGTACTGCCTCTTGTGAGGTATTGACAAATCCTCCAAGAGTGTTTTCTGAAATTAGTCGTTCGAATTCGGCTAAAAACTGTAGGTGCCCTTCATCCCTGACAACAATACTCGCACACAGGAATGGTTGAGGGTTGTAAGTTACTAGGCCCTAGTTCTAAATTGACTGTTGCGCCACCTAACTTATTTATTTAAATTGGTATGCTCAGATTCATAGGATATCTTTAAATTCAAATGGTTGTGTTGTGGAACATACTTCAAAAACATTGTATTCCTGGTAGGCTTTATACCTATACTATGGGAGAGGATCTCTTTCCCTCCGTTTAAGTGAGAGCTGAAATTTTATAAAAATTGACTTAAAATCTAAAAAAAAGTATAAAAAAAGCAACGGCAACACTTACATTTTAAAATTATACCTTTTTCAAAGCCAGAATTCTTCACTTTTTTATTAATTTTAAATAAAGTTGTTTCAATCAATAGTTTTTGATATAATTTACTTAACAATCAAAATTTGAGTATTGTTTTTCTAATGATTATAAAAACCAATAAATATGTAATTGATGTAGATAGCTGCTCTAATTAATTTTGTATCAAACCCTTAAAACTATTCGTTTCTTTATTTTCTAGTTTTTTAGAAAATTGAAAAACAAAACAATACTTTTGTACCAGATATGCGCATGTAAAGTTGAATTTAAAGAATCTGGATTAAAGAAAAAATAATTGATACTATGCATATAAACGTACATACATATGTCATGTCCATTTCAATCTCTTTTTTTTTCTAAATATACAGGCCAAAACAACACTAGTTGTAATTTTCTCCAGTTCTACGAGTCAGTAACGAACAACATCAAAGGCAAATGTGTTGACCAAACCTATACGTCTAACACAATAAACGATCTTGAAAGTCAGAACAAGCTTCTGGAAAAAAAAACAAATTTTATGCCGCAAAACAACACTCCACATCCATTAATATATGGCATTTTTCTTTTATAGAAAATAATAACTTAAAGAAAAATATAAGGACGAATTGGGATCTTAAATAATGAAATTTGTATTAGGTATAGTCATGATTGATAGAAAAGAAAGTGTTGGTCTGCAACTAATGGACTTCGACCCTCCCGACGGTAGCAGTGAACACATAGATTATGTGTTACCGCCAAAACAAAGGCTCTTGACCATCAATGACGAACTTAACGAACTCCACAGTAACACTCGTACGGACGATGAATTCATTGACGAGACTTACATACCTTTAACACATTGAAAATTTACGTGACTATATTTTCCAACTCCTGATTTACTTAAACTGTGACGTGGAATGCAATGCCTCCTCGTGGTGCATTCTGGTTTCTAAATGATTTTCTTCTTTACTTGACTCACAAAGGTTAACTTATCAATAAAATTGATTCTGGAAGTTAATACCAAAAAACTCTTAAAAAAGTGCGTATCGAAAGAAGAAATGCTAAAAAACCTCATTAACTGTATTAAAATAACAAAAGTGTATATGAAATTTACGATGGAAATAGTGAGATGCTGCTCGGGCTCACTATAAGCTTTGGGGTGGGTGCAAATTTTATTATATGCAAACTTTCTTTTAAAATTAAAGAAACTTTTGGGTTTCTTTTTTAATTATCTCAAAAAGTAGGGACATAAAAGAAATAGTTTAGTAAAAAAAAAATGATTGGAACAATAATTAACTTCATCAATTAATTTACTATCGATATCCATAATCATGAGACAAGTAATACTCAAAATTATTTTTTTAACTTTTTAATACATTTTGACTTTAAAGTCAATTTTTCAAAAACTTTTGAGTAAAACAACGGTATATACAGTTTATTTTAAATTGTAGAACTCTAGCTTTTGAAAAAAGGCCCGAGAACGTATTGAAATATATATATAATATTTAATTTTCCGGGAAAATAAACAGGCAATGACATGTTCCTTTTTTAGTAAGCAGAATATAACGAAACATTAATTTGTTTGCTTCTTAATATTAAGATCTTAAATTTCCTCTCAATAATATAAACATTTGATGAATCAATGAAATAATTCGTACCTACTGAATTAACTAATTCATTCTTCCTGCATGAACTTACTTTCATGTTGAATTGCACCGTGGTACTCGAGCTACTTACTTAAGAAAATAAATAGAGCTTACATTTGCATACCAGCTTTTGGTTTGACTTTTTGTGTTAATTAACTTCACATTAAATTTAAATTGGGGTTGTGCTTTAAATATTATAAAAACTAGAACTAATACGCTATTTCTTAAAACACCAATCGATTTCAGCCGTTTTGATTTTTTTTTGAATTTATAAAAAAGATAAACAAAAATAAAAGAAAAACCTGGAAAAATAACCGAAACTGGTTTGTAGGGGTAGGTAGAAAAATACATTTATATTTTTTGACATTTTGCCGAATCACCGCGGTTATCAATTACACAATGTCCTCTCCTGGTTGTATAGCTACCCAAATCTTAACAAACTTTCTTTAGAATCAATTTCCATACATTCTAAATTTCTTGGAATAAATTAGGCATTCAATTTTTGGAGCTCATTTTTATTTTAAGATGCTGCCATAGGTTTTCTATTGGGTTTTGGACCGGGCTGCAAGACGACCAGTCGAAAAGACCTTAATATGATCCTCAATTTTTTTAATCGGGCCAACGCACAACCAATACCCAGATCATAACACTGCCAACACCACAGTGCCGATCTACATTCCACCCGCAGTGCACGCGTTTTTGTTTGTTTTGTGAGAGCCGAGCCCCTAAGTTCTTCTTATTTTTTTTTTGTTTGTCCATACTGTTGCTTTTTTAGTTCTTAAAACATACCCCGTATAAAAAAATAAAAATAAAAAGAAATATAAAAAAATATAGTCTATGCCCAATAAATTAATTCAAATAATTAACTATATGTTGTGGAAACCAATTTTAAATAAAATTCATGTGCAGTGTTGTGTCGTAAAAAAAACAATACCTACCAACCAACATAATAAACCAACAAACAAAATCTTGTGTCAACGCGCCAATAATAAAATCGAATACCTACCAGTAATCCAAAGAAATGGCAAATAAAAAAAAAAAAAAAAAAAAGTGGAATGGGTAACCCTTCCCTCAACTTAATATAGTCATATTACCACAGATAATAATTTTATACAGATGTCTCATCCCTGCAGGAAAAAATGAAACATTTTTTTCCCTTAACAGACAAGCCTTAACAGACAAGAGCTTTTAAAAATAAAGCTGAGAAAGCTCTTTTTGCCTTGCATATTTTCTTTTTCTTATTTTTTCTCTTCTCTTTTGTCATTTTGTTTGCCAATGAATACAAAAACATAGTTCGGACCATTGGAAACAAATGTAAACAACAACAACCCTATTTTTTACAAGGAAGTATATGGGAGTTGATGTAGGTTATGCCTGTATCTTGTTTTTTTATGCGCGTTTTGGTGCGTAGAAGAAGAAAGAGTTGATCATTTTTGTTTATTTTTTTGTGAATGTTAGATTGTTAGGTGTCCGGTAAGGAGAATAGAAGAAGTTGCTTGTGTATTGATATATGAAAATTGTGTGGGCAAGTAGGGACAAGTGAATGTGCACATGAATTGGTTTCTGTGTTTTCTATTTTTAACTTCCCATAGGAAGTTATTGTAATGGGTCCGATTTGTCGAATTGAAAATTTTGACATTTCTCGACGTTTCAAGGTCCCTAGAGTCGAAATAAAATATTTTTAGAAAGATGTCTGTGCGTGCTGTGCGTGGCTGTGTACGTACGTCGTCCATAGCTCAAGAATTTTGAGAAAAATCAAGTTAACACTTTCCTTACAAAATATAAAAACATTATCTAATAAAACTTAGTAAAAATTTACTTTCGACTCAAATATGTTTACAAAAATTAAAAATATTGGCTTCAAACTAATTTTATCTCACAGAAAATATTGTTTTCGATATTCAATAATTTTTTTATAAGAATCCAACAGTCCATTTTTTCATAAAAAAAATCTACAAGTACCTATCCAACATGGGTAAAAAATGATGGTCGGTTCTCGATATCTCGTGAACGATAGAAGATATTGACTTCAAATTAATTTAATTCATCCAATTTGTATTTGTTTATATAAGAAATAAAAACTTTTAAGAAATGCTACTTAAATTGGTAAAAATTTATTTTCGACTTAAATATCTTTTCAAAACTTTGAGATATTGGCCTTAAACTACTTTTATCTTTTAAAACATATTGTTGTCAACATTCAGTAAAATTTTGAAAAAAATCGAATTGACAGTTTTTGTACAAAAAATTAAAAACCTAAAAAAAATTAAACAAAAGTTGGTAAAAATTGTTTTTCGAAGTAAATATCTTTTCAAAAATTTGAGATTATGGCTTTAAACTAATTTTATATTATAAAATATATTGTTTTCAATATTCAGAAAAATTTTGAGAAAAATGGAATCGACAATTTTTTTACAAAATATAAAAAAAACCTAAAAAAAAATTAATAAATGTTGATAAAATTTGATTTTCGACTCAGATATATTTTCAAAACTTTGAGATATTGGATTTAAACTAATTTTATCTTTCAAAAAATATTGTTGTCAACATTCAGTAAAATTTAAAAAAAATCGAATTGACAGTTTTTTTTATAAAAAATAAAAACTTTAAAACACATTACTAACAAATCACAACAACAAACACATAACAGGCCCCCGAAGAAATCAACGAGCGCATCAAAGGGTTTTATGTATTTCGATGGGGGTGATAAAATGCAACAACAAATAACGTACGTTACCGCGAACAATATAAACAAATACAAATTGGATGAATGAAATTAATTTGAGAGATATCGAGAACCGAACATCATTTTTTACCAAATTTTGCGTACTGTTTTTTGTAGACTGTTGGATTCTTATAAAAAAAATTACTGAATGTCAAAAACAATATTTTCTGTCACATTAAATAAGTTTGAAACCAATATTTTTAAGTTTTGAAAAGATATTTGAGTCGAAAGTAAATTTTTACCAAGTTTTAGTATTGTTTTTTTTAGGTTTTTATTTTATTTTATTTATTATTTTATTATTTATTATTTATTATTTATTTTAATTGTTGACTCATTATGTACAATAAGGTACATCATCCAATTGACACCAGTCAACAACACTTCATTACGTTTAAAAAGATATAAAACTGAAAAATGTATTCGTGGAGATTTTAGAAAATTGAAGAAAAAGATGAATTTATAAAAAAAAAAATCCACATGAATGCACGCAGCTAGCATTTACATATCCGATTATACGAACTCGAGCCATAAAGACAACCTTGTCCTTGCTTTGTTTCTATTTCCAAAGACAACTGTAAACATTTTTTTTTCTCGTCGTCGACAAGCGATCAACTCTCCTGCACTTGTTTTCAACGCATCACCACCAACCACACCACAAAAAAACCAAAATAAAACGAGTTTTGGTTTGTGAAGAATGATCGTGGTGTATTATGTGTATCTGTGCATTAGGATTATGAGAGGAAAAGAACATACAAAAATGATTTCAGTTTTTTCTTTGCCTTAGTTTTCATTCATAGGAAAGAAGACGAGTTAAAGCTTTTTGAAAAAGCTCTTTTTTTTGGTTGATTTCAGTTTCATATATCATTTCTCGCCATAAGGGTGAGACATCTGTATAAAATTATTATCTGTGATATTACCTTAATTGTTGTAGGCATTGCGTACGGTGTTTTCTATACCTACGCAGTGTGTACAACGATTGAGCTCATGCGTTTTTGGATAGATTAGTATATGTGATATCTAGTTAACCATTATAGATAATTGTACGAATTGTGTTTTGTAAGTTTTAAATATTGTAATGTTTGGTGAATTCAGAGTGGATTTTAGCAACATTCGTAGTCTTAGAAAGATTTTCTATGCCACATATGTTCACACTGAGACACACAGGCCAGCTGTTTTCGCATTAAGTGAAACTCAGATAGGTGAAGATCCCGATCATTTGGGATTTAATCTAAATGGGTATAACCTAGTGCCATTATTCTCTCGCCACCATGGATTAGCCGTATTTATAAGAAATGATGTTGCATACCAACATAAACCACAATATGGTTTGTGCTCTAACACAAACTTTAACTTCACGTGGTCAAAATTCACGTTAAATAAGCGCATCATCCATGCATGCTTTCCTTATCGAAATCCAAATCTGGACAGAAATTCGACCGATGGAAGTTATGTTGAATTCTTTGCTGCGTTAAACCAATTAACTCAGCTTGTTGACGAGCCAACTCGAATTCTTGACGTTGCAGGTCAATCCGCCAACACCCTAGCCTAGTTTCTTACCTTACCTCTGACCCTAATAAATACCCAATCAGTGTATTACCGCCTCTAGGCAAATCACCATTGTATCGTATCTGCAAATTGCATGTCAAAAAAACCTAGTTAAAGAAACAACTCCTAAGAAAACCGTTTGGCAATATGAGAAAGCCAACTGGGACGGTCTCAATGAATTCTTCAGGAACTTTGACTTTAGTGACGTCGATTCCAGCGCAGATATGATTACAAATTTAATTTTTTGTGGAATGAGACATTTTAGGGAGCGTATCGGAATCCCGCTTTTTAAAATCCCGTTTTTAAAAAATCCCAAAAAAAAAGTTTTATAATCCCGTCTTCTTAAATACCGATTTTTTGAAGTCCCGTCATTTAAAATCCCGCTTATTAAAAATTTCGTTCAATTACAATCCCTTTTTTTTTTTACAAAATACGTGCATTAAACTGAATAACAATAGGAGTCAAAGGTTTGAATGTTATATTACTTGACTAATATATAATAATTACAAATAATACTGTACATAAACAATAATTTTTGTTTACAATATTAATTCTTGCACAAACAAAATGCATCCTACAGCAAATCTACCTCTTGATAACGGTCTTACCACTATCGTTGACTTTGTTAATTTTTAATTTGAGTTTGTTGTTTTGTATTAAAAGATACTTTACTTTATATTTTTATTTTTTGATATGTTATATTTGTTAAAGGTCACAATAAAATGAATCAAGGAAAATACCACAAAATAAAATCGCGCGATTTTTTTTTTTTAATAAACAACTAATTTTGATTGCAAAATCACGGTATTATAAGAAACGGGATTACAAAAAGCGGGATTCTAAAAAGCAGGATTATAAAAGACGGGATTTTAAGAAACGGGAATATAAAAACCGCGATATCGAACCCAAACCGGGTAAAATCTTTCAAACCCAAGAAAAACTCATGGTTTGGTTCGAGCTGTAAAGAGTTTATAAGGATCAAAGATGTAAGTTTCCCCACTGGGGAAAACCAGAATAAGTTCAAACAAGCTAGGAAGACCTGCAACGGTCATATTCGACAAACCAAATTTTTGCATGACCAGATTTTAAGGCAAAAAATACTACAATGTCCCAAAGGTAGTACAAATTTCTGGTCCTTTGTAAAAAACGTACACCACGTCATCCTCGGTTCCAACGGCTGTCCACAATGACACTCCATATGTAAGCTCGATTGATAAAGCCAATTTGCTTGCAGCAAAGTTTGCTGTTAATTCGGCGCTACCGGAGAGTATCCTCCTGTTCTTGAGGGCGTAAACAATTATATGGGACGAACCTTCTTTCGCACTCGTGCAGTTGCAAGAGTACTGAAAGACCTTGACATACACAAATCCGCTGGCCCGAATAGTATCCCCCTATTGTTCTGAAGAGGTGATCTTCAACGCTGCCAAAACCACTGCCTAAGCTCCATCTTTCCTGTTCTACAGGTTCCGAGGGGATGGAAAATAGCATTTGTTTAGTCTGTCCCTAAAAAAGGCGAATCATTCCCTCCCTCCAACTACCGTCCAATAGCACTCACGTCCCTTCTCTCCAAGGTCATGGAAACTTGATTGTTTAACAGGAATTTAAAAGTAACCTGGTAATTACAATTATTAGAGCCTAGCTGCGAGGACTATTAGCTCTGAATTGCTAAAACGAAATTAAATTTTATAATTAAGATTACATATTATTTGGTTTGCTAATTCTATATTTTTTAAGCTTGGAATTTTGAGGATTTGATAAATAGATAGTTCTTTGGAAATAGATTTTAAGTGTTTTTTTGTTTCTCTACAGTTTTTTAATAAGTGTTCTAAATTAAGAGTTATGTTGCAGGTGGTGCATACGGGAGAATTTTGTTTGGTGAGGAGGTGTTCGTGCGTGATAAGAGTGTGTCCAAGCCTTAGTCGAACAAAATTACTTATTTTTATTTTCAAAATGTTGGGGTATTGGGGATGAGATCTGTCGGCATTGATTTCTTTGTAGTGGTGATGGTATTGGCTCCAATCGTTTAGCTGTTTATTTTTCATTGTATTTCTTATAGAGTTACTCAGGTCTCGTTTAGTAAAGATGTTAAAGTTGTAAACGGGTGCATCTTTGATAGACCTAGCAGCATGATCTGCTTCTTCGTTGCCACGTATTCCAGAATGACCGGGGACCCACATCAACTTAATGATTGGGATTTTGATGAGATGATTTCGTATACCGCATATATGTAAGTTCATCGTTGTTGGGGTTGGCGATAGCTTTCAACAGAGATATACTATCAGAGCATATTGTTCTGAAGAGGTGATCTTCAACGCTGCCAAAACCACTGCCTAAGCTCCATCTTTCCTGTTCTACAGGTTCCGAGGGGATGGAAAATAGCATTTGTTTAGTCTGTCCCTAAAAAAGGCGAATCATTCCCTCCCTCCAACTACCGTCCAATAGCACTCACGTCCCTTCTCTCCAAGGTCATGGAAACTTGATTGTTTAACAGGAATTTAAAAGTAACCTGGTAATTACAATTATTAGAGCCTAGCTGCGAGGACTATTAGCTCTGAATTGCTAAAACGAAATTAAATTTTATAATTAAGATTACATATTATTTGGTTTGCTAATTCTATATTTTTTAAGCTTGGAATTTTGAGGATTTGATAAATAGATAGTTCTTTGGAAATAGATTTTAAGTGTTTTTTTGTTTCTCTACAGTTTTTTAATAAGTGTTCTAAATTAAGAGTTATGTTGCAGGTGGTGCATACGGGAGAATTTTGTTTGGTGAGGAGGTGTTCGTGCGTGATAAGAGTGTGTCCAAGCCTTAGTCGAACAAAATTACTTATTTTTATTTTCAAAATGTTGGGGTATTGGGGATGAGATCTGTCGGCATTGATTTCTTTGTAGTGGTGATGGTATTGGCTCCAATCGTTTAGCTGTTTATTTTTCATTGTATTTCTTATAGAGTTACTCAGGTCTCGTTTAGTAAAGATGTTAAAGTTGTAAACGGGTGCATCTTTGATAGACCTAGCAGCATGATCTGCTTCTTCGTTGCCACGTATTCCAGAATGACCGGGGACCCACATCAACTTAATGATTGGGATTTTGATGAGATGATTTCGTATACCGCATGTATGTAAGTTCATCGTTGTTGGGGTTGGCGATAGCTTTCAACAGAGATATACTATCAGAGCAGATAATGGTTTTTTCCCGAAGCTTTATTGCCGTTGTAATAGCTTGAAGAATACCAAATGCTTCGGCTGTAAGAACTGATGTAAAATCTGGTAGAATTCCAATGTTCAGAATACAGCCGTCCTCTTGTGTTACTGCAAACGAGGTGTTTTCTTGGGTCTTTGAACCGTCTGTAAAAAAGAATTTCCATCCTTCATCTAGAAGAGTTGATTGAATATCTAAGAACAGGGTTCGGTATACGGAGTGATCGGTGTTGTTTTTCCTATATTGCGATAGTGTCATGTCAATCGATTTGGGCTTTATATTGCAAGGAGGGAATGAAGGTTTGAAATTATATCCTCGTTTTGTTGGAAGTTGAAGTTGATTAGCTTTGATTAGAGCTAGTTTAATGGTCGATGGAATTCGTTTTACGCATTTTTGATTTATTGCCTGCGAGATGTCGACATCAATAAGTGAATTTCTGGAGAAGACTAGTTTTGAGGTTAAGTTCAATGTCATCTCATCAATCCGATGTTCTATAGTTGGAAGTCCAGCTTCGGCAAGTAAATTTTGTATTGGTGTTGTTGGGAAGGCGTTAAGGCATCTTCTTACTGCTTGATAGTATGGTGGTTTAATAATGTTTAATAATAAAGCGTTGATTTGGGGCATTTACCGTAAATATATATTCCAAAGTCAATTTTGCTTAGTATTAACATTTTTGTTATGTGTGAAAGAGTATTTATATGAACATTACTTTTACTATTACTCAAATATTTAATGATATTGGTTCTCGCAGCTAGGTTTTTTCTTAATTCTAAACAGTGCTCTTTCCAATAATATTTGTTATTAAAAATTAATCTTAGAATACTTAGGTTATTTAAATTTGGAATCGGTATATTATTAACATTAAAAGTAAGATTAGAGCAGTTAAATATGGAGTAGTTTACATTTTGATAATGCTAATTTTGCGCCGGATTCTAAAGACCATGTGAGGATATCGTTAACGGCATTAAGAAACATGTTTTTGCAATTATTTAAGTCAGAGATTTTGCTTAGAATATAAACGTCGTCAGCATAAAGAGAGTGGTTTAATAGGTTATGCTTTTCGAGTATATTGCTTATGTCGTCGAATGCTATCGTGAACAGCATTACCGATAGAGGTGACCCTTGTGGTATACCGTCTTCTAATGGGTATGTTTTGGAAAAGCAGTTATTAATTCTTGAAGAGAATTTTCTGTTGGATAAGAATGAATCGACGTAATTGAAAATTTTTAAACCAATATCCCACCTTTTTAGTTTATTTAAAATAACACTTTTCCCGATTCGACCAAAAGCTCTCTCGAAGTCTAATGAAAGTACGGATACATGGTTTTTTGACGAGATGGCTTTTGAGATGTAGTAATCTAGATGAAGATGGGCGTCAACACAGCCTTTGCTAGGCTCGAAAGCAACTTGTTTTGGAGATATACATTTTTTGGATTCAGCGAACCAAAGTAGGCGTTTCGCCACAAATTTTTGATAGACATGAAATCAGTGATATTGACCGATAGCTTTCAATCAAAATTTTGTCCTTATTTGGTTTGGGGATAGGGAGCAATATGGCTGTTTTCCAGTTTTGAGGTATCGTTGAGGTAAGACAAGATTCGAATTCTACAAGTGAAATATGTTTTTCGATTTCACGGGAGAATTGGTTACTGGTGTTTGGAACGTAATTGATAATTTCATTTTTTTTGCATGTGAAATTTAATGGAAAATTTGAATCGCTTGAGTATTCGGAACATGTTTTTGCAAAACAATCGGCCATACTTGTGTCTGATATAATTTGATTTTCTGATAAAATACTAAATATTTTTGATGGAAGAGGATTACCTGTGAGGCGTCTAACATTTTGCCATATCTTTGTAGGGGTAGAATTCGGGTTTATTTTTTTCGTAAATGCTCTAAAACTTTTAGCTTTACTTTCTTTAAGGCATTTTCTAATGAATTAAGTGTGATTGTATGGGTCTTTTCTGGAATGCTTTTAAAGCCAACATTTTTTCCTTGCGAAGTTTTGTTAGTTCTGAATTCCACCAAGGTACAATTGTGTTTAATTTGGGATTGTAGCTAGCACCTGATTGGGGGATAGATGTGTTTGCAGCTACGCGTATGGATTTTTGGAGGATTGCTGCTTCTTTGTTGTTATTTTTACTAGGTGGTTTGTCCGATAGATAGATTTGAATTGTATCTTTGAAATGGGACCATTCCGCTAGATCGGTTTTGAATTTCAAGTTTGGGGGGTATTTTTCCACTGATCTCCCAATAGTAATGGCACTGATAATAGAAAAGTGGTCACTATTATGCAGATCAGGTAAAGTTTTCCATGATATTACGGGGAAAAGTTGAGAAGAACAGCAAGTTACATCTATATTTGAGAGAGTGGGTAGGTGACCCATCGTTTAGAATTATCAGATTTGAATTTAGTAAAAATTCTTCAATTATTCGACCTTTTTTGTTGGTTATGTTTGATCCCCAAAGCGTACTCCACGCATTGACGGCTCCACCAAATATAATAGGAGAGTTACATTGGGAAATTATATTGTCTAGGTCGTTTTTTTCGATGTTTTGATGTGGATGGATGTATATACCTATGTACATATGTAATTTTGGTTTGGAGTTGAAGTTCAAAGCAAATGGTAAGTAAATTCGAGTTGATAGGTCGGATTTTATTTGGAATATTTTTTTTAAACTGAAGATTGGGTTCCAACCCCAGTGGAAAGTTGTTGGGGGCAGCAAACGAGAGAGGGGGGGAATGGTGCGTCCACTAAGGCACCTCTCCTTATCCAGACGGCAGCGGAGGAATTCCCGAGATGGAATCAACGGTGGCGTCTACAGTTCCAGTAAGGCTGAACTACTTAGTGAACACCTTATAGGGCTGCTACGACTTATTCGGAGCCCAGGCCTATAAGGAGCGGTTTATCCGGCTCCACGTCCTTGGAGTTATACTAAGGATCTGGCCCTCCAGGATGGGGGTTGTGCCGTCGGGGTGACTTCCCGACCACTTAAAAATCTCATAGTTGCGAAGCACCAACAAGCCTCGGATACGGACGGATTTACTGTGGACAACCTAAGCAAACGAATTAAGGACAACGAACTTCGAATATGCACGTGGAATGTTAGGTCCCTTAGGTTCTTCGAGCTCTTAGACAAAACATATGAGCAGTGTCCTAGCTACGATAATAAAATTGTCCTGGGCGATTTTAATGCCAAGCTAGGAAGGGAAGGCATCTTTGGTGGAATAATCGGGAAAAACAGCCTGCACGATAACACTTCCGACAACGGATTGACATTGCAAAACAGGGAGATGCTGGGAGAAGGTACAACGTCGAACGGCTACAATCGCAAGAGATCGCCAAATCCTTCTCCGACCGAGTTACAAGTAACCTCTCTCGAAGTTTTGTGCCGCCGACACAATGTATAGAAAGCCAGTGGCATCATTGCCAAGATGCACTCAGAGAAGCCGCCTCTGACGTGCTGGGCTTCAAGCAACCACCAACAAGGAACCCCTGGTCTGATGAGGAATGTCGGCAGGCAAATGCAGCCAAACAACAGGCACGCAAAGCGGCGCTGCATAAAAGGACGAGAGCTGCTCATGAGCTCTATGAGCAGAAGAGGCGAGAGGAACACCGACTTCTCAGAAGGAAAAAGAGAGAGCATGAGAAGCGTGCGGTCGAAGATGTTGAGAGGTTTAAAAGCAGAAATGAAGTTCGAAAGTTTTATGAACAGGTGAAACGAAATTCACAAGTACATAAACCTAGAACTGAAGGCTGCAAAGACGAAAGTGGAAACATCATAGTGGAACCGCAGTCAATGCTGAGGATTTGGAAGGACCACTTCTGCAGACTGTATAACGGCGACGACGAACCCAATTCCGCTGTCAGGCAGGATGATCTATTGAACATAGACGACGAAAGCCAACAATCCCGTCCTCCCGACTTAGACGAAGTAAAGATTGATATATCTAACCTAAAGTCTAACAAAGTCGCTGGAGCGGATGGCTTAAATGCCGAGCTCTTTAAAGCAGCTGGAGATAAGTTGGTAAGGAGCATGCACCAACTTATCTGTAAGATATGGTCGGAAGAAAGCATGTCCGATGAATGGAACCTCAGTATTGTTTGCCCGATCCTGAAAAAAGGAGACCCTCTAAACTGCACCAATTATAGAGGAATCAGTCTACTTAACATCGCCTACAAAATCTTCTCTGCCGTAATATGTGAACGTCTAAAGCCCATCGTCAACAACCTGATAGGTCCTTATCAGTGTGGTTTTAGAGCAGGAAAGTCCACAGTCGATCAAATATTCACATTACGGCAGATCCTGGAAAAAACCCAAGAACACCAAATCGACACCCACCATCTTTTCATCGATTTCAAGGCCGCATATGACAGTATCTACAGGGACGAACTGTATAGAGCCATATCTAGTTTTGGCATCCCTGCCAAACTCGTCCGTTTGTGGAGAACGACCATGGAGAATTCACGCTGCTCCATAAAGGTTGGAAACAACTTAACAGAACCTTTCGATGTCAAAAAAGGTTTTAGACAAGGTGATGCGCTGTCATGTGATTTTTTTAACATCGTACTTGAAAGAATAGTGCAAAGCTCACACGTCAACACTAGAGGCACTTTCTTTCAAAAGTCTGTCCAATTACTAGAATATGCTGATGACATTGACATAATCGGAATAACTCAGCGTGATGTCAATGGGGCTTTTGTGAGTATTGAGGCAGAGGCAGTAAAAATGGGTTTAACGGTTAATGAGGGCAAAACAAAGTACATTCTGTCATCAAGAAAGGACCTACAACACCGACGTCTTGGTGAAAACGTCACTATCGACAGACGTAACTTTGAGGTAGTCAAGGACTTCGTCTACCTAGGCTCCGCTGTAAACGCAGAAAACAACATCAGCGCTGAGATCAAACGAAGAATAACTCTTGCTAACCGCTGTTTCTTTGGGTTAAGAAAGCAATTGAGTGGAAAAATCCTCTCGAAGGACCAAAGTGTCGCTATATAAGACCCTTATCATCCCCGTCCTGCTGTATGGTGCAGAAGCATGGACTATGACAAAAGCGGGTCGTTTCGAGAGAAAGGTTCTTCGTGTGATCTACGGTCCCGTATGCATCGAAGGGGAGTGGAGGAGAAGATGGAACGACGAGCTGTACGGGCTGTACAGCGACGTAGACTTAGCCAGAAGGGTAAAAGTCCAACGACTAAGATGGCTGGGTCACGTAGAGCCGGCCCGGAAAGTCTTCGAATCCACACCCACAGGACAGCGCAGTAGAGGAAGACCGCGAATCAGGTGGCGCGCACAAGTGGAAGACCTCAACCAACTCGGAGCGCGAAACTGGAGACATTTAGCTAGGGACCGAGCTAGATGGAGAAGTTTGTTGGGTGAGGCCCTAGTTCACACAGGACTGTAGCGCCACCTTAAGTAAGTAAGTATTTTTTTTAATGAGTAGACCTATTCCCTGTTTACAGGAGGTGTTACTGTCTAGGTTTATAAAATGTCCATTATAATTTTTTGGTACGATTGGTGATAAACCGAAAGGTAAATGTTTTTCTTGTAGTGATACAAGACATGGATTGTGTTCTTTTAATAAAACATTTAACTCGTCAAGGTTATTAAAGAAACCTTTCATATTCCATTGTAGAATATTGAGAGTCATGTTTTTGGATTGGCAGTTTTCCCAACTACTTTTTTTGCGTGAAGCAAAGAATGTGTGTTTACTAGTGCCTGGGTAATTTGTTTTGTCTTTAGATTTGTTATTCGAATTTAAATGAGGGTTTTGTGATGATTGATGATTAAGTTGATCGGGTGAAGGCCGCGGTGCTCTCCGATCGTCGCACGCGCCTGTCATTCCGTTATCGGGTAAACATTGGCAGTTTTCCCAACTACTTTTTTTGCGTGAAGCAAAGAATGTGTGTTTACTAGTGCCTGGGTAATTTGTTTTGTCTTTAGATTTGTTATTCGAATGTAAATGAGGATTTTGTGATGATTGATGATTAAGTTGATCGGGTGAAGGCCGCGGTGCTCTCCGATCGTCGCACGCGCCTGTCATTCCGTTATCGGGTAAACAGGCGCGCTCGACGATCAGTGAGGATCGCGGCCTTAGGTTTAGGCTGTTAGAGTTATGATTATTTTGCGTCATCTTCATCATCTATGTTCATAAAATATGAATTTTTATGAATTAAATTATCTGTTAAAGAGGAGATTGGAGATTTGCTGGCGGTAGAGAAGGAAGAGTATTTGATATTTGGCTTTGATTTGAGATTAAAGTTGAATTAGATTGGGAAGATGAGATTTGGTTTTGAGTGGGATTATTATTGCAAAGAGTTTGGTTTTCATTTGAGATTGGACTTGAACTAGTTTGTGCAGAAGAGATTTGTTTCGGGGAGTTGTTTGTTTGTTCAGTTTGTTTTGTTGTTTCTGTTGGGGGGTTTGAGCTTTTTATGGCGATTGGTTGACGAGCTTTGTAGGAATAGGTATTAACATTGCATTGAGTTGATGATGGGTTAAGTTGATTATACGCGCGCTTGGCTTTAGCCATGGTGCACTTTTGTCTTGTTTTTATTGTGAGTGTTTCTTTATTTTCTTTGTATTTTGGATAGTCTAGGGATGAGGAGGGGTGGGGATCGAGGCAATTGGCACACAGAATACGTGTACAGGGGTCCTTATTGTGTGGTGGCAAATTGCATGTTACGCAGGAAGCTTCTCTGACACAACGTTTCTTCGTGTGACCAAGCAGCTGGCAGTTTTTATACCTCATAGGATTCGGAATGTATTCGTTGACTTTGGCCTTGTACCAACCTATTTCAACTGTGGTAAGGGGTTGATAAAGGTCGAATGTAAACAACATAAGACCGGTGGGAGTGCGTTTAATAAATAAAATAAATCGGGTGGCGCAACAGTCCGTTGAGAACTAGGGCCTAGTGACTTACAACTCTCAACCATTCCTGTGTGCCAGTACTGTTGTCTTGGGTTCGATCCCTGCCTATGCCATCTAAAGTTTTTTTTCACGGGTACTGCTTCTTGCGAGGAATTGACAAATTCTCCAACAGTAATTCTTGTCATGAAAACTGGAGTGCGTTTATTGCTTTCAATTTCTTTGGTGAATTTATAAACTTCGGTTACGTTTTTTGTGTGCATTTCAGCTACAATTTCTGATTCAGGAGTATTTTTGAGCCAGGGAGCATACACTACCTTTCGAAGAGTTGAGAAGATTATGGTATTTAACCTGCACTGGGCACATGTTTGCAATGTTTGTCAATTTCAAAAACTTTTCGGCAACTTTATTATTTTTTGCTAGGGTAAGGATACTACCATCACGGAGTTGTGTTACATTTTCGTATTCAGTACTTACTGCGTCGATAGCTTTTTTTAATACGAACACGCTGATGGATGAGATGGGAGTAACATCGCTCTTTTGTGATATAACCACAAATTTGGGATTTTTTGATATGGTTTTAGTTGAAAGAGATGGGAAATCATCAAAAATTATGGTTTTTTGTTTGGTTTGCTGGTGGGTTCGATAGTGGGGTATCAGGTGATAGCCCTTCATATCGATTCCCTCTAAATTTAGACCCTATAATGGGGAAGTCTAAAGGAAGAAACCAAGCACGTCCAAAAAGTGTGGTTTTGTTTTCAAACGAGAACAATTAGGAAAGAAAAAAAAAAATCACCACGGGCAAGTAAGCCCAAATGAGTGAAAGGGAGGATAGGACACTTGTAATGGAATTTTTAAGTCACTGTCAAAATTGCGAGCTGATGTTTACTCATCAAGAGCAAGACGGAGACTGAAACTTGATTAATTATCAGCTTAAGACTGTAATTTACAAAGCCTTCAATCGTCCAAAGCTTTAATAAAATTCGAATATCTGGGCAGGTTCCCCAAAAACAAGTTTAAGTCTTTTAGATAGAATCCAAAAAAGAGCTTTGAAAATGATAGGCGATCGAACGTTAACCGAAACATTTGCATCTCTCGAACACCGCCGCAATGTTTCATGCCTTTCGTTGTTTTACAGATAATTTTACAAACAATGTTCTGTCGAATTAGTCAGTTGCATTCCACCCCTCAAACAAATCAGCCGTAATACTCGCACTTCCAGGAATGCTCATCAGTTAACCCTTGAGCTCTATTTCGGACGTACTTTTGAATATAGAGATTCTTTTTTTTAACTACTCATCGAGAATGTGGAATGCTTTACCGAACTCTTTTTTCCCTCCCATTTTAATATTCAAAATTTGAAAACCAATGTGCACCGGTATCTTCTTCCTAAATCCTTCCCTATTTCATGTTTGTAACAAATGAGTAAATTAAATTAAAAGCGAACGCTAGCCCCTGAGGGACCAGCCCAACCGTCCGACTTACTTTTCGAATAAAAAACTTATTTCGTTTTAATCGTTATAATTCTTTATTGTACGAGATCTAAAATTGAACTAAAACTAACTTAACTAATTCCCTAAAATTACACCTAACGGCGTGCTGTTGACCTACGACTGTGATTTGCATGGTCAGTGACCATGCTCGTGCATTAACCCCGTTACTTGACACCCACCAATCATATTGACCTCCATGCGCCGTTACTTGATACCCACCAATCGTGGGAACTCATAATTTACCGTAATAATTTGCTTAGCTGGCAAATAATGATCGGGCGCGTGTTGGCGCAAGGTGTTACTCAGTTAACACAAAGTTTATAGTAAATAACATGTGACACTTAAACTTATAAATTAGGTAGGTAGTAATTTCAATTTAATTTAGCACTAATCGGTGCCCAGTATTTTTGGTTAACCTGTCTTTCGCTAACACAAATAGGTTCGACAGTTTTCCTATGCTTGAATATGCAACATATAGCTGCCGATGAGAAAAACATGGATTTTTCAAATCTAAACCACAAATGGACATTGTTTGACCTTGAAACTTTTTTTGTATAGACATGACAAAAGCTAAACGAATTGGAAACTGTAACCTTCTGAAGGGTATCGTAGAATCTGACGGTATCATTGAAATGCGTGGCAAGAGGACCACTTTTCAACTTTCCAGTTTAAATGGTTGCTTCAAGAATATTTCCGGTTATCTTTTTGATGACCAAACGTGTACCGTTGCATAGTTGCGGTGGATTCAAATTACGTAGAAGAATAACAGGTGAACCAATCTTTAAGCAAAGGTTATGTGGTGGCATTCCACTGAATTTAAAAATTCAACTGGAAAATGTACACTATCATTTTTATTAACAACAGTGTCGATTGATTTAAAAGACATCAAGTCGCCTGGTAGGTTAGGTTAGGTTAAAGTGGCTGTCCGTGATGGAGTAGGACACACTAAGGCCAGTTTAATGGCCCATTTTGATACCACATGAATCTTGAAGCTTTCTTTTAAGCTCAATGAAACCAGTTTGAGTCGCTTACGAAAGGTGAGAGGCTGATTATGCTAATATGATTTAGATCGTTAAGATAGTTATAGAAGAATTCTCCTATGTAATTCTTGAGTTTTTGAGCTAGAGCAGGGGCCCTACTATGTAACTCGATTCTACAATGAAATTGCTCGAATTCGAAAAATTGGTACTATGTATCTATTTGACTACTTTCGAACAAACAAGAATCGAATAGTTCTAGTAGTGCCAACTATATTCTTATGAACTTTCGAATAAACGAGGAACTACGTAACTCGAAAGTAGAATTCAAAACAAGGCAAAATCGAAAATAATCGCTCTACATCAAATGTGTTTGCGAACGAAGTTTTTTTTTGCCAAAGTGTAGTTAAAATGTTATAAATTATTAATATGCAATTTGAATTTGAGAGTTTTTCATTCAACTTTTTGTGTTTTATTATTTTACCACCCCAATTACACCGGGAATTCGTGATTTTTGCCAAAAATAGCGTTTGGACTTTCGTTTCTCTTCCTCATTCATTTCAAATTCATCATCAGCGGGCACATGACTCTTTCGATTGAAGTTAAAACCTCAGCTATAATCTTGGACGTGGTCTGTTGAGCAAGTCCCGCACGCTTGTCTCCACCGATTTGATTTTGGTAACCTCCTGTTGCCAAAAATTTCAGGGTCCCTTGATCATATTGGGAACAGAAGTTTGCCTTTGGCGAATACTAAGGTGCGTTGAAATTTGGTTCAATTAAAACATGAATGCATCTTTTGAAAGGCGGTAATTTTTAACAAAGCTGAAATAATGTAGATTGGATTAAAAATGCGTTCAAATAGATGCTCAATATGGGTAAACCTTTTCTCGCTAAGCTCCATTATGTTGGAATTGTCTCTGATTCGCCTTCTTTCTTTTTGTTCAATTCGTTCCGGATTTTCTTCAGAATCTAACCAAATTGCGGCACTGTCCATTTGTATTTGTTTTTATTATTGTTTTCATTGATTTTTTTTCACGAAGATTAATTGACTTTTATTCACAGAAGATTGTTTTGTTTTTTTTTTATCTAATGTCACACATAACGAGACTCGTTCGAAAATCGGAAATTTTGTGGGAAATACTTGGTATTACCGGCATCCGATTCTATTTTCATAGATAGTACCACTCGAAAGTAGAATCGGAAATGAGTTTCGAATAGAATTAAAAGTAGAATCGAGTTACATAGTAGGGCCCCAGGTCATGTACACTGTACATGGTGAAGGGAAGGTGAAGAACTGTTTCCTCCTCTTCCTCATACATACAGCTTCTGCAAAAGTCATTTGAGAATACGCCTAGCCACGTGGCGTGCTTTCCTATAAGACAGTACCCATCGAGCTTAGATGCGATCTTATAGCAAGCACCTTGATCGCTTTAAATCTAGTGTAGGCCAGATGTTTTTTTGACCTGACGTGGTGATGTTATTCCTCCTGGTATTTGCCTTCTTGATAGCGTCCTGCATTAGCAATAGTTTACATGTAGCGATTGGTATGGCAGCATTTGCCAAACGTGGTAGAATGCCTTAAAGTTTCCTGGAATGTCTCTATGGCCCTGCACCCAGCAAAGGTGAATATTAAACTGTTGTGCCATCTCCATTAGAGATGATCGCCAGTTATGGACTGTTATAGAGTTTGTAGAGACAGAGTCCAGAGATTTGATAGCGGCCTGACTATCTGAGAAAATACGGATATCAGATGTTGATATCACGTTTTCTTTAAGCCAGGACAAGACTTCTTTTATCGTCAAAAGTTCCGCCTGGTACACGCTACAATGATTGAGAAGGCGGAATGATAGACTTAATTTCAGTCGTTCAGAGTACACACCTCCACCCAGGGTCGTTGAGAGGAATTACGGGCCCGGGACGAAAAATCGCCCGTTACGTTGTAATTTCAATTACGAATAGCATGAAATTGGTTGGAATTACGGAAATAATCATTTTTTGTTAAAAAAAAAAAGTTTACAATTAAATACTCTTTATTGTTTTTCTTTATATTAAAATATTATTACAATGTTTTATTAGAGTTAGTTTGCATTCAATGAAATATTTTCTTTTGGCAAACGAGCTTTCCTAGCTTTCTGAGCAGCAAAACAACTTATAATTGCGCCGAAATTCAATTCAATTGCCAAAGGTGCTTCGATACATAGTGTAGCAAGTCTGGAAACACGATCTTGTGATGAGCACGAACGATGAACATTCTTTGTTTTGGCAAGGACGCTAAATAAACGTTCGGCACTAGCTACGGTTACAGGTATGGTGGAAAACACAAGGAGAGCAACACAAATGTTGGGGAAAATCGTCTCCAAGTTCTGGGAATAAATAGAATTGAACAAACTCAATGGCGGAAGTTCTGCTTCAAAATTCGCTTCATAAATGTGTTTCAGATGAATTATTTCTTCTTCCAACTCTTGAGACACATGCGAGTTATACTTTTAAATAACCCTTGTAGCGGAGTTTTTAATCTTAATTTAGTCCATTGTTGAAAACTGCCATAAAAATGAAAATGTAGCATTCAAATTTTTCATCGTATCGAACCGACGAGAAATTCCACATATAATTGAATCAACTATGACGTAAAAGGTGTTTCTCTTGAAATTTATTTCTTTATCTGTTTCAATTTGCTTTCCAGCTACTCGGTTTTCTTCAAAATGTCTCTTTACTCGTAATTGCCTTTTTCGGTTCGATGGGAACGATTCTGGAACATCCCCCAATCTAGTAGCAACTGCTTTGCATTCAGATAAAATTTGATCCCATCCGTTTCGAATAATGTTCAAATCGGAGATCAAGTTGTCGAGATTTCGAATTTCAACGTCAATAGCCATGTTTCTGGCTTGAAGAATGATACTTCTTTCATTTATATAGCGCTAAGAACCTTGCACCAAATCGAAGACATCGGGACGCATTCAAATGTGTGCATATATTTTAAAACGCCATTTACATCTTTTCGAGCTTCAGTATTTAAATTAATATCACTTAAGGCTTCTAATGATGTTCTAAGGTTTTCAGATGATTTGCAAATGGTTTCACTGCCTCAATTCTAGCTGACCATCTTGTATCGGAAAGTGTGTGAAGGGATCCGGCCACATTTTTCTTAAGATTTTCCCAACGTTGTGCACTGCTGCTAAACAAGTTTAAACACTTTTGAACAACACCAAAAAATGTGATTGCGGCAGTACAACATCCCGCTTAATCGATTCCACGCAAGTTAAGGCTGTGAGCTGCACATGGTGAATACACGCATTTGGAGTTTTGTTTAAAATATGACTTTGTGCACCATTATACTGTCCTTTCATATTGCTTCCATTGTCATAGCCTTGTGCACAACAGTCTTCTAAAGGGATTCAGTTATTTGCCAATGTTTCGCCGATCAAGTCAGCTATTGCGGTGCCAGTTTTTTTGTTGCAATCGACAAATTCCAAGAACCGTTCTTGGATGGTGAACACATTTTCTTCAAAGCGCAGATATCGCAAAATAAATGTGTTTTGTTCCACATCACTTGAATCGGGTGTTGCATCGACAATTATAGCGAAGTATTTGGCGTTTTCTCTCTCCTTCAAAATAGCTGAATTCACATGTTGGGCACAAATTTTAATGAACTCATTTTGATTCTCAACGGAAAGGTAGTAAACTTGGAAACGTTTGTGCTCTTGTTGTGAAATTCTTACTTTTTCCAAGTGCTCCTGACGTAAGGGGTCATAATGACTAATTAATTTAAAAATGCGCAAAAAATGTCCATCATTTGGCTCTCCAATAAGATTGCTATCGCCTCGTAGTCCTAGTCCCCTTTCGCCATGGAAGAAAATGGTGTCCAATATTCCATATAGAAGAATTCGTTGCTATTTTTGTATGGCTGGTTTAATATACACACTTTGAAGTGACTTGATATTCTCCAAATCTTCAGTAAACAATTTATTCAAAATATTAATTAATTAATATTACGGAAACCACAATTAAAAAACGTTTGGGTGGGATTTTCCGGGCCCCGAAACCGAATCAAAAATTTCGTTCCCAGCAGAAACAAAAATAGAAGAAAAGAAACTTTATAAAAACAGAAACCGAAATAAATATTTGTGTTTTGTTTTAAGTTGCCGGGCCCCTTATTTTGATTTTCAAAAATTTCAAAATAAAACAAATTTGAAATTTACGGTAAATTAAGTAAGAAAAGCGAAACAATTTATTATAACTTTCTTTCAATAGTTCAGAGTTGCCCAATTTTTCATTAAATATAAACAAAAATGTACGCCAATAATAATCAGGGGCTCAGATCGGCAAGCTTGTGACTAAATGATTGGTAGATAACATGCAAACAGGGGCCCGATTGCGAAAGCATAAAAATAAGTGGGAATAGGTATGTTGATGATGAATTTAGACTACCTATATTGAAAAAAAACACTCCTCATTGCTTTCAATTTTACGGGCCCCTAGAAAATCCCGGGCCCGGGGGGTTTCCTCCCCTCCCCCCCTCTCGACGGGGCTGCCTCCACCTACCCATTCCTTTGTTTTTGATCCATCTGTATAAAAGTGGACTGACTCGTCTTCCAGGAATGCCCTAACCTTCTAAAAAAATCTTGAAGGTATAGAAATCTGTAAGTTTCTGTCGAATTGCAGTTGGGGGATGGTGTAGCCTAGGTGCTTTGACATTGATTCTAAATACCTAAGAATTAAGGAGTGGCCAATGTTGTTGTTAATGCACTGCAATGAAGCAGACCTTGCAGCTATTTGTTTGCTAAATATATCAAGAGGTGTTAGGTAGAGTAGGGTGTCCAGTGCCGCAGATAGGGTCGAACGAAGCGATCCGCTTGTATATAGGCAAGCTGAACTTACTTACTTAAGGTGGTAGCTATCTGTCTCCAGTTTCGCACGCCAAGTTGGTTGAGGTCTTCACCACCATTCTACATGACCCAGCCATCTAAGTCGTTGGAGTTTAGTTCTGTTAACTAGGTCAATGTCGCTGTACAGCCGGTAGAGTTCGTCGTTATATCTTCACCTCCATTCTCCATCTATGCATACGGGACCAAAAATCAACCGAAGAATTTTTTTCTCGAAGCATCCTAAGACGCTCTCATCTTTTTTTGACAGGATCCAGGCCTCAGCGCCATAAATGAGAACCGGGATGATGAGTGTCTTATAGATGGTGATTTTAGATGCTCGAGAGAGGACTTACTACTCAATTGCCTTCTAAGTCCAAAGAAGCAGTGATTTGCAAGAATTATTCTTCGTTCTATTTCAGCGCTGGTGTCGTTGTCTGAGTTTCTGGCGGTGCCCAGGTAGACAAAGTCCTCAATTACCTCAAAGTTATAGCTGGCTATGGTGACGTTTTGTCCAAGACGTTGTTGTTCAATGCCCTTTTTTGATGACAGCATATACTTGGTCTTGCCCTCATTGACCACTAAACCCATCTTCTCCGTTTCCGTCACAATGCTCAAAAACGCTTCACTGACATCACGCTTTGATTTTCCAACTATGCCAATATCATCTGCATATCCAAGTAATTGGATGGACCCTTGGAAGATTGTGCCTCTAGTGTTGACGGTTGAGTTTTGCACAATTCTTTCCAGAACGATATTGAAGAAGTCGCATGAGAGTTCATCGCCTTGTCTAAAACCTTTTTTAACATCAAATGCATCAGTGGCAAGCTGAACGTCGGACTTTATTTATTTTGTCGCGGTTTATAGGATTTTCTAAAGTAGTCCACCATACTGCCACACCGTACATTAAATTTGGTATCATTACCGATGTGTATAGCCAATGCGTGATTCGGGGTTGTAAGCCCCATTTATTACCAATAGCTTTTTTGCAAGAAAAGAGAGCTACAGTAGATTTTTTGACTCTTTCTTGTACATTCCGTTTCCAATTTAGTTTTTTGTCTAAAATAAAACCCAGGTACTTAGCCTCGTCTGAGAATTTTAATTGGATTCCTTTAATATAGGGAGTGTAGGGTTTGACGAGGCAGTCTTAGCGAAAGGATCATTCTTAGCTTATTAAAAGCCGCTTATATTGCCGAGCATAAATGCGCGACTTAAAATTAGTTGAGTCAAGGTTATGATATAACTTAAGACTGAATATATTTGGTAAATGTTCTCCTATTTATACTTACAACTAGTTTTACATTTTTATACATTGTATTCTTATTCTACTTCTTTATTGATCGATTTTGCCTATGACCTACAATATATTGTCCCACATGACGTAAGAATTAAATGTCCATTTGACAAAATAAACCATTGGTTGTATTTCCTCAAAGGCATTCCGAATGCTCAGTCACTGTGTCACATATAGCTAATTGCAGTCATAAACAAAAATCGATCTATGCACTTGGTGCTTGGCGCATAGTGACCGAACATACTTAGTGTGTAATATGATCAGTTCAATGCACGCTTGGTGACGGCTGATGATATACAATTATATGTAGGTCGCCATGCGTCGAGTTCATTAATGTTTACATTTCATATATTATTGTTATTGTTTATATTTGTTTATTGTTTTGTTTTGGTTTTAGGTGTTACACACAACAGGAGGGTTGACAAATTTAATTTTGTTTTTCCTCGAAAATAGGACTAATTCGCTTTTGTGTGGGTTAACACCCAGTCCACACCAATCAGCTCAAAGTATTAGTCTGTCTAAGGCATTTTGTAAGAGTTCTTTAAGGTGTTAAAATGCTTTTCTGAAACCGCTATAGCAACTACATCCGCATAGGCAATCACTCTGAAACCCTCCAAATCCAGACCAGTTATTATTTCATTTACCACTAAGTTCCAGAGGAGAGGGGATAGAACACCACCTTGCGGTGTCCCTCTACTAACGAATCTTCTAGCAGAAGAGTTGCCCAGTTTTGAGTTAATTATTCTGCTAGTCAGCATTAAATGAATTAACTCCCCAAGCGAACTCTACGTTTTACGTTGTTAAAAGCACCTTCGATGTCAAGGAAAGCAACCATAATGAACTCTCTATGATAGAGGGAGTATTCGATGGTGCGTACTAGTGTGTGTAACGTTGTTTCCACCGATTAACCTTTACAGTAGGCATGTTGAGACGTAGACAGAAGTCTTGTATCAATAAAAATAAAAATAAATAAATTGGGTGGCGCAACAGTCCGTTTGAGAACTTGGGCCTAGTGACTTACAACTCTCAACCATTCCTGTGTGCGGGTACTGTTGTCAGGGATGGAAGGGACCTACAGTTTCAAACCGAATCCGAACGGCAAATTTTGAGAAAGCACTTTTCATGCCAAGAATTACTCTTGGAGAATTTGTCAATTCCTCGCAAGAGGCAGTAAGCGTTGCCACTCCAAGAAGAGAAGAGCGCAGTAGATCATTACAAAAACAGCAGTAGATTGGATCTTTCCGCAGTAGATTTTTATCGAACAAAAATATACAAAAAATTAATTTTAAATCTATATTTATATATGTACTTTTAAACGGATAGGTTTTAAAACCTAATATTGGAATACTTACTAAATATTTAAACGTATTTTTTCACATACTTTCTATCAGTAAAAGTTAAATTTTGGAAATACTCTGAAAGCTCAGGACATTTTGAAATTTACTGACATCATTCATTGCTTTACAAAAAATTACATTTGCAGGAATGTTAACCTATATTTGTTTCGTTCTTTAATTTTAACTTGGCTTAAATTAGGAAACATTAGCCCCGCGCAGCAATCGGTATAGGGAAAGAATTCTAAAAGAGAATATATTGATGGCATAGCACCATCGATAACTAATAAAGCTTCTATGTATTTCAGCAGTTAAAGTTCTGTATCATCAAAATCAAAACGCTGTTTATTTGGTTACAAATTTCTACATAAAAATGTAAAACATCCCTTTTTATTTCATCAGTTCCTAATTCAGGGAATTTACTTTATTTATTCTTGAACTTCTGTTTTAAAATACGAATTGAAAGCTTTATAAATTTCTTAAGAAGATCCATGTAGAGATTAAAAATGTGTTGTTCAAGAAGATATACGTATTTGAGTGTACTCTGATTGGAATAGATATTTTAATTTTTTTATAATGATAATTCTTTTAAAATAAGAATTTGTCAGTGTCACACAATAAATATACAAATTTAAATAAGCTCTCAGAATCCTGTAGTTTCGTAGAAAACAGGAACACTTTAGAAACAGAGGCAGAGATTTGTTTCATGAACGAAGCGTACAACTAATTACATATATATCATATCAAGTTCACAATGAATTGGCTTCGTTCGGACGGTTTTTACAGCGGTTATTTGTATATATGTTTTTAGACAGCTTTCCAAGAAAAGGTTTATTAAACATAAAAAAGTGCAGTAGATTGAATTTAGTGGCAGTAGATTTAGATTTTGCGAAATGTGCAGTAGATTTACTGCTTTTGCAGCAAAGTGGCATCGCTGGGCCCGCAGTACCCGTGAAAAAACTTTAGGTGGCATAGGCAGGGATCGAACTCAAGACCTCTCGCATGACAGTCCAACGCACTAAACATCATGCCACGGGTACTACTTGTATCAATACTTGCCCTTAAATGGATATCAATCAATCTTTCTAAGGTCTTACGAAGGAATGATGATAGACTTATAGGTCGTAGATTTTTAGGATTGACTTGCGAGCATTTACCTGTTTTGGGTATAAAAACAACTTTAACTTCTCTCCATGCCGCGGGAATATGGACGAGATACAGACAGCTTGTAAAAATTGCTTCAAGGATTGGTGCAATTATGTCTGAAGCTTTTTGTAATTCGGCTGGTATCCCATCAAATCCTGCAGATTTAATTGGTTTGAAGGTGTTAAGAACCCATTGTAGCTTGTCGCTTGTGATCAGACCTTGTGGACATGTTATATTGAAACTTGAACGAATATTATTGTTGCAAGTTGCGGTTAGAGAACTACCAGGAAAGTAAGTATCCAATAGTAAGTTCAGCGATTCTTCACTTGAATTTGTCCAGGAGCCATCTGTATTTTTCAGACAGCTTGGCATCGCTGGATTAGTTGAAAGAATTTTCCGTAGCCTGGAGGCCTCGGAAATGCTACAGAAGGATCGCCAGGAAGATCGCTTAGATTTCCTTAGTGCCTTCTTATAAATTCTTAGGGATTCTTTGTAAGAATCCCAGTAAGAGGCTAGTCTTGTGACTTTGGCTCGGTTAAAGAGTCTCCTACATTCTCTTCTGACCGAGTCGAGCTCTGATGGAATATGTTTCTGTATATAGCAGTGGCGAGGGCACCATATAAGTCTATTCCCATCGGCTTACCTTTTGTAAATATCAATATCAACAAACAAACTTCACGCAACATGTATATAAACAAATCTTACAACAGCAACGCTTGTGACATCGATATAACTTTACAATAATTCAATCAACATGTATTTTCTTCTTTAAAGGTATGCCGGCTTATTATTTTATCGCTGAATAGAATAAATTTTGTTTTCTCTCCTGTTTCCGCTTCTAATTCTCGCTACGCGTGTGCTTCTTTATTCAACCAACGCTTTCTTAAGCATAGAAATAACCCGATGTTCACCGACTTTCATGGATGAATTTTCACTTGTTTGTGCAAAAAACAAACAAGAGTGTTATAAATGGAGAAATACGCATTGCGCATGTCAGGTTGAGCCTAAGCAAAGCAGTAAGTTGACGCACTACACTTGATATTCATTTTCATAGATTAAACAAAAATTCAACCATTCTGTATAAGACAAAAATGTAACCCGTATTTTATAGACTTATTGGACATTTTCCTTCATTCTCGGCGGATGAGGTTTAAGAAGTAGGAGTTGCCACTTAAAGAAAATTGCGTAGTGGAATAATTTTTGGCAGAAAGTTACTATGTATAATTTTAGTTAAGTGGCACAAGTAGCCAAAATGAACTAGGCAAATGAGATTTTGTTCTAAAATACAGTCTACAAGCAGATTGCAGTGCAAGGTGTATAAATAAACGTGTGAACAAAAAAATTATTGATTGCAGATAAAAAGTTAATTAAAGTTTGAATTGGAAGTGATTTGTGAAAAGTGGTAGCATTTTGTTTAAACTTTAGTTACTCAAAAGTCACAATGACTCTTATAGGAATAGATTGCTGTTTGACAGATTTTCTGTTAGATGAAAACAATGACTTTGAGAAACTTAATTTCTTAAAGAAAAAAAAAAGTGATAGAAATAGGACGCTCTACCCCTCCTTTGAGCTTATCTATTAAATTAGAAAGCAAAGATTTTTGTTTTTTTTTTTTCAATTTATTTGATTAGAGAAATTTGATTCAATTTTCGAAAGTTTAAACGGTTGCGCAGAACCGCCACGAAAAAGAAGATTACTTGAAATAGATTCAAAAACGAGCTATAAACGCCTTTTTATAGAAATTAAAGATAATATTATAGGTCAACTTAATATAAGATATAATTTTAACTAATTTAGTATTCATAGATTTAATTAATAAATCGAAATATGATTTTTTTGTAGCAACAATACCGGATGAAAAAATATCTTCTTTAATAAATATTTTTTCTGGAATATTGGATTTTGCGGCCATAAAAAATTAACTTAAAGTTTTCTATACAACTCAACCCCTTCGTCACCTTGAAGTTGTAGCATTGCATAAACATTTAAAGAATGATATGTTACGTGACACATTTCTACAAATTTTTAATTTGAGTAGATTGTTTTTAACACATCCGATAAGCGTTGCTTCAGTTGAGGGATATTTTTCAGCTCTCAAAAGAATACATACTTATTTAAGAAACACTCAAGGACAAAGTAGACTTTCCGATCTAGCATTCATTTTAAAAGAAAAGTAGCTTCTCCTTAAAATTAAAAGTAAGCCCGAATTTTACGAAAATAAGTTTTGAATTTCCTTTTTTTTTTTTGCATTCAATGCAATTTATTCAAAACATTGCATTTTCATCTGCCAAAAAGGTTTCTTTCGAAGCGGCTTTTGTCATGCTTTAAGATCATTGAAACTTAAATATGAAATGATTTGAGGTATAACAAAATTAGCTTGAATGTTCAAACTTGTAAGGCGTTATTACCAAAAATGCACTTTATTTTTTTTTATCTTACTTGTAAAAAGAATATTACTTAAAGAAAACACTTTGACCGAAAAAAAGTAAGTCAATTTCTGAAATTCTTTTCTAGTCGCTCATTTTTCTCCGAGTTACCTTTAGAAATAAGTCACGCCTCGTCACTGGTATGTAGCCCAGTCAGTTTTCCGATAATTTCGAAAAATCAATGGACTAGGGTTTTCATCAACATTTATATTGAATTCGATATATCCATGATCAGAGACCGTGGGTTCTTTGGATACTTTCCAGTCCAAGATCATATGGTGAACAGTATCGGAGACAAGATTTATGTCTAGGACTTCTTGTCGAGTTTTAGTAATAAATGTTGGTTCATTTCCAACATTACTTACTAAGAGGTTAGCACCAAGGATATAATAAAAAAAAAGGACACCTCTGTCGTTAATATCTGTACTCCCCCATACAGTGTGATGAGCGTTAAACCACTCCCAATTATTAGGCCGATCTTCTGCCGTTCCGCTTCAGTTATGATTCTCTTAAGGGTCTTACCAGGGAGAGGGCCAAGGTGGTCATGGTCAAGATACGTCGACACTAGCCAGTATTTTCCCTTGGCTGTTTCCAGCCTAGCTACGGTGGTATCTCTATCATAGAAATTTTGGAGTAAAAATACATTTATGCTACTTTTCACTAATATGCAAGATCTAGGTTCACCTTTATCTGTCTCATACAGTGTGTAGTACCCAGGAGTCTTGAGTCCTCGAACAACGGATCTCACAATCCATGGTTCTTGGATCAGGACAAAGTCTTCCCCGTTTCTGGCCAGACGAAGAAGAAGTGAGACCGAGGCCGTTATGGAGTGTTGGAGATTAATCTGTACTAACTGGAGCATTTTGGGTACAATTAAGCAGATCAACCTCCACCACGGTCTTTTTTTGATTTTCTCTGTCTGAGTATGAACCCAAGAGTTCGTCCTCACTCAGAAGAACCATATTATAATAGTCCTCAGTCTCCATGGAGGTACTACTGTTGTCAATAGAAGGTAGAGTCGTGGTCGGAGAGGGCATCATCGTTTACCTCTGGTGGGAGCGAAGACGAAGTCCCAGGCCAACCGCGAGTTCGCATTCGAGTGTTACGTGAGGCCCGCTATCTAAAATAGCCTCATCTTTTTTGTAGGTTCGAATCTTGATCGCTTCAAATCCATAGTTTATCGAGCCATTGCTCACCGCAAGGGATTCTTTATTGAGGAAAACAATGGCACTCCTATAAAGACTCTCTTTCACCTCCTCGAGCTTGGCGATCTTGGAAAACCTTGATCATTTCGAGAATGTCCTCGATAACAGGAGGTTCGATTGAAATCTAAATGCGGGTTCTCGGTCTGAACAACCTCGAGTTTCGCACCTTGCCACACCTGGCAAGCTTGCACATGTCACAAGACTTATAACAACTGTTGTATCTGCAAGTTAATTTCGTCAACATCAACATGTTTGGCTGCCAAAATAGGTCGATGACTGAGCCAGTTATGATTCAATTCGAAATCTGGACAGAAATTTAACTTTTAACGAATTTGATGCTCTGCCTGACTCCATTCAAAGAATTGTTGCCCATTATCATCACACGGAAATCGTCATCGCGGGCGATTTCGATGTACACAATTCTTGGCTTCGCTATTCTGGCCAGACAACATCCGAAAGAAGGTATTAACTCAGCTTGTCGATAAGCCAACTCGAATCCCTGACGTTACAGGTCAATCCGCCAACAGCCTAGCCTTGTTTCTTGCCTCTGACCCTAATAAATACACAATCAGTGTATTACTGCCTCTAGGAACATCAGACCGTTGTATCGTATCTGCAAATTGCATGTCAAAAAAACCCAGTTACAGAAACCACTCCTAAGAAAACTGTTTGGCAATATGAGAAAGCCAACTGAGACGGTCTGAAGGAATTCTTCAGGAACTTTAACTGGTCACTATGCTTCCTCGATAGTGTTCAGCGCAGATATGGTTACAAAATTCATTCTTTGTGGAATGAGAAATTTTATCCCGAATAGGGTAAAATCTTTCAAACCCGAAGAAAAGAGGTTATTAGGTGCAGAGGTGTGAGTTTCAGTTGTTATAAACCCAACCGCACTGAGGAAAACCAGAATAAGTTCAAACAATTTAGAAAGGCCTGTAAAAGTCATATTCGACGAACCAAATTTTTACTTGATCAGAAATTAAGGCGAAAAATACTACCATACCCCAAAAGTAGTACAAACTTCTGGTCCTTTGTAAAAAACGCACACCACATCATCCTCTGTTCCAATGGCCGTCCACAATGACACTCCATATGTAAGCTCGATTGATAAAGCCAATTTGCTTGCAGCAAAGTTTGCTGTTAATTCGGTCCGGAGAGTATCCTCCTGTTCTTGAGGGCGTAAACGATTCTATGGGACGAATCTTCTTTCGCACTCGTGCAGTTGCAAGAGTACTGAAAGACCTTGACATACACAAATCCGCTGGCCCGAATAGTATCCCCCCTATTGTTCTGAAGAGGTGTTCTTCAACGCTGCCAAAACCACTGCCTCCATCTCCATCTTTCCTACTCTACAGGTCTTTCCGAGCGCATGGAAAATAGCATTTGTCCAGTCTGTCCCTAAAAAAGGCGAATCTTTCCCTCCCTCCAACTATCGTCTAATAGCACTCACGTCCCTTCTTTCTGAGGTCATGGAAATGATTATCAGCTTAAGAAATATCTTGAAGAACGGAAGCTTCTTAATCACCGACAGTATGGCTTTCGTAGCAATAGGTCCACTGGTGATCTCACCGAGTAGTGGAACAAATTCTTACATTGTTTTGGAGAAAGTAAGATTATTGCCCTTGATATTTCTTCTTACCGTTAAATACAAGTTTTATTGGATGGTTTCAAGTCTGAAATTCATAAAATAAATGCTGGTGTCCCCCAAGGCTCCGTTTTGTCTCCGAATCTCTTCCTTATATTCATAAATGATCTCTGGTCTGCCACTTCTAATCCATTAAACTGTTTCGCTGACGACAGTACCCTCAGCTTTTCATATTCGTTTCTAGATTCACATCCTTGTCCTTCGGATGTGGAACTTCAAGGGCTGCGTATGGTATGCTCATGAAATTCTAATCTTGACAGCATTGCGTAACACACCCCCGATGCCGCTATCTATGAGTGGCACTTGCATCCAGGGAACTAATCAACTTTCAGTACTCGGTATGTGTATCACAGATCACCTCTTATGGAATGATTTTCTTGGGATTTCTCCGACGGTGCAAGAAATTTTTCACGCATTCTGATCTGACTGTAATTTACAAAGCCTTCATTCGTCCAAAGCTTGAATAAAATTCGCATATCTGGGCAGGTGCCTTAAAAACAAGTTTGAATCTCTTGGATAGAATTAAAAAAAGTGCTTTAAAAATAATAGGCGATAGAACTATAATCGAAACATTTACATCATGCCTTTCGTTGTTTTATCGATACTTTTACAAACAATGATCTGTCGAATTTAAACGATTCAGCCGTAATACTCGCACTTCCAGGAATGCTCATCGGTTTACCCTTGAGCTCAATTTCGGAAGTACTGTCAAGTATAGAGATTTTTTCTTAAATCGCACATCGAGAATGTGGAATGCTTTGGCCAACTCTGGGGTACTAATAACCGCTTGAGTGCCTGTAAATTATAACAAATTAATAACTTTGTATATCCGGAAAAATACTCTGAATCAATTCATTTTTTCCTGTATTATATTCACTACAACATGAATTTAATTTATAATTCAGTCTAAGTAACACGTATTTCGTTTACTACAATATAAATTTAACTTGTACTTTAGCCTCAGCAATATGTGGTGGGTATGCTATTAAATTGTAGCTTATATGAAACGTTTGGAAGTTTGACATAGCGCCATCTATCCATTCAACAGATGTTGCCATCTTTTAGAATCATTTGGAGCTAACAGATAATTCTGACTGACAAATATTTTGCAATAAAATAATATTCCGATATTTAATTGGGATGTATGCTATCCTATCTCTCAATTTGAATCAAACTACACACAGTGTACAAATTTTATTAAAATCGGTTAAGTAGTTTAGGAGTCCATCGCACACAAACATCTTGACACGTAATTTATATATATTAAGATAATCCTAACGACACTCAGTTTGCTGTAGTCTAAGTGCCTGTTCGAAAAAAAGGAATTTATCGAATCTGTTATAGTTGTTCCTGTTCCGGAAAAATTGTTAAATGTGCTATGTAGTAGCACAAATAATATATGCTATGATTATATGTGGTAGTATACAATTATGTTAAAAAAGTTAAAGACTACCAAGAACGGGTTTTGTAAAATATTACTTGTATAAACGTGAATTTTGAAAGCAGTAGCATTGTAGTTATAATAATTATTTATGTTGTAGGTAAGATTAAGTTAGTTATTTTTTTTGTTTAATAATTATAAGTTCTTAACTTAGTGCAATTGTTAGTAAAAAAAAATGTGTACAAAAATTGATTTTTTTAAACAATAATACAAAATACATTTTTTTGGTATTTTTAAACCCGCGAAAAAAAAAATAAAAACCTAATAGTCCTATTTCCAAATAATTTAATTTAATTTTTAATTTTAGATCATTTAAATCTGGAAAGAAGGCAACAAGCAACTAAGTTTACATTAAACAAAAAAATTAAAACACAAATGGGCATAATTGAAAAATCAAATGTGGTCAATTAGACTGTAGTTAACGTTGTACTGCCTCGGAATTGAAATATAGCTTAAAATAGTCTATACAAACTAAATAAAACTACCAACAAATCAGAAATCTAATATTAAAAGCGAATATAAAGGAAATCCACCATGACCAAGACGGTTCTAAGGCAACTATTGCTTATGCATGTGATGGCTTGCTTGTTACTAAGTAAAACGACGTTGAGTGCAATAAGCGTGCAACAAAAGTCTGTTAGCGGTAATAGTAACGTAAATAATGGTCGCAGCAAAATTATTGGATCCTTGTCCTGCATAAATGACACTAATCAAAGTGACATTGTTGCGCAATTTTGTTTGCCGTCTTCGTTTGCGCAATCTTCAACCGGAGGTACATTAACATCAACTGCATCTACGCTAGCAAATACCAGCTCATCATCAATATTATCGTTGTCATACACAAATTATTTTACTCATTTATCTTACGATAAGAAAAGAAATGTATTCTATGCAGGAGCCACAAATAAAATTCTGCAATTAAATGAAAATCTTAGAGTACTTACTCAAGCTGTAACAGGCCCCAAGCATGATAGTCCACAGTGTCATGCTGGTGGTTGTCCTGAAGAAGTTGAAACCCAGCAAATGAATAATCATAATAAGATACTAATTGTCAACTATGTAGATGACATTCTTATAGCTTGTGGAAGTATACGACAAGGTTCTTGTGAAATTTATCATCTTTCCAAATTTCCCCAATCATCACAATTCATAGCGATTCCACTGGCAGCAAATGACGAAACCTCTTCGACCTACGCATTCATTGGTCCGTCACAATATCAGTCGTGGAAGAAAGAAGATATTCTTTATGTTGGAACGACATTCACAAATGTCGGTGATTATCGCCATGATGTTCCTGCCATAAGTTCGCGCAAGCTCGAAGACTTAAACTATGCCGAATTCTCAATCCAGCAATCTATTATTAATATTGATGTTAAATATCGTGATCATTTCCTCGTCGATTATGTGTATGGATTCAATTCATCCGAATATGCATATTTTGCTCTGGTACAAAAGAAATCGCATTTAGCCGAAGAGGCTGGCTATGTTACTCGGTTGGCAAGAATTTGCATAACCGATTCAAACTATGATAGTTATACGGAGATAACAATACAATGTCAAGCAACACATGACAATATCGATTATAACATACTAAGGGATGCAAAAATCACCGAAGCCGGACAAAAATTAGCTCAACAGCTAGGAATTAAAAAGGACGATCATGTATTGGTCACAGTCTTTTCACCATCTAGAGAAATTACTAAACAACCAGAATCAAAATCGGCTATGTGCATTTATAGTTTGAAGGAAATTGAAGAGGTTTTCATTGAAAATATCCACACATGCTTTAATGGATCTATAAAGGATCGTAATTTGGGCTATATATCTGGACCTATTAATGATGGACAATGTCCAATGGTCGGGGTAAGTGTGAACAAAATTTTGATAAGAAATATAAAAGGGTTGGAACTTGTTTTTCTAATGTAATTAAATTGTAATCAATGTTATGAGGTCTATTTTGGTTTTAGAATTAAGATTTCGATTAGTGACACCCACATAATTCGGTAAAGCGTAGTTGTGTTTTGTACGGCAAAATGTTGCCACCAATCGTTTTTTTTTTCAATGGTGTTTATGTTTGTATGCACGGTTTTGCACCTTGTTACAAGAACTTAAGAGTGACTAGTTTTTTGGAGGATGTTGTGTATGCCAAAAGCAAAAAAGAAAAAGAACAACCGTATAATATCAATATATGTAACTTTATTCGTTGGCTGCTAAATCAAGAGAGACCCGTTTACAGATTGTCTATAGTTTACAGATTGTCTATGCCACCTGTTTAACAAGTGACAGCTATATAAGCTGTGTTCATATTCTTGATAGCGGTGGGTATCCAACATCTCCCCTTTTAAGATGTCTAAACATATGTTTAGTTTGCGAATCCAAGTCTTTTTGGAGGAAACCGGTTTCGCACTGGACGTTTAGATTCATTAATGGTTGTTAGATCTTCTCATTGTATATATATTTCTTATAGTACTCTCATGAAGAGGAACGATCGAAGCGACATCTGAGAGGTGTGGAGATGAAAGAATTTGATCCCTTTTTTTATACCCCTCAATAGATGGGAAGAGTTGAGAATGTGAGGGAAAATTCAACAATAATTAAAGAATAGAAAATAGAGAAGAACATATGCAAATGTAGAAGAAGATTGAGGGAGACAATAGAAAGAACCTTTTGACATTATATGTGTGTATGCATATTATACTTGAAGAGGAATGATTTTACGGTTATGCTTTGGCAAGAAATAGAAAAAGTATAACAAAAACAATAACAAAGCAAAAAAGTAGTTTGAAGAGTACTTTATGCGGTTGGTAGTTAAATATATTTCTTAATATATTTTTTTTTCAATTCAATAGAGTGTTCCTGATAATGGTCTTTATTTTTGATATGACTCTTAAATCAAAAAAAAAATTATATTTTATATTTTTTATACCAAAAATTTAGTGTGATATAATTCCTTTAGTTTGTCCCTTTTATATTTATATGTAGGTATATGTATATAAAGGGTGAATTTTTGAAAGTTATAGAAAAGTCTTTCAAAACAAAAACACATAAAATTCAGAAAAATACATGAAATCTTTATTTGAATCGATATTACGGTCCATATAATTTAATGTTTGAAGATTATTTCATGCAAATGTTGACCTTGCTTCTAATGGCCCATGCGCTTAGTCAAATGTTGGCATACTCTTTCCAAAATTTCGGCCGGTATCTCACGAATAAATGCAAGCGTTGTTCGTTTGTAAGACGATTCATGGTTCAATTATAGACCAAACTGAAGATGTTTGACAGTGAAACAAAACATGAAACGTGCTTCAGCTGTTTAAACCAGTGTTACCAAAAAGATAATAGCTAAAAAATCACCCTTTACTTTAAAAGGGACTCTTTTGTTTTCAATTCGTTAATAATTTTGATTGCGTCAGTACTTGCAGCTAAACCTCAAACTATCTACGAATTCCTTAGTAAGTTCTCATATACGAGAGTCTTTTTCTTTTACAAGAAAAGACCTTAAAAGATTAAAACTGAAAAAAGTAAAATGTTCTGGACTATATGAATCGAAGAGACTCACAGAAGCAATTAATGTTATCATAATGATATCTCCACACAAGAAACACTTCCATTCTGTCCAAATTACTACCATGTCATCATAATACCTTATACATATATTAAGCTTATACCTTTACAATTTAGGCACTGACACTCTTGTAAGATTAATTTTTCAACGTAGTTTTATATTATATTATATTTATTTATTTATAGGTATGTTTTTATATGAAAATTAAAATTTCAATGCAGTACACCCTATTTAGCCGTTAAAAACAAAAATCGACCTAGTTTTGAATACCTACCTTTTAATTTTTGATTGTGTTTGTACTTGATGCGTACAAATAACAAATAATACGCAATAATAACAACAACAAAATAATTGAATATATTTAAAATCTTCAATGCATCATATGCCAAATATGGCAACAATTCATTTTTCACAAAAATTGAAAATTTAAAATCAAACGAGAATTATTAAATTCAAAATACCTACAACGAGTATACATAGCTACAAACATATGTATTTGTATATGCCAAATATGGCAACATTTCATTTTTCACAAAAATTTAAAATCAAACGAGAATTTTTAAATTCAAAATAACTACAACGTTAAAATATACATAGCTACAAACATATGTATTTGTATATGCCAACATTTCATTTTTCACAAAAATTGAAAATCAAACGAGAATTTTTAATTTCAAAATACCTACAACGTTAAAGTATACATAGGTACAAACATATGTATATACATATCTCCTCTGCATTGCCACGTGGAAGCAAAAAAAATGTAAACAAAAATTATTCCTTCTTGGTTTGACATTTGTAATTTGGCTATCTCCCTCGAACATATTAATGCTTATGAAACTTAAACAAATTTCCTTTTTTCATTCTTTCTTTAGTAATGTTCTCCTCATTATTAATTTCCTACCAAATATTTTGATACACGCAGCGCCCTCAAGGCGTTGTGGAGATGAAATAAAAAATTTCGTCTTATAAGAGTACTGTAGGAAATATATATACAATGATCTTCTTCAGTATGTGAGAGTTGAAATGAAGGACTGCTCGTCTTGGCTTGATGTTTTCGCCTTGTTAACTCTAATGTTGTTGAAGGAGGAATGTTTAAACTATCTTCTCCTGGTAATGGGTTTTGTTGAGAAGCCTGCTTTTCACATTCCTGGAAATTAAAAAGAAAGTTAGAATTAGATTTCTCAATTACCGAATGTCTAGGCTTTTATTGGTTCAAATGACGTCTCCAGGTTTTTGTTCCTACTTGGACTGCATACATAACTGTTCCAATCCTTGTAAGTATAACACCTGGTAACCATGAATTTTGGTGTTTGTTGTAGTTTTTGGCAAAGATTAATTCGTTTGGTTGAAACTCCTTTCGCTTTACTCCATGTTTTAAGTTAAACTGCTTTTCCATCTTGTGATTTCTTTGAACAGCTTCAAAAGACGATGGCTTGAGTAGGTCGAGTTGTATTTTCATCTTGCGTCCTAGCATAATTTCAGCTGGTGTGACATTGTTTGGAAGTTGGCCGTTTGGTGTAGACCTATAGCTTTGGAGAAAAGTCTGAAGAGCTGAGATGGTCATCTCCTCCCCTTCGAGCTTTTTTATCGGCCGCTTGAATGTGTCGACGAATTTTTCCGCCTGCCCATTTGACTGCAGGTGAAATGGTGCCGTTCTGATGATACCACCACTCTCGCAAAATTCCGCAAAACTTCCAGACGAAAACTGCGTGCCATTGTCTGAAACAACGATGTCGGGAAGTCCAAACCTAGCAAAAACTTCCCGGAGCACTCTAATAGTTGCAGAGGTTGTAGTCGACTGCATATGACAAATTTCCGGCCACTTCGAGTAGGAATCCACAATAATCAGAAACATGGAATTCTGAAAGGGCCCAGCATAGTCAAGATGAATTCGTGACCACGGTTTGGCTGCCACTGGCCACGAGGATAATGGGACCTTGATAGGTGCTGGTGCTGCCGTTGCACATGAAGAACATTCCTTAACCATTTGCATGACGTCCTTATCTATGTTTGGCCAATAAACATAACTGCGTGCGAGTGCCTTCATGCGAACAATTCCGGGGTGCTCAGTATGCAACTGCTTTAGTACTTGCTTCTGCAATGAAATGGGAACAACAATTTTATTTTGTAATAATATACAACCTTTTGCTTCGCTTAAAGCTTCCCGACGGATATAAAACAAACGTAGGTTTACATCCTGTATTTCTTTTGGCCATGAAGTAAGAAGAAACTGTCGAACTTGCTTTAAAATTGGATCACCTGCCGTCTCTTTTTGAAGAATATTAAACTTGACTGGTAAATTTGGACTGAAACTGATAAGACTTTGTTGACTTCATCTTCAATTTGAATTGCAGCAATTACGAAATCTTCTTCCTTTTCAACAGCTTGACGATTTATCAATTGCGATAACGCATCGGCATATCCAAATTTTAAAGTACTTACGTATTCAATTTTAAAGTCATACAATAGCAGTGTAAGAGCCCATCTCTGTAATCGATGTGCAGTGTACTCCTTTCTTCGATCCAAAAACAGCCAAGAGCGGTTGATGATCCGTCTGGAGCAAAAATTTCCTGCCATAAATCCATCTGTGAAACTTCTTAACACAAAACACCAGTGCCAGTGCTTCTTTTTCGGACTGGCTATAGTTTTGCTCCGTTTTAGTTAAAACCCTTGAAACATGTGCCACTGGCTGTTTGGAACCATCTGGAAATCTATGAAGCATAACTCCACCAGTGCCGTAAATTAATAAGTTCTTAATAACTGCATACTATACATATTTTTGAACTCAAATTAAAAAAATGTATATATACAAATTTAAAAAAAAAATTGAAAAATTCAGTTTTTTTTTGAGAAATTAAATGGTATTTAAAAATTTGAAAACAAACTGTTTTTCAAGGTACATTTTTAAATCTTAAAATACAGATAATATTTTTTAACAGACTCTTTGGATGCACGAACAAATTAGTGCGACCCAGTGCATTTTATTTTTGTTAAGGCTAAAAATAACAGTAGTCTCCATTCAAATTTGTTGGTCGAAAATTGAAAATTCGAATTTTCTTAAAAACGATCCGATAGTGTTTTTTTTACATTTTTCTATATTTATTATAGAAATAATAAAAGAAAAAATATGTTTCACAGCGATCAAATTGAAGTTACAAAAAAAACCTTTGAAGCGGGAAAAAAATGATTTTTTATAAATAAAGTAAATACTAGCTTTTATTTTTAAATACTAAAAATTTCGAATTAATTTCAAATTTGAGGCCTTGATCGATATGAACTCTAAGATATACGAAATTTATTACTCTTTTAATAGGGTTATAATTGTAATATATAATTATGTTTGGATAAATATTTTGTTTTGAAATTTGTAAACGGTTCATTAAAGAATAAGGTTAATTTCTTTTACGCCGCTCATTTAATTAATTAATTTAATTGTTTTATTTTATTCTTTATAGTCTTTGGGCAATATATTTAGTTTCTGTTCGGTGGGTTTAAAAATAAGTGGAGTGTCCCCCATCACAGCTCACGCATTATTTCATTTTGATAATGTTTCAATAACATCAGTAACTGCAACAACAACAGGTCCCCACTCATTGGCGTTTCTTGGAACTGAAACTGGTTCGATTAAAAAAGTTTTGATATCGGGTCAGCAACTTGGTGAATATGAAGAAGTTGTTGTTGACCCAGGAAATCGAATACTTCAAGATACAATGATGTCACCAAAGAAAGATTTTCTTTATGTACTTTCAAAGAAAAAGGTTTGTTTCAGCTTTTGTTTGTGTTAGTAATAAAATTGAAGCAGAAGCATTTATTTTTTTTTAATTTTTTTTAGATATCTAAACTGCGAGTGGAACATTGCTCGATTTATACTAATTGTTCATCCTGTTTGGAATCGCGAGATCCATTTTGCGGATGGTGTTCACTGGAAAAAAGATGTACAGTTCGAAGTACATGCCAAAAGGATACCAGTGCCGCGCGTTGGCTTTCACTAGGCAGTGGGCAACAGTGCATTGATTTTGAGTCAATAATTCCTGATAAAATTCCAATAAAAGAATTGAGTCACGTTCAATTGATAATAAGAACTTTGCCTGAACCATTAAATGCTAAGTATCGTTGCGTGTTTGGTAATTCAACGCCAATCGATGCTGAAGTTCTTGAAAATGGTTTGTCTTGTATGACACCACCAATAGATCAGAGACCTATGATCGAACCAAACGAAGACCATGTTTTAGTTCCATTATCTGTAAGAAGCTCTGAAACAAATAAAGACTTTGTATCGCGGTCATTTGCTTTTTTCGATTGTTCGAAACACAACATATGCCAGAAATGTGTAAAAAGCCAATGGAGCTGTAATTGGTGCATTTTTGATAATAAATGTGTGCATCGCATGGAGAAATGTCGAAATATGGAAAATGTTATAAGCTCCGCAGATGTAAGCTTTTTTTCAGCATTTTTCTTCACCTTTTTCTTTCTAAATTCGTTGTGTTTCTATAGGTTTGTCCTCATCTTAAGCGACAGCGGAATCCTACATTGCTGCCCGTTCGTGTGCCAAAAGAAATCCGACTTGAGATTGAAAATTTGCCTAAGCCGAAAAGTGCTCACTCAGGTTTCTTATGTACGGTGCATATTGAAGAAGCTCACATGTTGCTTCCTGCTAGAATCGAGGCGAATAAAATAGTTGTTTGTGAGAAAACACCGGTAAGGTTATTTTTTTCTTTGATTATATCCTAAAGAAAACAGTCAATTATGAGAGAGATTTTTTTGCGATACCAAGGCAAAACCCAGCGTTTCAGTTTTTAATAATTTGCTTGCCCGACATTTCAGATTATTTGTTATTACAAAGTATCATACTATTCAATTTCATATTTTTTAAATCATTTGTTTGTTCAATAATACGAATTTGCCTTAGTACAAATAATCAAAATAGATCAGATAAAGATTTACTTTGGGCTTAAAAACTAGGTTAGAAAATAAAACTACATATATCTTAAACTAAATTCCCTTTTTCTTCCACTGTCATAGTACTTCTATGAAAGCAATGTCCATGAATATGAGGCCAAAGTTGACATAACTTGGAATCGACAGCATTACATTGACACTGCAACTGTAATGCTTTATAAATGTGATGTTTTAGGATCGCATCGCGACCATGCCGATTGCAGCTTGTGCGTGACAAGAAACTTAAAATATCAATGTGCATGGTGTGGTGACTCGTGTGTATACAATGAAACGTGTAATATTCAACGCTCAAATGAGTGTCCAAGACCACGAATCGATATGATTAGGCCGATGAGTGGCCCTATCGAAGGAGGTACTTTAGTAACCATCGAAGGCAGCAATTTGGGAATACGAGAAGAAGATGTAAGAGGTAAAGTTAGTATTGGTAACATACCCTGTGAGTTGGTCAACTATGAGATATCGGTTAAAATTGTATGTCGAACTGGTCCAGTTGGTCATGAGTTAAATGCTCCAGTCAAAGTAGCTAATGAAGCAGGGGTAGCGGAGTCAATCGTTCAATTTCAGTACAAGGACATTCAACTAGAGGGGCTTACTCCAGCTATGGGTCCTCGTAGTGGAGGAACCCATGTTACATTGATAGGTAGATACCTCAATATTGGATCAAATATAAGAGCTTTTCTAGATGAATACGAGTGCCATATAAATATTACTCAAGCTTCTAGCAACAGGTTGATGTGTATCACATCCGAAGCAACTCAACCAGAACCAATTCGTCGTTTAAGACTGATTGTAGACGGAGCAAATCGAACTTATGAACGATGTAGCACATACGACCAAAGAGGAAATTATGGATATAGTTCAATTGGTCACTGTTCTATCTACAACTATACTCAAGATCCAGGAATAATGCAGATCAAACCGTTAAGAAGTTTTGCAAGTGGTGGTCGTATGTTAACTGTTCATGGCACAAATTTACACTCAATTCAGCGACCAGAACTCGAGGTGTTCTTCGACGATGGACGAGTCAACAAAACTGCATGTATTGTAATAAATTCTAACCAAATGGAATGTCCTTCGCCATCAGTGAGCGCGAAATTTAATTCATACAAAATGTCCATAGAAAGGATTCAAAGTCATTCTTCGTATCAAGGCCCGCCATATCATAGTTTTCATAATCTTCGGCGCCGTCGCAGCATTCAAGACAATTCTTATTTCACCACTACGAGCTATGGTGGCGGTGCTAGTGACATGGCTGCTTTGAAAATTCACGAAACGCAACTAAGCTTGCAAGTTGGGTTTATAATGGATAACGTTCAAATCGTAAGGGATCTTAGCAAATATTTTCAAAATATACGCAGCACTATTGTGTATGTTGGTGATCCGAATTATTTTTCATTTCCCAATGGAAAGAAGCTCTACAAAGGTGACACACTTGTCATTGAAGGTGAATTGCTAAACATTGCTTCTGATGAATATGATGTTAATGTGACTATAGGTACTGTCAAGTGTAATATAACTAGCTTAGCTTTGACTCAACTTGTATGCATACCACCTGAACAACAACCCGCTGCGACCGATGAAAATGGAGTCGAAACATATAGTGATCTACCGTTAGTGGTAGTAAAAGTTGGCCGAAACTTGCGTTTTCAAATTGGTTACTTGAAGTATGATTTACTTAAACCATATTCTTTTTCACATGCAATGTTTGGTATTGCTTTTGCTATTGTAGTTGTTGTGATATTTTTTGTCGTAATAATCACTTATCGGAGGAAAAGTACGCAGGCGGAACGCGAGTATAAACGAATTCAAATTCAAATGATTACATTGGAAAGCAATGTACGCCTTGAGTGCAAACAGGCTTTTGCTGAACTCCAGACTGATATGACAGATCTAACAGCGGACTTGGAAAGTTCTGGTATACCAACATTAGATCATGTCAATTATATAATGAAAGTTTTTTTCCCTGGCGTGTCTGATCATCCAGTGTTAAACTCTCCCAAGGTAAGTAACATGTTTATGTCAAACGTTAGTATTTTGAATCTAGCCTGGAAATAATAAAAAAATCCTATATTTTGTTGTTAAGTTTGTTTCCCTTAAAAAAAAAAACGGTTTGAAGATTTGCGAATGAAAGACACTTACAAAGAATTTAGAGTGTGTCAAATTAACCTTTTTTAATGGTCAATATATACATATGTATGTAGTACCTGTGGGGTGATAGTTAGTGCTTAGGACTGTCATGCCAGAGTTCTTGGGTTCAATCCCTGCCTGTGCCACCTAAAGATTTTTTCAAGGGTACTGTGACAATAGACAAATCCTCGAAGAGTAAATATTGCCATGAAAAGAGCTTTCTCCAATTAGCCGTTCAGATTCGGCATATACTGTAAGTCAAATCCATCCCTGACATCACTCGCAAATTGATTGAACGTTGTAAGTCAATAGGCCCTAGTTCTCTACGGACTGTTGCGTCACCTAATTTATAATTCTTGATGTTCAATATATATCTTTGTGCAGTAATTGTTATAACTTCACCCTCTTGGGAAATTAATTTTTTTTTTTTCAAATTTGTCTCTTAACATTTAAAAATGCCAATCACTGTTTCAGCATTTCTAAGAAAAATGCCACCGATAACATTTCGACATATATAATTAAAAAAATATATATATATTTTAAAAAACTAACACAGTTTTTTAATTTAATTTAATTTTACAAAAATTTAGAAGCTTCAATTTGCGAAAATTCCACTGTGATATTAGCGCTTGAAGAGAATGTCTCTCTTCAAGTCCAATTCGCTTGAATGAAAGGTATTTTTTTATTAATGTATGAAATCAAAACTTATGTGTACGTTTTAATTAGAATGAATTGTGAAACAATTAATTGGTCAAAATCACTCTAAATTATAAGCAACTAAATCCAGATATTTACGATAACCCAGTATGGTATCTAAATGGTTATACTGATATTAATTTCAATATCTCTGTTAAGTTAGTTAAATGTCTGTTTAAGTTAGTTAAATGTCTTTTTCTTTTCTTAAGCAGCTTCGAATTAATACTCCTCATACAAATTATGATACGGCAATGTTACAGTTCGAACAACTGATAAGTAATAAATATTTTGTGTTGGCATTCATCGAGACCCTCGAAGCTCAAAAGTCTTTCAACATTCGTGATAAGTAAGTGATTTGGCATTTCTTAGTTAAAGAAGTAATAATTATATCCTTTTTTCATACAGAGTAAATGTGGCATCTTTGTTAATGATAGTTTTAATGAATAAAATGGAATACGCTACAGAAATACTTAAATGTCTTCTTTTGCGCCTTATTGACAAGTCTGTGATGAGCAAACATCCACAATTGATGCTCCGCAGAACGGAGAGTGTAGTTGAGAAAATGCTTACAAACTACATGGCCATATGCATGTATGATTACTTAAAAGAATACGCTGGATCAAGTTTATTTTTGCTCTTCAAAGCAATCAAACATCAAATTGAAAAAGGTCTTATTGACGCAGTAACACATGCGGCCCGTTATTCGCTTTCTGAAGAGCATTTGTTACATGAACAAATTGATCATTCGGTTGTTATGTTACACATACTGCAAGACGATTTAGACGAAAAAGTACAGTGTAAAGTTTTAGATTGGGATACTATTTCGCAAGTGAAATCAAAAATATTGGATGCACTTTTTAAAAACACGCCTTTTTCTATGCGTCCATCCATTCATGAAGTCGATTTAGAATGGCGACATGGGCGCGGCGGTCATTTAACTCTGCAAGATGAAGATTTAACTACGAAAACAAAAGTTGGTTGGAAACGTCTCAACACACTTGCGCATTATGGTGTGAAAGAGTCAGCAGTTATGTCGCTAATAGCCCGACAAAATGATGGATATAATATTAATTATAGCAAACAACAACAACATTTCCATAATTGTAAATACTTGTTTTACTTAATTAAGAATGCCGAGTAACTAATTTTGTTTATTTTTAGTTTACTATATCAACAATTCTCAATCTCATATTATAATTAATAGTGACTTAGAATCGGGCTTGCAACAGCCTCGGTTTTATCATCTGGTCAAACCAATTGTACCAGATCACTATATGAACATGAAGAACTCGGCCATCTCAGGTGGAGTTGGGTGTAGTGGAGGAGGAGGTGGTGGTGCTGGATCAAATGAGCGTACTCATAAAACAATTCCCGAAGTCTATCTAACACGTTTGTTAGCAACCAAAGGAACAATACAAAAATTTGTCGATGATTTCTTTGCAACCATTCTAACAGTAAATGAAGAGCTACCACCTGCAGTTAAATGGTTATTTGATTTACTTGACGAAGCTGCACGACGTCATGATATAAGCGATCAGGAAATTGTTCATGCTTGGAAGTCAAATAGTTTGCCATTGAGATTTTGGGTGAATTTCATAAAAAATCCTGATTTCATATTCGATGTAAATAAAACGACAACGGTCGATTCCTGCCTTAGTGTTATTGCGCATACATTTATTGATGCTTGTTCGACAACAGAGCATCGTTTGGGTAAAGATTCACCATCTAACAAATTATTATTTGCAAAGGTTTGTTATTCTTTTATCATTTATCTAAAATATGTATATTATTTTATTGTTTTTATCATTCAGGATATTCCACAATATCGTAAAATGGTTAAGCAATTTTACCGTGAAGTTGCAAGATTACCGCAGATAAGCGACCAAGAAATGAACACAGCCATGCAGCAATTATCCGTGCAACAAAGTGAGGAATTTGATACGATAGCAGCGTTAAAGGAACTCTATATATATGTCACTAAGTATAGAGACCAGGTATGACAATTTCCTCTAATATTTATAAATTTTTTTTAAATCAATGATTTTCTAAGATAATGCATACGTTGGAAGTAGATGCCAATTGTAAAAAAATGCATTTAGCTCACAAACTGGAGAATGTCGCATGCACTTTAGATGGAGAAGAAACATCAGCTTGCTGACATCAAACTTATAATTCGGGTAAAACTGTTTGTACATTTGTTTTATACTGAAATCAAAAATATAAAAAATGTTCCAATACTGCTACAGAATACGTCGTCATTAAAAATTAAAACAAAAGAAACAGATACTTCCACGATAGATTCAATATAATAGAAACGCTTGAAATCACTTGATAATGATGTCTAATAAGATTTGAAAAAAATATCAAACAGTGAAATTAAATTTCATACCTTGTAAAATGTATGGTTGAAAACGTAATTTGACAAAACATTAATTCTGAAAAATAGACTGGTGAAAAAAACGAAAATAAAGCATAACTGAATAGAAAATTAAATTTCCCTTGACATTCATGACTTTCTGCAATCGGCCTGGTACTCATTTTACAAAACCTTTTAAAGGCTTTCGAAGCCAGCTACTGTCTCTACGCGCATACTTATCAAACATGGGCTCTATTTCAATGTACATAGACCAACACATTTATATTTTATATTTAAGTCCCGGCCTTGAGGTGGTAATGTGTTTACAATCACATCATTTAGAAAATCGGCTAAAATAACCTGAACTAAAGGCGTGGTTATTTAAAATATGTAAGTACTGATCCTAATTCATCTTTCCGATCGGTTCCGCCTCCGAAATCATTAAAGCATATATCCACAAAACATTACGGTGCCACCACCGTAGAGTTCTCTATCACAGTTGTAAATTTTTCGATTTTTTTTTATTTTAGAAAAAGCCTTCTTTTTTGATGCGTGGTACTGAAAAGAGCTTACTACCTTTTATATTATTTTATATTCTTTTCTCGCGTTGCTCAAGAAAGTATACACTTTTATTCGATTCGAATTAAATCATACAAATCTCATATATATCTGTGTTATCTCTTAGTACTCCCAGTTTCTGTATAATTTATATTGGCGGATTATTGTAGTTGGGTGCGATGACGGTGCATTCTGTTGGTAGACTTCTTTTTTTTAATTAAAAATACGCATTTTTTCTTTTTTAACAATTTTACCCCTTTCGACAGGTGATACATTAGACTTAAATCTTATTTACAATGACAACAACAGCTTGATTGAGATCACTCCCTTAATGTCAGCTCCCAATAACATGTACAACACATCATCTAATGCTGGAGTAGCCGTTGCCATAAAGGATCAATTAAGAACCTCTGCCGATTTTAAATGTTTAGTTTTAAAATTCTAATAGAATTCTATTTTGTATTTATTCATTTACAATACACTTATTTTAATTTCGTATTTGTTAGCATTTATCATATTAATTCAAAAACAAAGAAAAAAATACAAATATTTTCTAAGTAGAATTGGTTTTCATCCAAATCAACACACAAACAAAATATAAGCAAAGTATGTTTGGTTTTTACTCACAAATTATGTTATACTATTTTTACACGTTTTTTTTTTAATATTGTGATATTTTTGTAAACGAAAAATATTTTACTTTACGAAACCGCTTACTTTCTTGCACAAAAAAGGAAAGTTACACGAACAGTAAAATTTCATTTTGAAAATGTGCATCTATCTTATCTATGATTTTGTATTAACTTTACTTTTCAAATACAATCGTTTTCTAGGTATTTACAATTATGTTCCCTGAAAAATTTTCAAAACAATTTTAATATTTTACTAAGGCAATTACATTTCCTTGTTCTATCAATCATCTTGATTATATTAAACATGTATATGTACATGCATAATACAAACATGTATATACAGTGACGAACAAAATAATATGAACGCTTTTTATATGTTAAGATTTTATATGAACACTCTATTTATATACATTCAAAATATTATCTGTAAATCATTTACATTTATATTTTTGAATTCCATGGACTGAAGATAATAAATAAAACTATCACGAAAAGATAATGTTTCTTAAAAATAAGATATTTGAAAATAAATTGTTAAAAGAGGCGGAGAAAAGAAAATGAACACTTTAGTTCACAATCAAGTGTATAAAATGGCTTAATTTATAGGAAATACTACATTTTTCATATTGATCCTTCGTATTTCATAAATTAAAAGTATTTTTAAATTATTAAAATACACATCGGCAGAAGCTTGTCGTTCTAGAGTGTTGGTCTGTTTTAAATGTTTTTTTTTTTAATTTTAGTTCTACATATTTTTATATTTTTGGATTATTCAGCACTCGGAGAATTGTGGGTAGCATTTGTTATTATTTTAAAATAAAACCCCCTATCGGGGAAAAAGGTCCAATCGGAATCGGTATATTTTTTCGTTCTTGCTAACCGATTTCGTGAATAAATATTGACGTTTACCAACGCATCAATTTGACATTTTGCAATTTGTCAACGATTAATAATTAATTAATAAACAATAAATACAAATTATACTGAATACAAATTAAACTGACAAATACACTTATTGCATAAAAACTCAACACAAAGAAAATGTAAACATGAATAATTATAAATAATTCAGAGCATCAACTGCAGGTCGAGACGTTTGTTTATAACTCCAGAATATTTGCTTTTCGAATTCACTCTTGTCTTAAATTTGTTTTTCCTTAAAATGTAATCTCAATTTAAGTCACAAAAAAACAATATACTAAAAGAAACTAATAAAACTTTTCTCTGCAACACTTGCTCACCATTACCATCCACCCTAACATTTGCATAGGGAAAACATTTCCGCAGTGTTTTGCTTTCAGAGAAAATCGGAACAAAAATTGTATATAAACGCCATTTAACTTTATTTTGGAGATTTCTTATATTTGTGTATCGGGAAAATCGGATAAAATTTCTCTCCAATTGATTAGCTTGATAGGGGTGAATTAAAACATGAGATTCTGCATGCCTTGTACTATTTCAACATCATGCGCTATGGGAAATTCTCTGACTTTTCTTTCTGTAAGTTTTAGGGTCTTATTAGGCTTTAATTGGAAACCATTTATACATAGTTATTGATAGGCCTATTCACTAAACAATTTCTCATACAAATTTATTCATAACAGATAAAGGAATTATAAAATGTAAATTAATCACAGATAGGTTTTAAATATTTGAGTTTTATATAAAATCCAAATATATAAAAAGTAGTTAATTTTTCTTCACTGTGTATGCATGTATATATATTTATATATAAATATATTTAAATACATACATGAAGATTAGATATAAAAATATATTTAAACATATACATGTGTATGTGTATGATTGCACTGATTCAAAAAATCTGAGATACCTTGCAAATAGCTTTTTGGAAACAACTTGACGCCTGTCCAAATTTCAGCTTTTTGATTGGTCGCTCATAGTGTTTTTCTATTTGGCACACAAATTGTAGGGGGTGATAATATTTATTTAATATAACACTTGCTGTCTTTTTATCTAACTTCACTTTATCCCTTTATAATTTTAGAAAGGGTATACTTCTTGAAAAAAATGTAAGACCTTTCCGAAAACATTTTTTATTTCTTAAGATAAAAGACGAAAAGAAAAATTTCGAAACTTACATACAATTTAAACGTAAAATAGAAAAACGCAATAAGCGAACTCCTAATATTAATCTGATTTTTAAGGTGTTTTATTTCACAAAGTCCAAATCAAAAGACTAGTTGCACTAAAAATTCAAGAATTATGTTTTTTTTTTGAATCAGTCTATATACAGGGTCTCCCAAAGACCTCGCCACAGAAGACAATCATGAGTTTTTGAGATCATTGCAAGACGAAAAATGTATAGTATCCAGTTCCTTTTCTAGTTTTAACCCTTTTTATGAATTTTGGTATGCTTTTCAGCTAGAACTATTCCAAATTTCAAACAATTTTTGTTTACAGACTTTAAACATAATATGAACAAAAAAATAGAATCAGATTTTATTTAAATTTTATTTCAATAAAATTAATGACAACTTTGTCTTTTGTTTTTGTAACGTTTTTATCAATTGGTTCACAACTCTACTCTTAAAATATGCATGTTAAATTGAATTTTTGTTTTACTAAATATATGGTTTTATCAGGTTTTATAAGGATTTTATAAAAAAAATCATAATGTGCTTTCCTGACAAAAATTATGTATTTAGAAGTACGAACATAGCCCTTAAAAGTAAAGAAAAATAGTTTAGTAATAAATAAATTGAAAACTAAGTTCCGCATTAAAAAATTTGAAGCGACAATACAAACTATTACGTATTCGTATCAAGACTCGGTTGAAATTTATCAAAGTTAGAGAGCCAATTAATCATAAAAAACCGTTATAACTTGAAAAGGAAGTGGAAACGAAAAATTTTAATGATACATTTTTTGGCTAAAAATTACCTCAGGAACTGGCTGTCTTCTGTGGCTAGAACTGTGGGACACTTCGTATATACAGTGTTGAAAAAAAATAATAGTAACATCCTTTGCCTACAACTTCTATTGCTATTTAAAGCGTACGGGAAGAGTACCAACAAAAAAAATACTTATCAAGTCCTCATACCTTAAGGAAAAAATGCAATATACAATTGTTAAACCAAAAGGAAATAATTTTAAAAAATCTTAAAAGTATTTTCCACAGTTTTGCACTTGAAAAAATAATAGAAACAATTTAGGAGTGGTATTATTTTTTCTTAAATAGATATAGTTAAAATCCTTTATTTTTGGTAGCATAGTCGCATCTTGCCCCCTTGCCAAATAGGTGCAGAATACGTTTTTTTTTTTTATTTTGAACCATAAGATGTCCTTGTATTTGGCCTAAGAGTTTCTTTTTATGTTGATCCCGTTCGTTTTTAATATTTTTTTCTATCTGTGATTTTTATAATTACTTCCTTTTGTTTTGTTAACAATTTTATGTGTTATTTTTTTCTTGAAGTATGGAGAGTTGATAAGTAATGTTTTTATTTTGTTAACTCTTTCCGTACGCTTTTAATATCAATAGAAGTTGCAGGCGAAGATCGCTTCTATTTTCGAACACTGTATCAACATACATATACATGATGACTGATATAAGGTGCACCAAAAGACTAGAGCGAGTATTTAGCGTTAAGACAAGAAAAATCGTATGTGAGGGGGTCTATTCCTCCCCGTTGAGGCGGTAGGGATAACTTTTTAAAAAAGTAACTTAAAACAGAAAAAAGAATATTTGAAAATAACGGTAACAAGTAGTTTCAGTGAATAGTTTGTGAAAAATAAATTTTTAAACTTGACATTTTTTTATTATACCGTATACTATGCTATGAAAGAATAAAATTGGATAATCAGCTAATTCAATAACTTATCTGAAAAGATCAAATTATGAAAACCCAGAAATAAAGTGTTTTTTTGTTTGTAAAAAAGTACTTTTTTGTATTTCTCAAAAACGAGGATACACTTTAGCAACTGGTTTTCATTCTAAAAATAAAAGTTATACTTAATTACATGAAATTTTAATAGTTTGAAATTAAAAAAAGGAATTTTTCTCAAAATATTCACTCAAACTACTTTATCTAAAAACAAAATTATAGAATCTGTTTTTTGCCTATCAAAAGGCTCTCCGAAGGGGCTGCAGTCATTTTTTAATTTGTTTGCCTGCTTTAAATGAATTGCTTATTAAATGTCAACTCTCATTTCAACGGGGAAAAAAGACTCCATATGATTTTTGTATTATCATAACTCAACTTACTCGCTTTAGCCTTTCGGTGCAGGTGCACCGAATACCAATCACTAAATATATGTATATTATACATAGAAATTATCGCCTATTGTATTAATCCTTTTTAAAACAAGACAAGAATGTAAAATTATTTAATTTTAAAGATTGTACATAAAAGTTTGATATATTAAAAATATGTAGATGAAAAACAAAAAGGCATTTTAAACGATAAATGAACAACATTAGACTGGTTTTAAAAATCTAAAAATTAAAAGTATGTGTAATGTGCATACATTTTCGTATTATATTTATGTGTTTTATAAAAAATCTTCAAATTTTAAACTAAAGCATAGTAAGCTTAACACACGAATATGTATTTTAATAAAAAGAAAACAAACTCATTCAATTATAAAGAAAAAATATATAAGAATCAAGACAAGAACTGTGGATAATAACTACAAAAAAGTACCATATTCTAAGTAGAACATACGATATATACTTATTTAAATAAATAAATGCATATAAATAAGTATACAGATATAAGCATATTATATGTGCGTATGTGTATAATATGAATATATTCATATGTATTTATATATATGCATTATGTATGTATATATATGTGTGTATATAAACGCATATAAACATATATAGATAAATGTGAAAATATGTATGTATATGAATGTATCTCTACACATTAATTTAATAAATTACAGTCCAGTAATATTAGCAATAAAAACGATCATATATCTGTAAAAAATATTAAACTTGATTATTTTTTTTATTGTATCTCTTAGCATAAGGATGAAACTTATTAAATATACGTACTTCTTCAGAAGAAAGAAATAACTTATCAGTTGAAGTCTCTTACAATTGTATTTTATATTATTTTTCAAGCTACATCGAACAAAAATATAACTTTACATATAAAGGGTTATTGGTATAAGCTGCACCAAAAATAAAATACTACTTCGTAAAAAAACAACACCTTTTTTGTTTTCCCTTTCCTTATTTAGTTTTGATTGCATTTAATTTTTCAAAAACTTTTCACTTAAACAACTTTATAAAATAAATATAAAGAAATGTAAAATATAGAATTAAAGTTTCTGGTTTTTTAAAATAATAAAACATGACTCTGTTAGTGTTACCGTTATTTTTTAATATTTGTTAGTCTTTTTCCCTCTCGCCTTACCACCTCTCCCTTCCTATACGATTTTTTTCTTATATTAACGTAACCTACAAATCTTTGCCTTTCGGTGCACCTCCTACCAAAAACTCATTTATTAGCCAAATTTAGATAATATCAACTGAGCTTTTTAAATCGCTCATTTGCATTTTTGCTGTTTTCGATACTGGTGGGATATGAAAAAGTTATGGAAAAACTACTTTAGCGATTTAACTTTCGGACTATGATTTGAGTTGATTACACTTATATCACAGATAAATTATTATCTGTGCTTATATAATGTACTTCTAATACAAATTTTTGTTAAGTAAGTTTGCAAAAATAATTTAAGTACAAACATTTTTAATGGAACGTTTAATTTAATTGAAAATTTGTTTGTTTATTGATTATTTAGTTTGGTTTGTAACGGGGCAAACAGCATTTTAGGATAACGTCTGTAAGAAATTGTTCGTGGTTGAAAATAGGGTACATTGTTTACGAAATTTCATCGGAGTACTGGGGTGGAATCGGGTAAGGTGATTTGTGATAGGTGACAGTCACAATCAACAAATTCAGTAGGTGTAAGGTGATAGTCACCGGTGACAATCACGATTTGGTGACTTTTTCTGGTGACAGCTCTTTAGTTGTCACTTTCATTGGAAATTGATTTTTATTTTTAGTTGCTGAAATTTCAAGACAATATGAATGTGTTTGTGCCTTTGATTTTATCTTCTGAAAATGCTAAAAATGAAAATATTAATCATAATAGAAATGTCCGGTTTTTGATGGTGGACCATTACCATTTAACAATCGAGTTAGTTTCCCCCAAATCGGGATTTTCTTCCATAAATGTGGTCATCAGCTGTATTTGTGTTTTGTTTGCTGGAATCCTATTGATAAAAATTTCACATTTTTAAATAACTAATTTATGAGTTAAGTGTAAAATATTATTTTGGCTCAACTTTCCATTACCGCAGCACGAATTTCGACACTCGGTTTTTTTTATTTGATAGATATGCACAAATAAATAATAATTATAGCAATTTTAGAGCGAGGAAACATTTATTTCTATTTTAAATTAATTTTCAAAGTTCACTTTTTCACATACAAAACACGCAAAAATGGTTGATTTTGACATTTCTTTCCTGTTTTTTGTTCAGTGTTGCCATACTTGTTTTTTTTCGTTGGGGATTTCTTTGTTTTTAGTGCTCAAATGCGAAAAGTACTTTGCAATACCCAAACTCGAACCCACCCCAAATCCTATAGTGATTCCAAGCAGGGGGGTTGCAGGGGGCAGCATGCCCCCCCCTTACATACCTAGCTCTTAGTATACGGTAGTATCAATTTAAAAGAAAACTTGTTTTAGGCTCAAAAACGCTATACAAAAAAAGTAGGGTTAAGTCCGAAAAAGAAAATATTTTTTTTTATAACTTAACGGTGTTTCCTCGCCTTAAAATTTAAAACATGTTCTATTGACTGTAAAAAAAAAATCAGAACGAAATTCGTGCTGCGGTAACTGAAAGTCGCCCCATCACCTTACACAGACGCAAAAATTAGTTTGATCACTTTTTATGATCACAAAGGTGACAATCAAAAATCACCTTAGCCGATTCCACCCCTGGTTTATTGATTGAAAAAGATTCGTTGATCAACAACTTACAATAGAAAAAACTGCGTTTTGAATGAAACAATGTTAATGCAATAATTGTATGAGTTCATATCCCTGTAAGTACGTATAAGCGCAAGGATTCCAATGACATTTTAGATTTTGAAACAGTGGATTGTGTCAAGAGGACCTCCAGAGCACAAGTGCAGCTACTCTACTGAATGCCGTCGCATCATGGATCTCAAATACCATACCTTATGGTTCTTTTTAAAATAGCCTCCTACTCTCAGTCTTGACTTTCACTTCCTTTGATGCTATGATTTTTTTTTATAAACATACACTAAAAAGGGTTTTGAGAAGCGCGAGTATTGCGGTTGAAATTTTTAAGTATAGGAATAATTCTGGCTATTTCATTTGAGAATATTCCATTATAACGACGGTAAAAAGAGTGAGCCAAATAACGTTACAGGGATGACCGACTGACGTAAATGAGTCAATTATGTTATTGTCACCAGTTATTTTGAAACTTTTTTCTTGAATACAGTCCAAGAAGCTAAGGTAAATTAATGAAGCTCGATGGAAGCTATACTCATGCCTTGAAGTATATATGTTTTAAAGATTTTAGCTAGATCAGAAGGAGAGATACATTTCCTGCACCGTCTCAGATAATCATCATGCCTTAAGGATACAAGAAAGGCAGCTTTGAGTTTTTGAAGCACTAAGTTTCTCTCGGTTTTTTATAAACCGTACAATGTACACTTATGTATTGGTCGGAATTTAATGAGCTTATCATATTTTGTCGTTGCAGTTTCATATCCGAACATTAAGGGTGTGAGCCTGGAAACGAATATAAAAAGAAAATAATTTTATCGTCAGCAAAACATCCATTGGATGAGAAGTTACAAACAAGAGTTTTTTTAAAGACATGGGAAAAAGGGATGAAACGGAGTTTTAGACTTGAATCCGTCCAAAAAAACTATTCACATTTATTTTGACATTCTCTTTCGTTCGAAAGTTATTCGAATTCGTATCAAAAACACTCTATATGAAGATATAAATCCTTCGTACGTATCACCATAGAGGAAATATATTATATTATTATTATATAATATATAATATAGGTATTTCCTCTATGAGAGTGAACTGTCAAAAAAATAATTGTGTTTCTTTTTGAGCTCTGATCGTTCAGAGCTTCAAATTCGTGTTTCTTTTTTAGTTCCGAACATGTTTAGAGCGCGCTCTGTGAGCTCAGAATAAAATAACAGAGTAAACGGAGTAAAATGCTGAACATAAACAATTTGATATTTGAAAGCCGGGAAATTAAAAAAAATCATCGTAAAAACAATAAAAATGGTGGAAAAGGGTGGTCGCTCTAGTGCAAAAGGAAAGATAATTTAGAAAAAACTAATTGCATATAGCATTTTTATGAATCAAATTTATTTCAGGCGTCAAATGGACCAACGCTATGACTGTTTTTTTAGTTAATTTGATTAAAGAACATTTTGAACGCCTTCAAACAGACGACATTTCAAATCATGACAGTTTAGTGCTCAAGTTGTTTCATAAATTAATCAGAGAGCTCTGAACATACTCTGCTCAGAACTCTACTCTACTCTATTCTGTTCGCTCAGACTCTGCTCAGAGCTCAGCTCTGAACTAAAAAAGAAAAACGCCATCTGTTTTTTTTTTTTTTTCGAAAAATAAAGAAAATAGAATACATTTTTATGAAAATCTGTTGATGTTTTTATTAAAGGTCACAGTCACACTCAAATTGGACAACTAGAGAACAAAAGGAAGTTCTTATAAAATTAATGGAAGAAAACCATAAAATCGCAAAAGGTTTTCTTACAAATGGAATCCCCAATGGATTTGATGCATCCATAATTCTTCTTCTATTTATCATTTATGCTGTTTTGATTTTTCAGAAATAAAACAATTTGAATTTTTGAAAAACAATTTAAACAATTTAAAGACTGTGTTACTTTTTGAGGGGAGAGTACGATAACTTTGGCGACAAAATTTAATGACGGATTTGTATAGAACAGTTAAAAACAAGCATTTTTTTTCTATGGGAGGGGGGGTCTATCTCCCTCCGTTTAGGCAGTAGGGGCAATTTAAAAAAATATGTACATTAAATGGAAAAAAATAATTACAAAATAACGGTAATACTTACAATTAAGTATTATACCTTTTTTTAAAGCCAACATTTTTGTCTATTAGCTTGTTTTTAAATCAAGTCAAAACTATGCATAGTTTTTGAAAAAAATTGTTTTAAACTAAAAATGTATGCAAAAAAAAATTCAAAAAAAAGGTTTAAAGTGTATTTTTTCAAACTTTCAAATTATTTACTGTTTTTTTTTTAGAATTCATTGCTCTTATTTGTTTTTGATCAAAAACTGAAAACTAGATGACTTTATGTCTTCTAGTTCTTGAGAAAATTGAAAATTACCAAAAAACAAATATTTTAATTAAATTACTTTTTCCTTGATTAAGTATTAACGTAGTCTTATTTTGATAGTAATAATCGAATATGGATTAAGATATACCTAGGGTAAATACATTCTTCTTAAATCCAGCTTATTTAAATGCAAAAGAAACTTTGCATGCACCCCATCTTGCACCCACCGAACCTTGCCCCCTCCCCACCTTGCACGCACTCCAACTTGCACCCACCCCAAATCCTATAGTGTTCCCAAGCAGGGGGTTGCAGGGTTGCAACATGTCCCCCTTACAGATCCCACTGTTGCATACACCCAAACTCGCACACACCTTACTGTTGCATACACCCAAACTCGCACCTACCATTGTTACTATCAAAATAAGACAACTCAAGCAAAAAAAAAAGAATTAAATTAAAATAGTAGTTGTGGTTATTTTCAATTTTCTCAAAAACTAAAAGACATAAAATCATATAGTTTTCAGTTTTTGATCAAAAACAAATAAGAGCAATAAATTCTGAAATAAAAACAATGGTAGATAATCTTGAAGTATTGAAAAATTACACCTTAAACCTTTTTTTAACTTTTTTTTACTCAAATTTTGAGTTAAAAATTAAATTTTTCAAAAACTTCGCATAGTTTTGACTTGAATTAAAAACTGGCTAATAAAACAGAACGTTGGCTTTAATAAAATGTATAAAACTTAATTGTAACACCGTAATTTTTTTCCATTTTAAATACAATTTTTTTAAATTGCCCCTACTGCCTAAACGGGGGGAAGATAGACCCCCCTCCCATAGTAAAAAATGCTTGTATTAAGCCCCTCTACAAAAACCGTTATTATATCTTGGCGCCAAAGTTATCGTACTCGTGCCCTTTTTGATTCTTCTTGACAATTGTGAAGTACCAGGTGTGATTCAAATAAAGAGACTTCAAAGTTACATTTTTTTTTGGTAATGCATGTGGGACAAAAGCAAATCGAATTATAAGTACATTAATTATTTTATTAGATTTAAAGGTGCTGAGTTAGCTGTACAAGATTTTGTAATGTATTTTTTTTACTTTCATGTCAATAAACTTAAATTTATGTTCCCATATTCAAAGTGTCATTGATGGTTTTTTAAATAATCAACATCACTAGCACTTAAAACTTTATTAATTTAATTTTTCTTAAGTTAAGGTATTTTTTGTTTTCCATCCAATTGTTTCAATGAAATTAGAAGTTTGTGGAACAATTTTAAATTTTGTTACTTTGGTCACACTAAATAAGATCGAAACTTCAAACAGCTGACTTCGAATTCGAGTTCATTCCGGTTCATTTAATATATTCATTCAACGATGAACATTAGTGCCCCAGCAGAATGGAGTCGCTGTAGCGGCCGCTTGTCGCGCTGTCAAAGTTGAAACATACGAAAATAGTACACAACGCCAGAATGGGAAGCTGTTGCTGCAGCGATCGCTGTCGCCATTGTTGAATAATTTTCTACTTTCCGCTATTAGTCGCGCTACATTTTAAAGCTTTAAAAGCTTCATTCCGCAGTAGCACATTTGCATTATCATTGCAATAAATGCAATTTCATCGCGTTGGTCCATTTTTTAATTTAAAAATTGAAAATTAAGTTGCCCAAAAATATGAATAGTCTTACAAAACTAAACACAAATGTATAAATGTCAAAAAAAAAATGACAGCTGACGTTCTTCCTGCGCTACATCATTGTGGGCGACCTTTGCTACATAGTGAGCGATTTTAGTGACAGCTTGTGCTACAGCGATCGTTCCGCACTCTAAAGACGCATTTTTTTTTCAATCCGCATTTTGTCGCTTATAAGTTTAAATTCTTTTTTAATTTGTGAACTTATTTAACAGCTCAAATAAGAGCTAATTTGCAAAAAAGCTTGTAAAATTTTCATGATCGCGACTAGCGAATTCCTATTGTGTTCAAGGGGTTATATTCGTTAGAATGTCAAAATAAATACATTTCATTCTAATGAATAAATCTATTCTAACGAATTGGCTATTCATTACAATGTCAGAATAAGCGTGATTGAACGGTTCGAAAAAAATTATAATGAAATTAAGAAGGGATTCGTCGACACCGATAAGTATACAAAATGTTAGAACGGAACGGATTCTTGCTATACATAGGAAAACCACCATGGCAAATTTTGCATTCGTAAAAAAATTTGAACTCGAGATTTTAAATGTATATTTATAAGCACTAAATAACTGCATAGTAAAAACAATTGAATAAAAAGTTTTAAAAACTCATATGTACAAATTTAATTTAATAAAAAACGCTCTAACGATTTTCTGGCCACGCCACAGCGAAGGAATAGCAGCAATCACGAATCATGGCCCTGCCCAAAGTGTGGCAATGTTTACGCAACAGAGGTTGGTCTTCGACAACACTGCAACCGATATTGCTCGAAGCGACCAGCTGATACTCAGAATTGCCCATATTGCCCCCGGTCCTTCCCAACTTACGCAGGATTGCGTCAACACCAACGACGTACCCATCGTAAAGAATACAATGATGACTTGGAAGAAGAAGCAGTAGTAGTGAAGAAGAGATGGACTGACGATGAATTAAAGGATATGGCGAAAACTGAAGCAGAGATGGTTGGCAGAACATCAACTGCCATCACTGAATCTTTAGTTCAAAAAACGGGACGAACAAAGGACGCTATAAAATGCAGGAGGCGTTAAGAGTCATACAAAGCTCTTGTCTTCCGCTATCAAACGCAGCCTACGGAACCAACACCACCTCCAGTTCCGTACGGTAATGAAGATGTAATCAGACTGAATATGAGTATTCTGTCATACATCAACTCATTGCCCCGCAACATCTGGGATAATGACGATTCCGTTCTTTTGACAGCCGCAGCTTCCAGTATCCATGACGCCAACATTCGGTACTACGAGTATATCGTCTCACGTTTTGGTACCGACCGCTCTACATCTCGCCAATCGAATGCCAACCTGATAAATGCTTTGAACAATGCACCGACTAACAGGAAGCGCAAACGAATCCTATACAAATTGACGCAAAAAGAATACACCTCGAATAAATCTGCATACACTGAACGCATCCTAGATGATAAACCTTGGACATGCGTCGAAACAACACCAGCAGATAGCGAAATTCTAGCTCAATTCGCGTGCCGAGACACGTCTACCAGACGCCAACAATTCAAGGTAAGACTGTGTAATTATATCCAACCTAATTACTAGGGAAGAGGTTGATGCAAATATACGCTCCCTAAAATCAAATACCCCCGGTACAGATGGCATCACGAAACTGGATGTTAAAAAGATTCCCAGCCAAAAACTCGCCCTACTCTTCAATACTATCTTACTCGCCGAAAATCTCCCGGATGAACTGAAAAAGAACATCACGACGTTAATCCCGAAGACTACAACGCAGCTGGGAAACCCAAAGAATTGGCGGCCAATCACAATCTCGTCCATAATCCTGAGAATATTTCACCATGTGATTGCAAAAAGATTAGACGCCGTCCAACTACAAGAAAACCAGCGAGGCTTCACTCAAATCGACGGCTGCTTTGCCAACACTTGGTCTGTCGAGAGCCTGATTAAACACCACCGTTTGAAAGGCAAGCCACTAACATTAATCTCCCTCGATCTGGCAGCAGAACTAACATCAGCTGCAATGGAAAATCAGTCGGCACAGTGCCCATCCTTCGAGGGGTCAAGCAAGGTGATCCAGCGTCGCCCGTCCATTTTAACATCTTCATGGACGAGCTCATCACCACGATTGACGAGGATTTTGACATCATCCAGATTAACAATACCAAAATCACCTGCCTCGCCTATGCAGACGACCTAATTCTGGTAGCGGCAACTCCGGACGATGGAAAAATAATGCTAAGAAAAACAACAGACTTCCTCACGTCTATGTGCATGAGCATCAACGCCAAGAAATGCTCCTCCTTCGTCCTGAAGACAGTGCCCGCGAAGAAGAAGGTGTGCGTCGATACACGCACCGTGTTTAAAGTAAATTCCGTAGCAATTCCACACATTGACACAAGAAACGAACTGAAGTACCTGGGAGATAATTTCTCCTTCGTAGGCCTTCGTCCACCTGGCCTGGGCAATCTTTTAGAACAACTAAAGAGGATTTCGAGGGCCCCTCTCAAGCCCCATCAGAAATTATCTATTCTAAAAGAATATATGTATTTTTAAATACTCCGAAAACGTACCAGTTATAATCAAAGCACGAGTAAATACACTGAAGAATGCCAGCCCACAACTAGCCGCCATTTTCCAGCTGATGGATAAGCGAATTAACGCCGTAAACATGCTTATAAAGCCCGGACTAGCATCCAAGGGAGAAATCCAGCAGACGCAACAACAACTCCTGCAGAACTCCTTTTCCGGCAACGGCCTAGCACAGGCGCAACATTCTCCAGCTAGCTCCAGACACCTAAACGATCCCCCCAAATGCTGGAACGGGGAGGATTATGTAAAAAGTATACAGCTGAGATATAACCTGCTGCCTTGTGTGGGTGTACCATCAAACCCACCCGAGGCCCGCAACTGCCGAGCTTGCCACGTTAGAAGAGAAACTAACAGCCACATCCTTCTGTTGCGTTATAAATGAACGCAACAAGTTCTTTTTATATTTAAGTTTAATTTTAATTAAGATGATGCACTTTGCATCCACTTCGGTTTGTTTACCTTTTATTTACAATAGTCAATTTGACAAATGTCACAATTCCTTCTACACGAGGATGAGAGAGAGCGGGACGGCCATAGTCCTTCTGACCATGGTTCTTTCTGTCATTTTCGTGAGGAAAAAATACCAAGTCTCGTTTCAGGTATCAAAAGAGGAATGGTTTCCATGGAAGTGAAACCAAACCAGATGGACGGTCTGGTGGATGCATACAGAAAAGTTGCGCGAGAAGTTACTCCAAATGAAGAATGGCCTACGGCCCAACTTAAACTTTTAAAAAATTGTAAATTTATTTTCTTTTGTAATTCTTTTGTTTAATTGGTTATTTCCTTAATGTTAATAGTATTAATGATGAAACTTTTGTAATACTTGTAATAGATTTCATGGACATATGGGCGGTTAAGTTTCGGGCAACTTAGTTCGATATTAAGTTAACGAAACGTAACGTACAAACCCCAACTGTTTTATTTTCTTTCCTTTCGCGCGGTTGTGATTAAGTTAAAGTTAAATTAAAGATTTTCCTCAATTTTAAGTTCTTGATCTTTGTTCGACATCGAAGTAGAAAGTGGGGGTGGCAGAATGCAGCTCCTGGAATCGTCGTGACCTGGAAGTGAATCCAGCGGGCGGCGAATTCCAGGATGACTTGCATTTAGCTGTGAGGGGAAAAGGCGAGTAAGCAGGATCGCGAGTATTTCATCAAAAGTTGAGATCAACAAGCCGATCTCCGATTGGCTGTTGATGATGTGATTGAAATCCGCCACTCCATATTGGCTGAAAGCTAAAATGGCGGGAGATGAAAAGAAGAGACAGGACAGATCTTGGAATCTGGCCGTCAATTCTTACCAAACATTGATAGTGAATAGACGAAAAGTGGTGATTTTGAACAAATACTGAGAAAAATAAAATTTGAGGAAAATTAGAAGTGAGTTGTGTCGTAATAAGAAATTTAAGGAGGGAAAAGAAAGGAAAGGAGAAATAACTAGTTGGGGACTCTACAGGAAAAAGGAAAAAGATAAGTAAAAATTTTTATTGTGTGTTGAGTTTTTTTTTCATCCCAATTTTATTGATGGGAATTAAGACCTTAACGGTCCATGGTTCATGAAATCTTTTGTTTAAATTTTTGAAAAGATCCTGAGTTTTCATCCTGCGCTTTGCAAGGTTTCTCAGGCAGATTTAAATTAATAAAGTTGTCATAAAAGATATCCATTTTGGTTTCTGTTTTCTTTACAGTGGATTTATTATTTCGCTTTGGTTTCTTTTTTTTATCAAGGTTTGCAATTTCCTTTTTTTATTTCAGAAAAAAAATTGCTGGCGCCCTCTTTCTAACGAAACGTAACAACGCCCCTGTGGCAATTATAACAAAATTTATATTCATTTTGATATCAACGTGATATCAAAATCATCAGCAACTTAATTAATCGAATCGTCGATTAATTTGCATTCGCTGAACCCACCCCATTCTGAGCTCGTCGTGGTGGCAGCACTTTATTTGCTGCCTGTTGCAATTTTTGCCTCTTCGCCGCTGTTATTTGACAGATCGGCACATTGCATTTCTGATACCGCGATTAAATTTGTTGAAGTGTTTTCTTTTCGTTTGTTTTTAATTTCTTTTAATTCCATTTTACTTTCGTTTAATTTGATTAAATATATTCGGATAATTATCGCAGTAGAAAAATTGCAGCACTTCAACGGTGCCCAATTTCTCATACACCGAGAATAAGGCGGCACAACTTTATCGTCAAGCGATTAACGACAGCAGCTGCCCGCAGACACTGGACATTTGAAGTGGAACCTAATATCAGATGCAGTGGTGGCGTCTTGAAGAAGCCCGACCGACGTTATTCTGTTCAAAGGGGACCAGCTCATTATTTGTGATGTGGGTGTGCACTGGGAAGGTCCAATTTCCCTCAGTGCCCAGTACAATAACAAGGTGGCGATCTACAGCACGCCCGCTTTTATAAATGCGATAAGAGAGAGGTATCCACAGCACACCATCTCTGTGTTACCTCTCATCATGAGAGCCCGAGGCATCTGGTGCCAACAAAATAAATTCATACAACATCATCTGCAGTTATCAAGATTTGAGGTAGCGGACATTGTAACAACAACCATAAGAGGCAGCTGCACCATTCATAGGAACTTCATGAAGTTCGTATGGAGAACCAGGCCACCAAACTAACACCCGTGATCCTGCTTTATTATTCCTCACCAAACAACTGAGCAATTCCAAGGAGGAGCTCATAAATAGAAGAGGTACTACTTCCTGGAAAGTAGCAATACGAGTGGCAGCTCAGCGTAACATCTTGTCTATATACTTTTTTTTTTTAAAACGCATTTAAATTGCTTTTGTAATGTAAATTAAATTTAGTTTTAAGTTATATTTAAAAAGTAGTATGTTGATTAGAAGAAGACAAATAAAAGGCCGTCCTGGCTGACCGGCTCAAATTAATTTCTAGCCAAATGCCTCGTCATCTAATTAGTGACGCGCATGAATGGATTAACGAGATTCCTACTGTCCCTATCTACTATCTAGCGAAACCACAGCCAAGGGAACGGGCTTGGAATAATTAGCGGGGAAAAAAGACCCTGTTGAGCTTGACTCTAGTCTGGCAGTATAAGGAAGGAAAAAATCAATGCATTTTTGTTTAATTAAATGTCATTTGTACATTTTAGAAGAAAAACTTAGTGTGCAGGTGCATTTTTAAATCTTAAAATAGAGAACTATTTTTAAACGGACACGGCCCAGTCGTACATTTTATTTCTTCCAACATCCAAACGTAATTTTGGTTTGCATTAGATACGATTCATGTCCTCGTGGTTGTAAATATAAACATTTTATATTTTTTAATGCTTACTAATTATTTAAAAGAAGGAAAAATAATGTAAAATTTTGTCAAAGAATACGGTGATGATGCGACGATGTTATTCTGCAACTTACATCTTCGTTCGCTAATGGCAATAGTAAAAAGTTCAATATGGGCTTAACACAGATGAATTTGCCTTCACAGTTTTAATCCTTTATTGAAAAGCATACCATGAATATCTTCTTATATATAAAAATGAATCGCAAAATGTGTTGGTAAGCGCATAACTCAACAACGACTGGACCAATTTGGCCAATTCTTTTTTTCAAATGTTCGTTTCAGTTCTATGCGCCAAGTAATCAAACAAAAAACATCGTATATCACAAAGCACTACAATGATAATAGAACTGATTTTTGTTAATAATTATTATTCGCATGATTAACAATAAAGCGATTATTTACTTTTAAATACTTACATAAACATAATCCAAATAGTCTCCGTCTTTCTTTCTGATGATGCGAGGTAAAATATTTACTATACCAATATATTAAAAGCGGGTTTTTGAAAATCACAATTTTTTAAAATTTGGTAAAAAGGTGAAGGTGGAAACTAACTTTTTTTCAATGTTACCACTTTGGTTTTTACATTTAAATTAGTACTTTAAAAAAAAAACACTAAAATTATTCTACTGTACGGAGACTTTTTGGACTAAGTGTATATATGTTTCATTTAATAATTTTTTATTCACAACGCCCTATCACCGGGGTGACGGTTCTGTTCAGGAGAATTTTCAGCCACGACTATAAAATACGTAAACTGCCACATTAATCTTTCAATCTTTATGACAGGACGAAGTCTGTCGGGTCCGCTAGTACATTCATAAAATCCGAAATTATGTGGGGGACGATAAAATTTTCCTTTCAATGGATAAAGCACAATCGATAAGTCTGGAACAAACCTTATTTTAGGATACATACGAGAAAATGACAAAGGTTACCTTGTGCCGTGGGAAATTTTTGATAGGGTTAATTCTACTTCAATTCCAACACTATTCGATGATTCTCTCTAAAACTATTGTGCCCAGACAGCCAATACCGTCAACGTGGACGAGTTCTTCTTTTTGTTACAAATGCGGCCCCATATATGAAAAAAGTGGAAAATTGCTTAGATTTTATACTGAAACACGATCCATGTTACTTCCGTTACCCATAGAGTATGCGAAGCTATTCCTAGCGAATATCCAAAGTCGACCCATTGATGTCGAACTTAAAAAAATGTTTTTTTATAGACTTATTCTTGAATTTATTTTTTTTATGAAAACACCCCTGCCACCACAACCCGTAAGTAAAATAATTTTTAAAAAATGTAAATATTTTATATAAGTAAAACTAACTAAAATAATCGAAGACGAAGAGAACTGAACTCGATATTGATAAAGTAACTTTTTTTATTCCTACAAGACTTTTCAAAAGCATTCGACATGATGAATTTCAATTTATTTTGCATTCATTTCACTTACGAGTATATCTAATAAACAAATATAAAATTATATCACTCGATACTTCTGAATAAACTGCGTCACAGATTCAACATATCTTCAGAAGCTATTAAACTGCTTTCTTCCTTTGTGAATGATAGAAAGCAAGCCGTTTTCTTAAATGAAAATCTTTACGATTTTCTTCCGATTCAACAAGGAGTTTCCCAAGGATCAATTTTATTCCCCTTCTATTTTCACTATATGTGAATGAAATCGGTTTCATTATAAATGAAGTATCAAAACATTTGTATGCCGATGACATTCAAATTTATAAAAGCTGTCCTTTGGGTTTAATTGACAACTGCGGTTTCACCCTGAACCAAGAACTAGAAAAGATATCCTACTGAGCATCTTGCAATGGGTTGATTCTCAACGCAAGCAAATGCAAATGCCTGGTTATATCGAGAAAAGAATTAGGTTTAACATATTTTCCTTCCATAATTCTAAACGAGAACCCATTAGAATTCGTAAATTGCAGTAAAAATCTGGGTGTAATCTTCAAAAGAACATTGACCTGGAATGATCTCATCAACCAATTGATAGGTAAAACTTATGGAACGCTCAGAACGCTTTGGACCGCCCAAAACATCACTCCATTTAAAACCAGACTAATGCTAGAAAGGACCCTAGAAATACCTGTTCTCACTAATGGATTCGAAATTTTTTAAAACTGCGATTCCATCAGCAAATATAAATTAAACATAGCCTTTAATAGTATTGTTAAGCGAACTTGGAACCACCTTTCATGGCACTACTATTTCCTCAATTCCAAGAAAAGGCGCAATATATATTATACTAAGTTTAATATCTATCTCGCTCTTAAACGTTTAGTTTAACCATTGAACACCGGAAATTAAGCCTTATGCATAAATCTACCATTTTGAGAAAAGTCACTAGCAAGTTAAGTAAAGCTTAATAATCAAATAATTAAAATCTGAGAAAAAACGCTTAAAGCAAATTAATATTTAAATTGGAAACTAAACGTAAGAAAATAGAAAATAATATTGTATAGGAATTGTTATTATATAATTTAACTATATTTTCAGGAAATTAAAGTTGTTCTTTTTTAAATATAAAAGTTGACTACTTTAATTTTGGAATAAATTCCATCAAAAGTTGGTTGAGACAACAAGTATCATTCAATACATCTTTGGGTTAAGAAGGTACGACCATGTTTCACATGAGAGATTCTTCTTAACATTGATACTGTTTTTTTAAATCTTGAAAACACGTCAACCAGCTTATCTCTTTGAAAAAATCAAAATGTCAACATCGAATTGATCGACATCGGTAATTTTGCCACGCTTTTCGTGTTTGACCTCGGAAAGACAATTTTTATCGCTGCATGTAGCCTTTGGAACTCACTTCCCAGCTTCCCACTCATCTGCGGGATATAAGTGATATGCACATTTTCCAAAAAAGTATTTAAATCTTCTTTTCTAACCACAGCAACTAACTAAACTTAGCTTAACTTCTCTTCTTAACTCTAACTTTCTTTTTCTCTTTTTTTTTTCTTCTTCTATTCCTACCATTTCAATCATTCACTTGTTTCAAAGTCAAATAACATTTTATCGATGAATTATTGTTTTTTTTTTAAATTTTATTTTAATTTCATTTAATTTTATATTATATTCTTTTGTATTTTTAAAAATGTTTAATTGTTACCCAAAGTTAAGTCATAAGCTCTCTATTCTACTTTGTTCGCTCAGACTCTGCTCAGAGCTCAGCTCTGAACTAAAAAAGAAAAACGCCATCTGTTTTTTTTTCGAAAAATAAAGAAAATAGAATACATTTTTATGAAAATCTGTTGATGTTTTTATTAAAGGTCACAGTCACACTCAAATTGGACAACTAGAGAACAAAAGGAAGTTCTTATAAAATTAATGGAAGATAACCATAAAATCGCAAAAGGTTTTCTTACAAATGGAATCCCCAATGGATTTGATGCATCCATAATTCTTCTTCTATTTATGCTGTTTTGATTTTTTTTTTTTCATAAATAAAACAATTTGAATTTTTGAAAGACAATTTAAACGATTTTAACGACTGTGTTACTTTTTGAGGGGAGAGTACGATAACTTTGGCGACAAAGTTTAATGACGGATTTGTATAGAACAGTTAAAAACAAGCATTTTTTACTAAGGGAGGGGGGTCTATCTCCCTCCGTTTAGGCGGTAGGGGCAATTTAAAAAAATATGTACATTAAATGGAAAAAAATAATTACAAAATAACGGTAATACTTACAATTAAGTATTATACCTTTTTTTAAACATTTTTGTCTATTAGTTTGTTTTTAAATCAAGTCAAAACTATGCATAGTTTTTGAAAAAAATTGTTTTAAACTAAAAATGTATGCAAAAAAAATTCAAAAAAAAGGTTTAAAGTGTATTTTTTCAAACTTTCAAATTATTTACTGTTTTTTTTTTTTTAGAATTCATTGCTCTTATTTGTTTTTGATCAAAAACTGAAAACTAGATGACTTTATGTCTTCTAGTTCTTGAGAAAATTGAAAATTACCAAAAAACAAATATTTTAATTAAATTACTTTTTCCTTGATTAAGTATTAACGTAGTCTTATTTTGATAGTAATAATCGAATATGGATTAAGATATACCTAGGGTAAATACATTCTTCTTAAATCCAGCTTATTTAAATGCAAAAGAAACTTTGCATGCACCCCCAACCGTTATTATATCTTGGCGCCAAAGTTATCGTCCTCGTGCCCTTTTTGATTCTTCTTGACAATTGTGAAGTACCAGGTGTGATTCAAATAAAGAGACTTCAAAGTTACATTTGTTTTGGTAATGCATGTGGGACAAAAGCAAATCGAATTATAAGTACATTAATTATTTTATTAGATTTAAAGGTGCTGAGTTAGCTGTACAAGATTTTGTAATGTATTTTTTTTACTTTCATGTCAATAAACTTAAATTTATGTTCCCATATTCAAAGTGTCATTGATGGTTTTTTAAATAATTAACATCACTAGCACTTAAAACTTTATTAATTTAATTTTTCTTAAGTTAAGGTATTTTTTGTTTTCCATCCAATTGTTTCAATGAAATTAGAAGTTTGTGGAACAATTTTAAATTTTGTTACTTTGGTCACACTAAATAAGATCGAAACTTCAAACAGCTGACTTCAAATTCGAGTTCATTCCGGTTCATTTAATATATTCATTCAACGATGAACATTAGTGCCCCAGCAGAATGGAGTCGCTGTAGCGGCCGCTTGTCGCGCTGTCAAAGTTGAAACACACGAAAATAGTACACAACGCCAGAATGGGAAGCTGTTGCTGCAGCGATCGCTGTCGCCATTGTTGAATAATTTTCTACTTTCCGCTATTAGTCGCGCTACATTTTAAAGCTTTAAAAGCTTCATTCCGCAGTAGCACATTTGCATTATCATTGCAATAAATGCAATTTCATCGCGTTGGTCCATTTTTTAATTTAAAAATTGAAAATTAAGTTGCCCAAAAATATGAATAGTCTTACAAAACTAAACACAAATGTATAAATGTCAAAAAAAAAAATGACAGCTGACGTTCTTCCTGCGCTACATCATTGTGGGCGACCTTTGCTACATAGTGAGCGATTTTAGTGACAGCTTGTGCTACAGCGATCGTTCCGCACTCTAAAGACGCATTTTTTTTTCAATCCGCATTTTGTCGCTTATAAGTTTAAATTCTTTTTTAATTTGTGAACTTATTTAACAGCTCAAATAAGAGCTAATTTGCAAAAAAGCTTGTAAGATTTTCATGATCGCGACTAGCGAATTCCTATTGTGTTCAAGGGGTTATATTCGTTAGAATGTCAAAATAAATACATTTCATTCTAATGAATAAATCTATTCTAACGAATTGGCTATTCATTACAATGTCAGAATGAACCTTTCGAAAAAAATTTTAATGAAATTAAGAAGGGATTCGTCGACACCGATAAGTATACAAGATGTTAGAACGGAACGGATTCTCGCTATACATAGGAACACCACCATGGCAAACTTTGCATTCGTAAAAAAATTTGAACTCGAGATTTTAAATGTATATTTATAAGCACTAAATAACTGCATAGTAAAAACAATTGAATAAAAAGTTTTAAAAACTCATATGTACAAAATTAATTTAATAAAAAACGCTCTAACGATTTTCTGGCCACGCCACAGCGAAGGAATAGCAGCAATCACGAATCATGGCCCTGCCCAAAGTGTGGCAATGTTTACGCAACAGAGGTTGGTCTTCGACAACACTGCAACCGATATTGCTCGAAGCGACCAGCTGATACTCAGAATTGCCCATATTGCCCCCGGTCCTTCCCAACTTACGCAGAATTGCGTCAACACCAACGACGTACCCATCCTAAGGAAGATAAAATCAGACTGAATATGAGTATTCTGTCATACATCAACTCATTGCCCCGCAACATCTGGGACAATGACGATTCCGTTCTTTTGACAGCCGCAGCAGGCGATGCTTCCAGTATCCATGACGCCAACATTCGGTACTACGAGCATATCGTCTCACGTTTTGGTACCGACCGCTCTACATCTCGCCAATCGAATGCCAACCTGATAAATGCTTTGAACAATGCACCGACTAACAGGAAGCGCAAACGAATCCTATACAAATTGACGCAAAAAGAATACACCTCGAATAAATCTGCATACACTGAACGCATCCTAGATGATAAACCTTGGACATGCGTCGAAACAACACCAGCAGATAGCGAAATTCTAGCTATGCCGAGACACGTCTACCAGACGCCAACAATTCAAGGTACGACTGTGTAATTATATCCAACCCAATTACTAGGGAAGAGGTTGATGCAAATATACGCTCCCTAAAATCAAATACCCCCGGTCCGGATGGCATCACGAAACTGGATGTTAATAAGATTCCCAGCCAAAAACTCGCCCTACTCTTCAATACTATCTTACTCGCCGAAAATCTCCCGGATGAACTGAAAAAGAACATCACAACGTTAATCCCGAAGACTACAACGCAGCTGGAAAACCCAAAGAATTGGCGGCCAATCACAATCTCGTCCATAATCCTGAGAATATTTCACCGTGTGATTGCAAAAAGATTAAACGCCGTCCAACTACAAGAAAACCAGCGAGGCTTCACTCAAATCGACGGCTGCTTTGCCAACACTTGGTCTGTCGAGAGCCTGATTAAACACCACCGTTTGAAAGGCAAGCCACTAACATTAATCTCCCTCGATCTGGCAGCTGCTTTTGACTCCGTGCCGCATAACGCCATTACTCGGGCCTTACGAAGAAAAAATATCGACAGCAAATACATCAATTTAGTCGAGGCGTCGTTTGCGAGCAGCAGCACTAACATCAGCTGCAATGGAAAATCAGTCGGCATAGTGCCCATCCTTCGAGGGGTCAAGCAAGGTGATTCAGCGTCGCCCGTCATTTTAACATCTTTATGGACGAGCTCATCACCACGATTGACGAGGATTTTGACATCATCCAGATTAACAATACCAAAATCACCTGCCTCGCCTATGCAGACGACCTAATTCTGGTAGCGGCAACTCCGGACGATGGAAAAATAATGCAAAAAAAAACAACAGACTTCCTCACGTCTATGTGCATGAGCATCAACGCCAAAAAATGCTCCTCCTTCGTCCTGAAGACAGTGCCCGCGAAGAAGAAGGTGTGCGTCGATACATTCGTAGCAATTCCACACATTGACACAAGAAACGAACTGAAGTACCTGGGGGATAATTTCTCCTTCGTAGGCCTTCGTCCACCTGGCCTGGACAATCTTTTAGAACAACTAAAGAGGATTTCGAGGGCCCCTCTCAAGCCCCATCAGAAATTATCTATTCTAAAAGAATATCTCGTGCCGAGATATATTGCCCACCTTCAAAAGCCAAATATCATGTCAAAGGTGTTAAAGAACGCGGATAGAAAAATTGGGAAAGCAGTGAGAAGTTTTCTACACCTCAATTCAAGATGTCACATCAACATCAGTATCTTTCACGCTCCAGTGAGGTATGGGGGACTGGGTATTTTTAAATACTCCGAAAACGTACCAGTTATAATCAAAGCACGAGTAAATACACTGAAGAATGCCAGCCCACAACTAGCCGCCATTTTCCAGCTGATGGATAAGCGAATTAACGCCGTAAACATGCTTATAAAGCCCGGACTAACATCCAAGGGAGAAATCCAGCAGACGCAACAACAACTCCTGCAGAACTCCTTTTCCGGCAACGGCCTAGCAGAGGCGCAACATTCTCCAGCTAGCTCCAGGCACCTGAGCGATCCCCCCAAATGTTGGAACGGGGAGGATTATTTAAAAAGTATACAGCTAAGATATAACCTGCTGCCTTGTGTGGGTGTACCATCAAACCCACCCGAGGCCCGCAACTGCCGAGCTTGCCACGTTAGAAGAGAAACTAACAGCCACATCCTTCAAAGGTGCCCAATTTCTCATACACCGAGAAAAAGGCGGCACAACTTTATCGTCAAGCGATTAACGACAGCAGCTGCCCGCAGACACTGGACATTTGAAGTGGAACCTAATATCAGATGCAGTGATGGCGTCTTGAAGAAGCCCGACCGACGTTATTCTGTTCAAAGGGGACCAGCTTATTATTTGTGATGTGGGTGTGCACTGGGAAGGTCCAATTTCCCTCAGTGCCCAGTACAATAACAAGGTGGCGATCTACAGCACGCCCGCTTTTATAAATGCGATAAGAGAGAGGTATCCACAGCACACCATCTCTGTGTTACCTCTCATCATGGGAGCCCGAGGCATCGGGTGCCAACAAAATAAATTCATACAACATCATCTGCAGTTATCAAGATTTGAGGTAGCGGACATTGTAACAACAACCATAAGAGGCAGCTGCACCATTCATAGGAACTTCATGAAGTTCGTATGGAGAACCAGGCCACCAAACTAACACCCGTGATCCTGCTTTATTATTCCTCACCAAACAACTGAGCAATTCCAAGGAGGAGCTCATAAATAGAAGAGGTACTACTTCCTGGAAAGTAGCAATACGAGTAGCAGCTCAGCGTAACATCTTGCCTATATACTTTTTTTTAAAAAACGCATTTAAATTGCTTTTGTAAAGTAAATTAAATTTAGTTTTAAGTTATATTTAAAAAGTAGTATGTTGATTAGAAGAAGACAAATAAAAGGCCGTCCTGGCTGACCGGCTCAAATTAATTTCTAGCCAAATGCCTCGTCATCTAATTAGTGACGCGCATGAATGGATTAACGAGATTCCTACTGTCCCTATCTACTATCTAGCGAAACCACAGCCAAGGGAACGGGCTTGGAATAATTAGCGGGGAAAGAAGACCCTGTTGAGCTTGACTCTAGTCTGGCAGTGTAAGGAAGGAAAAAATCAATGCATTTTTGTTTAATTAAATGTCATTTACATTTTATGGGTATTTTTAAATACTCCGAAAACATACCAGTTATAATCAAAACACGAGTAAATACACTGAAGAATGCCAGCCCACAACTAGCCGCCATTTTCCAGCTGTTGGATAAGCGAATTAATGCCGTAAACATGCTTATAAAGCCCGGACTAACATCCAAGGGAGAAATCCAGCAGACGCAACAACAACTCCTGCAGAACTCCTTTTCCGGCAACGGCCTAGCAGAGGCGCAACATTCTCCAGCTAGCTCCAGGCACCTGAGCGATCCCCCCAAATGTTGGAACGGGGAGGATTATTTAAAAAGTATACAGCTGAGATATAACCTGCTGCCTTGTGTGGGTGTACCATCAAACCCACCCGAGGCCCGCAACTGCCGAGCTTGCCACGTTAGAAGAGAAACTAACAGCCACATCCTTCAACGGTGCCCAATTTCTCATACACCGAGGATAAGGCGGCACAACTTTATCGTCAAGCGATTAATGACAGCAGCTGCCCGCAGACACTGGACATTTGAAGTGGAACCTAATATCAGATGCAGTGATGGCGTCTTGAAGAAGCCCGACCGACGTTATTCTGTTCAAAGAGGACCAGCTCATTGTTTGTGATGGGGGTGTGCACTGGGAAGGTCCAATCTCCCTCAGTGCCCAGTACAATAACAAGGTGGCGATCTACAGCACGCCCGCTTTTATAAATGCGATAAGAGAGAGGTATCCACAGCACACCATCTCTGTGTTACCTCTCATCATGAGAGCCCGAGGCATCTGGTACCAACAAAATAAATTCATACAACATCATCTGCAGTTATCAAGATTTGAGGTAGCGGACATTGTAACAACAACCATAAGAGGCAGCTGCACCATTCATAGGAACTTCATGAAGTTCGTATGGAGAACCAAGCCACCAAACTAACACCCGTGATCCTGCTTTATTATTCCTGACCAAACAACTGAGAAATTCCAAGGAGGAGCTCATAAATAGAAGAGGTACTACTTCCTTTAAAGTAGCAATACGAGTGGCAGCTCAGCGTAACATCTTGCCTATATACTTTTGTTGTATTTTTAAATAAAACAATTTATATGTGTTTAAGATGATGTTTAATCTCTTCGTGTTATGTTACAACTGAATGCTTAAATATCAATCAAAGAGTGAGACCAACATGATAACATAGATTAGATATGGGGCATTAATCACAATTGTACTCATAAAACACTCAAGTGTTTAATTGTTAGGTGTTGCCAAGCTCAATAATACATCATCTCTCTTCTTTAAATAAATTCAACTGCAAGTCATAATAATAATATTAATAATAATAAAGACTTCATGATTTTAACAAATTAATGCAAGTGCAACTTAAATTCAAATAACACTGACGTCTAACCTGGACGGAAGTAATCAGGTTTCTTAATTGCCCTACCATATTTGGTGACATAAGGTGCAGTACTATCATGAGGCGATATGTCGAGTTCAATATTACTTTTATTCATTGCGACAGGAAACTCATTCCTATATTCATCGACGCTATCTTGTAAATTCTTTGTATTTTCCGTTTCCATATTTTGAGAAACATCTAGAGCTCTCGAATTAAATGGGCTTATTTCAACCGTTTTAAAACTGGGGGCATTTTGTGACTTTCTTAAATGAAAAGTGTTTCTTCGGATAATTTTATTGTTTTCATTTTTAAGGATATACGACCGAGGCGTATCATACCTATCGACGATGCGTGCTGGTTCCCATCTACCATTATTTCGATAAACTACATTTTCACCTTTTTTCCAATTCAAGTTCTCTTCGGGGTATAACCGGATTGTTTTTAGCAACATTTTGTTGACGTTTTTTAGTAAGTATGGTACGTCCATTGGTATTTTGGGATAAAGTTCTTTGTTTTTAACGGGGAACCAAGTCCTAAATTTTCGGCTCATCAACATCTCCGCAGGTGAATATTCTAAGCCCGCGACAGGTGTTGTTCTGTATTCTAATAAGGCAGCCTCTAAACTACCTTCACCTCTACCGATTTTTTTAAGAATAGATTTAGTAATATGTACTGCTTTTTCAGCTAATCCATTTGATTTGGGGTACCGGGGGCTACTGAAAATAAAATCGAAGTTTGCCTCCTTAGCAAAATTCCTCAATTCATACGAATTAAATGGCATATTATCAGCTACAATTTTTTCAGGGATACCATGCATTGAAAATATTCTGATCAGGATATTTTTTATAGTTTTCGCAGTTTTATCTGGGATCATATAAAGTTCAATCCATTTCGAATAGTAATCGATAGCAACGAAGTACGATTTACCACCATAATCTAAACAATCTACACCTATTTTTTGAAATGGAGTTTCCGGAGGAGAATGTAAAATAATAGAATTGTTTTTATTTTGTGGTCTAAACTTCTCGCATTCACGACATTTAAGAATCATATTTTCAATGTCTCTTGCCATGTATGGCCAGTAGAGAGAACTTTTGGCTCTTTTTAAAGTTTTTGTTATTCCCATGTGTGATTTGTGAAGGAGACTTAACGTCTCTTTAATTAGTGAACGTGGGACAAAAATACGATTTTCGTAAAAAACTAAACCATTTTCCACATGAATGTTATTTTTAAAGTGCCAGAAAAATTTTAAATCATCTCGTAGATTATGCTTATCTTTTGGCCAACCTGCATAGTAGAAGTGTATGAGGTTTTGTAAAATCTCATCATTTTTTGTTTCATTTTCAAATTGAATTCTTTTGGGATCACTCATGTTAACGCTATGAACCAAATCCTTGAAAGTTTTTTCCATATTTATTGTTGGATCATTAATAAAATTTCTGGATAAAAGATCCGCTACATAAAGAAACTTCCCAGGAACATATTTTAATTCAAGTTTGTATTTAGAAAGTTTCATTTTCATTCGCTGTAAACGTGCAGAATGAATCTCACCCACATCTTTTTTCATAATTGTTACCAAAGGTTTATGGTCAGAATGCACCGTAAAATTGTAACCATATATGTAATTGTTGAATTTTTCACAGGCATATACCACAGCTAATAACTCCTTTTCAATTTGGGCATACCTGGCTTCAGTATCAGTTAAACTTTTTGAAGCAAATGCTACAGGTTTATTGTCTTGCAATAAACAACATCCAAGACCATTTTGAGAAGCATCATTCTGGATAATTATCTCCTTACTTGGATCAAAAATCTGAAGAATGGAGTGTTGCGCTAAAGTATTTTTTATCTCGTTAAAAATTTTTGTAAGCGAAGATGTCCATATAAAATCACTATTTTTTTTTAACAAACCGCGAAGGGGTGCATTTAAATTTGAAAAATTTGGTATGAAATCGCGTAAATAATTAAACATTCCCATAATTCTTTCTAGCTCTTTTCTATCTTGGGGCTCTTTTAATTTAAGAATAGATTCTATGCGATTTGTATCAGGACGGATAGTATCGCCAGTAAAAATATGCCCTAAATATTTTACTTCTTTTACGCAGTGTTGAACCTTGTCCCTGTTAAATTTCACATTTATTTCTCGGGCTCTTTTTAACACATTTTCGACATTTTTGTCATGTTCTTCTTTGGTCCTACCTCCAATTATTATATCATCGATATAAATGAAAGTTCCTGGCAAAGTCCCAAAATATTTAAAATTTAAGTTTTGAAATTTTTCAGCTGCTATTTTGACACCGAAAGGGAGTACATTGTACTCAAACGTCCCATAACGAGTGCTAAATACTGTAAATTTTTTAGATGAAGGACATAATTTGACTTGCCAGAAGCCTTCTTTTAAATCGAAAACAGTAAAATATCTAAAACCCCTCATAGCATCACAGAAATCAGATAGAGTGGGAATAACACCATGCTCTTCTTGGAGGTTATCATTCAAAGCACTTGGATCCAAACATAACCTCAAACTACCATTAGCTTTTTCTACTATCACCAGTTGGTGAGACCATTCTGACGGTTCCTCTCGTCTTCGAATGATACCCCGCTGCTCCATAGTTTCTAAAGCTTCTTTAACTCTATCTCGAATTCCAAGTGGAATTCTACGAGGTGGTTTACGTACTGGTATAGCATTAGGTTTTAGTTCTAGCCTACACTCATCTGGAAATCTACCGTCTCCGGAAAAAACGTCACTATTTTTTGTCATAAAGCTCTCGACTTCACTTAATGCATTTACTCTGCGAATTAAATTAAATTGAATGCATGTTTTAAGCCCAAGTAAAGGCTTGGAATTACCATCAACTACGACATAGTCGACGTCATCAACTAAATCTTTGTATTGCGTACGAAGACGAACAGAACCCATTGTAGCAATTCGAGAACCTCCATATGCTTCCAATTTATGTTTGACCAGGGTCAATTTATCTTCGCATTTAATTTTTTTTAAAACTTCAAATGTTATTAATGGGTGATTTTTTTGAGGTTAGGATTTTCATGCATTAGTATTTGACAGATCACGCGGGATTTCAGACATGGTGTCAAAGAGAAAGATGCTCAGTATGCTTTGACATTTCATCATGAATAGACTTACTAACGAGCAACGCTTGCAAATCATTGAATTTTATTACCAAAATCAGTGTTCGGTTCGAAATGTGTGTTTATCGACAAATTTTGTTCAGCGATGAGGCTCATTTCTGGTTGAATGGCTACGTAAATAATTGCAAATCATTGAATTTTATTACCAAAATCAGTGTTCGGTTCGAAATGTGTGTTTATCGACAAATTTTGTTCAGCGATGAGGCTCATTTCTGGTTGAATGGCTACGTAAATAAGCAAAATTGCCGCATTTGGAGTGAAGAGCAACCAGAAGCCGTTCAAGAACTGCCCATGGATCCCGAAAAATGCACTGTTTGGTGTGGTTTGTACGCTGGTGGAATCATTGGACCGTATTTTTTCAAAGATGCTGTTGGACGCAACGTTACGGTGAATGGCGATCGCTATCGTTCAATGCTAACAAACTTTTTGTTGCCAAAAATGGAAGAACTGAACTTGGTTGACATGTGGTTTCAACAAGATGGCGCTACATGCCACACAGCTCGCGATTCTATGGCCATTTTGAGGGAAAACTTCGGAGAACAATTCATCTCAAGGAATGGACCGGTAAGTTGGCCACCAAGATCATGCGATTTGACGCCTTTAGACTATTTTTTGTGGGGCTACGTCAAGTCTAAAGTCTACACAAATAAGCCAGCAACTATTCCAGCTTTGGAAGACAACATTTCTGAAGAAATTCGGGCTATTCCGGCCGAAATGCTCGAAAAAGTTACCCAAAATTGGACTTTCCGAATGGACCACCTAAGACGCAGCCGCGGTCAACATTTAAATGAAATTATCTTCAAAAAGTAAATGTCATGGACCAATCTAACGTTTCCAATAAAGAATCGATGAGATTTTGCAAATTTTATGCGTTTTTTTTTTAAAAAAGTTCTCAATCTTTAAAAAAATCACCCGATATATTAACCTCTGCTCCACTATCGAGCTTAAATTCTACAGAGATATTTTCTAATAAAATCTTTTCGCACCAACTACCGAAACCATGCTGAATCCGACTTATCGCCCCAACATAAAATACCGACTCACCACTGTCACTTCCATTAATATCATCATCTCTATTATACTTTGTAGCATCTTTTATACAGTTAACCTCTTTAGATTTGCAAACAGTTGCAAAATGATTAAATTTACCGCAAGTTTGACACCTTTTTCCAAATGCCGGACAGTTACCGAGAGTATGATGTTTATTGCATTTGTAACACACATTGGAGTACTTAGAATTAACGGATTTGTGTTCAACATTATCATGGTGATCTCTGTTCCTTGTTACACGATTTCTAGAATAAGAAGATGGAAAATTTTGATTTCGTTGAAAATTATTATTATTATTATATTTTGAAATAGAATAATTATTATTAAACATCTTTTCATTTTTATTTTTTACTGCATCAACCGACGATCCTCTCTCAGCTTGCATCTCCTTTGCCTGCAGATCAGCCTGTTCAGCTACACGACATATTTCTTTCGCTCTTGTCAAATCCAGGCTATCAGTCTTTAACAGTTGTAGTCTAACGTTTTGTTCAGCTATCCCCATTACAATGCGGTCTCTTAACATAGCTTCTTTCTGGTCTTTAAATTCACAGTTTTCCGCAAGTTGCACGATATCAGAGAGAAATTGCTCAAACGGTTCGCCTTCTTTTTGATATCGAGAGAAAAAAATGTACCGTTCGTATACCATGTTGCTCCTCGGTACGCAGTACTGTTGAAATGCTTCAATTACTTCATCAAGGTTATTTCTCTTCGCTTCTAAAATTGGAAGTGTTTGATATACTTCGACTGCTTTTTCACCAGCACATGACAGAAATCTTGCAGTTTGAATTTCCTGAGATTCGGAATTAGTTTTTGTAGCGACAGAATATATCTTCCACATATTGTGAAATTTCCGCCAATTCTCTTTAACATTCCCGTCCATTACCAACGGACCAGGTTTCTGGAAATCACTGGCCATTTTAATAATTTTGTATTTTTTTTTTTTTTTTTTTTAATGTCTTTGTAATAAATATGTATGCACTTTTAATTTGTAGTATTAAGTTTTATTGCATGAACTTTTTTTTTTTTTTGAATTTTTTAAGCAAATACCGGCTGCGCCATGTTGTATTTTTAAATAAAACAATTTATATATGTTTAAGATGATGTTTAATCTCTTCGTGTTAGGTTACAACTGAATGCTTAAATATCAATCAAAGAGTGAGACCAACATGATAACATAGATTAGATATGGGGCATTAATCACAATTGTACTCATAAAACACTCAAGTGTTTAATTGTTAGGTGTTGCCAAGCTCAATAATACATCAACTTTTTTTTAAAAAAACGCATTTAAATTGCTTTTGTAATGTAAATTAAATTTAGTTTTAAGTTATATTTAAAAAGTAGTATGTTGATTAGAAGAAGACAAATAAAAGGCCGTCCTGGCTGACCGGCTCAAATTAATTTCTAGCCAAATGCCTCGTCATCTAATTAGTGACGCGCATGAATGGATTACCGAGATTCCTACTGTCCCTATCTACTATCTAGCGAAACCACAGCCAAGGGAACGGGCTTGGAATAATTAGCGGGGAAAGAAGACCCTGTTGAGCTTGACTCTAGTCTGGCAGTATAAGGAAGGAAAAAATCAATGCATTTTTGTTTAATTAAATGTCATTTACATTTTAGAAGAAAAACTTAGTGTGCAGGTGCATTTTTAAATCTTAAAATAGAGAACTATTTTTAAACGGACACGGCCCAGTCGTACATTTTATTTCTTCCAACATCCAAACGTAATTTTGGTTTGCATTAGATACGATTCATGTCCTCGTGGTTGTAAATATAAACATTTTATATTTTTTAATGCTTACTAATTATTTAAAAGAAGGAAAAATAATGTAAAATTTTGTCAAAGAATACGGTGATGATGCGACGATGTTATTCTGCAACTTACATCTTCGTTCGCTAATGGCAATAGTAAAAAGTTCAATATGGGCTTAACACAGATGAATTTGCCTTCACAGTTTTAATCCTTTATTGAAAAGCATACCATGAATATCTTCTTATATATAAAAATGAATCGCAAAATGTGTTGGTAAGCGCATAACTCAACAACGACTGGACCAATTTGGCCAATTCTTTTTTTAAAATGTTCGTTTCAGTTCTATGCGCCAAGTAATCAAACAAAAAACATCGTATATCACAAAGCACTACAATGATAATAGAACTGATTTTTGTTAATAATTATTATTCGCATGATTAACAATAAAGCGATTATTAATTTTAAATACTTACATACACATAATCCAAATAGTCTCCGTCTTTCTTTCTGATGATGCGAGGTAAAATATTTACTATACCAATATATTAAAAGCGGGTTTTTGAAAATCACAATTTTTTTAAAATTTGGTAAAAAGGTGAAGGTGGAAACTAACTTTTTTTCAATGTTACCACTTTGGTTTTTACATTTAAATTAGTACTTTAAAAAAAAACACTAAAATTATTCTACTGTACGGATACTTTTTGGACTAAGTGTATATATGTTTCATTTAATAATTTTTTATTCACAACGCCCTATCACCGGGGTGACGGTTCTGTTCAGGAGAATTTTCAGCCACGACTATAAAATACGTAAACTGCCACATTAATCTTTCAATCTTTATGACAGGACGAAGTCTGTCGGGTCCGCTAGTACATTCATAAAATCCGAAATTATGTGGGGGACGATAAAATTTTCCTTTCAATGGATAAAGCACAATCGATAAGTCTGGAACAAACCTTATTTTAGGATACATACGAGAAAATGACAAAGGTTACCTTGTGCCGTGGGAAATTTTTGATAGGGTTAATTCTACTTCAATTCCAACACTATTCGATGATTCTCTCTAAAACTATTGTGCCCAGACAGCCAATACCGTCAACGTGGACGAGTTCTTCTTTTTGTTACAAATGCGGCCCCATATATGAAAAAAGTGGAAAATTGCTTAGATTTTATACTGAAACACGATCCATGTTACTTCCGTTACCCATAGAGTATGCGAAGCTATTCCTAGCGAATATCCAAAGTCGACCCATTGATGTCGAACTTAAAAAAATGTTTTTTTATAGACTTATTCTTGAATTTATTTTTTTTTATGAAAACACCCCTGCCACCACAACCCGTAAGTAAAATAATTTTTAAAAAATGTAAATGTTTTATATAAGTAAAACTAACTAAAATAATCGAAGACGAAGAGAACTGAACTCGATATTGATAAAGTAACTTTTTTTATTCCTACAAGACTTTTCAAAAGCATTCGACATGATGAATTTCAATTTATTTTGCATTCATTTCACTTATATCTAATAAACAAATATAAAATTATATCACTCGATACTTCTGAATAAACTGCGTCACAGATTCAACATATCTTCAGAAGCTATTAAACTGCTTTCTTCCTTTGTGAATGATAGAAAGCAAGCCGTTTTCTTAAATGAAAATCTTTACGATTTTCTTCCGATTCAACAAGGAGTTCCCCAAGGATCAATTTTATTCCCCTTCTATTTTCACTATATGTGAATGAAATCGGTTTCATTATAGATGAAGTATCCACTGTAATATCCATAATTGTGTAGCAATCTTGTTCAGGAATATTACTCTCATCTCAAGCTGTAATGTGACTTTGCTTTGAATGTATGTCACATATGTTGCAAGGTCTCTTCAATATCTGCCAATGACAGTCTTCGGACGTATATGTCACTACGTATTTTTGGCTTTGGTATTACACTTGAATTACTCCACCAAGATGTGAACCAAAAAAAAATTTCTTTCATGGCTAACGAACAGCACCAAGTACTGGGTACTTGATTTTTTTTAAATTACCATGACCCGGTACCGGGTACTTAAAAAAACTGCAGTTGTACTTAAGTACTTTACAACTGTGATGGTAGTTAACCCATGTACGCTGAAATACCAGATAGGTGTTGACCGTGTATGTAATTGAAATAAAACAAAATATTTTTTTTTAAGGAGATTATTTATAAACTTACTTAAACTTGTGAAAACAATTTTCTTCTAAATAACATTGAATTCAGTTAAATATTCAGACAAAAAAAAAAAGAGCTGGGATGCGGCCCACACTGATAACTTCCCATTCCGTCAGTCGTTTCGCCTTGTTTAAAACTTTAACAAAATATTCATAACAATATTTTGTGTGAGATAAATAATTTGAAGTCAATATCTTTCTTTGTTTTAATAATTCTTGAGTCGAAAACCATTTCATATCAGATTTTTGTTGTTTTTGTAGGTTTTTGTGTTTTGTTAAAAAAGTTGTCAGTTGAACTTTCCTAAAACATTAACTACAAGTTCCCGTGCACGCATTGACGGTTTTTTTATAAATCAAAAAAAAAACTGACAAAAGTAATTATCACCTCGAATACCTTACTAACAAAAAATGATTTTATCTCCAAAATAATTGTATGGAATGAAGAATAAGGTTTTTGACACCTGGTCAAATTTTGAAAAAAATCGAATTGACGGTTTTTTAACAAAAAATAAAAACCGAAAAAACATCACTAAAAATTATTAAACATTGAGTTTCGACTTAAAGATCTCGTTAAAAATTAAAGCTATACGTTTCAAACTAATTTTATATTATGAAAAATATTGTCTTCAACACTCAGTAAAATTTTGAGAAAAGTCAAATTGTCAGTTTTTTTTTTACAAAAAAATGATAATCTAAAAAAACATTACTTAAAGTTGGTGAAAATTGATTTTTGATTTAAATATCTTTTCAATAATTATTAAAAACGTGGGCTTGAAATTGTTATAAAAATGCGACAGTCAAAATGAAGGTGTAGACTTCAAAACGATTTTGTTCTGTGCTAAATTTTGTTGTTAACGTAAGATAATGGTCTTAGAAAAATCCAATCTGTATTTTTTTATATTAGAAATAAAAACTTTCAAAAATTGCTACTAAAGTTGGTACACTTTTGTTTTCGACTAAAAATCTCGGTAACAAAAACGGATTTTCAAATCAAACTTATGTTATCATATGCATAATATTGTTGCTATTTTTTGGTTGTTTTTTTAAGAAAAATTTAATTGACAACTTTACAAAACAATAAAACCTAGAAAAAACTTGTAAGAAATAGTTTTCGACTCAAGTATTAGGAGAATAAACAAAGATATTGACTTCAAATTTTATCTCACATAAAATATAAATAGTTATTAATATTTTGTTCAATTTTTAGAAACATTGACAGACAGCCATGAATGGGAATTTATCAGTGTGGGTGGCCTTCCCAGCTTTCCCACAAATTTGTCTTTGTAAATAATTTATTAAACAGCGTATCTGGAAACAACTTTAAGAATAAAATCACAAATTTTGTTACACAAAAACTCTATATATCAACTCGTAGGAATATGGGAAGGAGAAATGTCAATGCCTGAAACACTAAGGGATACAAATTAAGCACAACTGTCAAAAATATTGTTAAAAGATAAACAGTAGTAAATTGTAAATTAAGTGTCTACAACGGTAATTGCGAACACTTAAGATCTACAAAATGGGTTGGGGACGAAATATTGTATGGATCAAAATACTGTATTTAAAATACTGTATCTCAAAATACTATATTTCAAAATACTGTATATAAAAATTCTGTATTTCAAAATGCTGTAAATAAGGCTAACAAATAAAAATCGTTTTGACAATGTAAAAAAGTGCGCACTTTTTTATTGCAGTATTTTGTACAATACTGCATGATCAAAATGCTGTATCTCAAAATTCTGTATTTCAAAATTCTGTATATAAAAATTCTGTATTTCAAAATGCTGTAAATAAGGCTAAAAAATAAAAATCGTTTTTACAATGTAAAAAAGTGCGTACTTTTTTACATTATCAAAACGATTTTTATTTTTTTAGCCATATTTACAGCATTTTGAAATACAGAATTTTGAAAACAGGATACTTTTTTTTTTGGAAAACATCATAATAATTTGTCATAAGCATAATGTTCTAATATACTTTCCTTGAACAATAACATATATAAATAAATAAATAAATTAGGTGGCGCAACGGGCCTTTGAGAACTAGGGCCCTAGTGACTTACAACTCTCAACCATTCCTGTGTGTGAGTAACGTTGTCAGGGATGGAGGGGACCTACAGTTTCAAGACGATTCCGAACGGCTTATTTGAGAAAGCACTTTTCATGACAAGAATTACCCTAGGAGGATTTGTCAATTCCTCGCAAGAGGCAGTAACCGTGAAAAAAACTTTAGATGGCACAGGCAGGGTTTGAACTCAACATATGTACCTATGATAATTCATAAGTCTTTGAAATAATAAAAACAAAAGCAATATAAATGGTATCTTCTTCTTAATTTCTCTTTACCATTTTCTTTTTCTTAGTTATTTATATCTCTCACATTTTTATATGAATTTTTCCTATCATAATCAACAATTGCATAAACATTTGCACCAAACTAATTGATCTGTCAAAACTTCCAGTATAATGAGATACAGTATTTTGACAATACAGCATTTTGAGGCACAGTATTTTAAATTTACAGTATTTTGAAATACAGAATTTTAACCATACAGTATTATGACCATACAGTATCGTACAGTATCATACAGAATTTTGACCATACAGTATTTTAAAATACAGCATTTCGACCCGCTCCCCTACAAAATTTTTGTTTACAATTTTGTCCGCCTAGGCCATAATTTCGTGAATTAAGCACTTGTATTTGGTGAAACAAAAATCTAAATTTGAACGCGGTTATAACTTGTATTTTGGCGAAATAGGCAACAGGTGTTGATTTATTAAATAATTTATTTTGGAATTTAAATTTAAATCAAAAATATCCATCGGATGTTAACATTTCAATCTCTTACGCTCGTTTCATTATTGGGTGTCCAGAGTTCTGGGACGATCTTTGTAAGCAAGAGAGAGATCATGAAAGCACGCTGGCTATTTGTCCGAATTTCGAAAAATAATTATGCTCTTCGGTAGGTGAATTTGATTCTTATTTTAACTTTTGCCGTTGGTTGGTAAAATACAACTAAGTATTAATGTACAGTGGATGACCAATGACGTGAATGTCTGAGACATGCCGGAGGCGATAAACAGTGGGATCCAAATAATCGCATATAATTATCTTTTTTTTGGCAAGAGTACGATAACTCAGGCGACAAGATATTATAACGGATTGTTCAAGAACAGTTATATAGGGTTGTCTATCTCCCCCGTTTATTCGGGAGGGGCAATTTAACAAAAATTATTACTTAAAATGGAAAAAAATAGTTAAAAGTAACGGTAATACTTCCAATTAAGAGTTATACATTTTTTAAAAGCCAACACTTTTTTCTATAAGTCTGTTTTTCAATCAAGTCAAAACTTTGCATAGTTTAAAAAAAAATTGTTTTAAACTCAAAATTTGGGCAAACAAAAGTTAAAAAAAGGTTTAAGGTGTAATTTTTCAAAACTTTAAAAATATCTACTATTGTTTTTTTTTAGAATTCATTTCTCTTATTTGTTTGTGATCAAAACCTGAAAACTAGATGATTTTATGTCTTTTAGTTCTTGAGAAAATTAAAAATTACCAAAAGAAATATTTTAATTAAATTATTTTGTCCTTGCTTGAGTATTTACGTAATCTTATTTTGATAGTAATAATCGAATATGAATTAAGATATACCTTGGATACATTAATTTTTCTTAAATCCAGTTTATTTAAATGCAAAAGAAACTTTGCATGCACCACACCTTACACCCACCCCAACTTGGACCCACACAACTTTTTTAAAGGAATTGAATATCCAGTGTAATCGAACCAGCAAGAAGTTAAAAGACGTTTTGGAGCTATTCTTGAGAATTTGGTGAATATATTCGTTCAGTTTTGATAGATTTTGGGAAGCCTGTTTGGATTTCAAGTTCTTAAATAAAATGCACATTTCATTTGATTTGGGTCTAAGATAAAAAAAAAGCATGTACATATGTATATATTCATGTAGAAGTATGTATATTAAGAAACAGAACTATCAATAGATTTAAAAAACATTATGTGTAGTGAAAATTAGATTCAAACGTTTTTATCCGTTTAGGGCTTTTGAACAGGTTTTTTTTTTTTGGATTTTTGTACTAAGAATTATTTAGAAGCTTTTCTTATAATGTTTTCGAATAATATTTGGTAACACATTAGTTTAAAATTTCAGTAGAACAATATTTAGTGGAAAATACTCACGACAAGCTATAAATTTTGAGATAAAAATGTAGGAAAACTCATTTGAGGTACGATCGAAGCTTCAGCTTATCTGAAAAATCTATTAAAAACAAACGATTTTCCCACCAATGCAATGGCTAACTCCGAAAGCCAAAACTGTTTCGGATTTTTCATCGTGTTCTTTGAGCAGCCCCACTGTGTTCTCCCTCCTCTTTCAATTTTTCTATAAACCTGTGTGGCTGCTTTCAAGATCCACTCACAATTTAGCTTGCAGATTCTTAAAAATGTTTTGTTGGACTCAGTTGTTCGTAAATCACTTGAAATGAACATACGCCTCTTACTTGATCGTGGGTTTTTAGGTTGAAGCTTAGCTCATTGCATTACAAATTTTTTGGTTTTTCTTTTTGTGGTACATCGGCGTGTAAAAACAATCCCAATTCCCAGCTTTGTTGTTATGCATTTAGTTGGTATTTGGATTAAGAAATTTTGTGTGAATTTAATTATAGTTAGTGACGAATTCGACTTATGAACTTATAATTAATAAATATTTATAATAATTATAATAACTTAAAATAAATAAAATGTTATAACACGGTTCTAAACAAATCTTACATCGCGAAAAAGCGTGTCATCTCGCAATAAACATAATTTCTCAATTTATTTGTTTATGTTTATTTATTAAAAAAAAAAAACATTTATGCTGAATAACATACCAAAAAATAAAAACAATAAAAAATAATTAAAAAAGTCAACATCACCATGATGATACCAGGACCTGCTACAAGCCTAAGGATTATGCAACAACCACAATTAATAGGCATTATTGTCTTGCTACTACTTCCACTTGGGCTAACACAAGACGCAGGTGAGTGGATCATAAGAAATGACAAAATAAAAAAAATTATTGTAATGTTTACACACATTTTAAGTGTTGCAATCAGAAGTACCATTGGATAGTTTCTTAGCCTCTGTTAATATAATTAAATGAATACTGAAAATAGTGTATTAATACAAATAAAGCTAAGAATTAAAAAAAAAAAAAAAACAATACAAAAAATTCATGAAAAGAAACATACTTTTGTTTAGTAAATATAACATTTCTATTATTTCAAACATCAATGCGCTAGATGAGTAGCACAAACTTAACATATTTTTATGTTCAACTTATTCTACGTGTGTATATTCCATTATAAAATATTTTTTTATTATTCTTTACAACTCTCTTTTAAATGATTTTTTTTTGGTTCCGGCTTTGATATTCTTAGTGAAACGATAACTTTTCTTCTATTAACCTCAACAGGTCGAAAAAAATAGTTTTTAAACAGGTAGGAAAGTGTTGGAATCCTGTGTTGTTGGCAGAAAAGTAATGATAGGTTTTAGGTTAGCACCAAAAATTACGCTATAGAAACTTGTTTTACCTGTTTCAAGTGTGTAAAAAGTGTGTTATGGCTGAAGGTATTACAATCCAATAACATTACTCGTACTTCGACTTGTATTGGCTTTGACATCATTGTAAAGTATTGACAACATTCAATGCATATTTTAGATACAAATATTTCCAAAACGTTGTTTAAATTACTTTAAATAATTTTCTTTACTTTAAGTTTTACTTTGCCTAAGTATTTGAAAGTTTTTAACATGAGTTCTGTGATTATTTCATAAAGAAACGAGCATTTTCATTTGAAAGATAAGATAAAGCATTTTACAGATGGAGTTTTTTTTTTTAATATGCTTGCAACTCGAAGAAGTTTGAATAGTACTTTTCATACAAACATAATTTTAATATATATACGCTTTTCTAGTCCGTAAACTAATTCCATAAGACTTTATATTTAAAGTTGCAGATTAAATTATGATGAACTAACAGTAAGACTTATTTATCTAAATGCAGGAAGTTGCGAAAATAAGAAGCGGATCTTCAATAAAAACAAATGTTGTCATTGATATAAAAAATTACTGTTTTTAAATAATTTATAATTTCATACAGTTTAAGAAATTTAAAAGAAAAAATTATAAATTTAAATTAAATTCTCACTAACTAGGTACTACCTGCATAATTCCTAACAAAAATATTTCCAAGCAAAATGTTTGCAATATTTTTTTAATTGTTTAAATTGTACCTTCTTATAAAGTACTGTTAATCAATTCATCAATATTTTACCTTAACATTATTATATCACAATGAAAAGGTGAAAATCGGTTTTAATATTTCCTTTTTAAAGAGAAAACAATAACAATGTCCAAGTAAATAAATATTATTATATTGTCTTTTCAGATAGCAATAGGCAAAACTTTCTCTATTAAACAATTACAATGCCCCTATAATATAGACAATAAGTGAAGAATAGGTTATCTTTTTTTCAAAAAATACCATATTATAGATAGTTCTAAATCGCAGGTTGTTAAAACTTGCATTCAATACTTAATACCTATAAATATATGTAGAGGCGCAGTTTAACTGTCCAACACAAATTTATTCGTCTAACTGGAAACACATGATATACATACATATGTATGTAGATACCGCTGATACAACCTGTTTCTTTGACTTTTTCCAATTTTAAAAGAGCAAGATTGGCCAGTTTCGCAGTCAGTTATTCAATCAAATACATAACATACGTAGGTATATACTTTATTTTTATTTATGTTGAAAAAAAAAAAACAAGATAGAAATGTGCTATTGGAAAGCGTCAACTACTCGTATTAAGCACTACCGTCGTCGTCGCTTCGCGTCGCGTAGCGTCGCTTCGACGGTCGTTATTCGTCGCGTTCGTGACGAGATAGTAAAAAGAAGAGACACACAAACACTCGTGGAAACATCTTCATTGAAATTTAGCACATAATCAATGTCAAGTTTTGCATCTTCTTTATCGATAACATCCAATTGAATATTTTTGTATCAAATGTATGCATACCTCTATGGCATGTAAAAAAATGCAAATTTGTAACGAAGTATAATTTAAATCAATGTTCGAATATTTGAATTATCTAATTTACAAAAATAGCTTTTGATTTGATAAACTTCTACACCGTTGGATAGAAAGTTGACACACATGTAAGGTAAAATGTATAAATGTATGTAAACGGATTCCTGAGGTCACTTTCAGCCGAAAAACTTATGAGGTAATTTTCTCATATCCGCTTCCTTTTCGAATTATAACGGTTTTTATGAATGTTCCCTTCTTCAATTGCCAAATTGCAGCCGATTATTAATTATTTTTTTTCTTTAAACAAATATACGGATTACTTGTTACTATCTTACATCCGTAATTTATTATTAAAGCCATTGAATGTATTTTTAAGGTTGTTTTTTGTAAATACACAGATTTTTTTTTAGAAAAACACGTAGTAAAAAAATACACGGAGTAAAAAAATACAAGTTTAACATGAAAAAACGACGGTCGTTTTAATAACTTAACAATCAAATAAAATTCAATAAATTTCTAAAAATTAATAATAAATGAAATTCAATAATTCAAATTTTTAATTTTGTTTTCTGAAGAATGATGTTTTTTTGAATTATGTTTGTCTTCTTTTTAATGAACGATAGCTATAGGTACAATTGCGATGAATAATATTTTTTCTTTTGAGCGTGGGTAAATATGTACATTCAATTTTTGTTTTCTTATCGCTTTGCTTCCAATGTAGTAATTATAAAATAATTTAAATTGGTTATAGTTGTTTACGTAATTGGTACTGTATACTTCTGATGTACGACACAGTGATTCGATGAAATATTTTTGCTGTTCAATTTGCAGACATTTTTGATGAACTACTTATATGCAATAAAAAATCCATCAGATTTGTTAACAACATTAACATGTTTCTACTTTCACATATACAACAAGTATTAGATACTTTTTGTAAATAAACTTAGGTATTTCATCGGGATAACACCACCTCAACCCCGACCCCCCCCGCCCTCACGAAAGCAAACATTAGTTATTAATTTAAAAAAAAATAGTTTAATCCTCTCTACTAAGGACATTTCTTACTTATATTTATATGTACTTACATAATATGTAGTACATGTACATTATGGTAAGTAACTAATCTAAAATCTCCTTTTAAAATAAAAACCTCGTGGCATGTGAATTTGAAACGGATATACATACATAGTTACCTGTAAATCCGAATGCAATTCTCACTAGACAGCATAACTTCTGCATATCTGTTATTTAGATCCGATGGCGATGGGTGATTTGATCAGACATATACATATACATATGTATAGATGCTGTGTGGTTTTATAGTGAAAGTATTTTGAATTATTTTCTCTTTGTTTTATTTTCTTTATTATTTGCATTTTTGTAACTTATGTGCGTAGAAAGGTATGGTTACGTTTACACAACAATTTAAGAGATAAATTATATTACATTTTATATCTGGCAGCATTATGAATGCAACTAGGCAAAAATATTAATATAAAATATCTACACGAAATTGAACTAGAAATTGTCAATATTAGGAAATATCCGGCAACCTCGTTCTATTTAGTCATTTATTAATTCACTAATTGAAAACATTATCAAACTACAAATTTGATAACATCTCAATGTTTTTGCAAAATCACAAGGTATTCTACAGAGTCCAAGATTAGAAGTCAGTTTTACAAATAAGATTCTCGACGCTGGGATGTCAAATTTAGACGTACCTACAGCTTGATTTTATAATTGCCACCTCATATCTTTATACTATTCAGTACCTTCGAATATTGCAGAGAAAATGATAAAATACCAAAGTTTGAAAATCGGAATAAGCTGAACATACAAATATTTTTGGACTAGTTAAGATCCAAGGTTAAATTTTAACATAGTAAAAATGTCACGAAATGTATCTTATTATGGTCTTCTATAATAATTTTAGCTTAAGATATTTTTGCTGCTTCTGGCTCGTGTAGGTAGTGAGTTGTTTCACACAATATTTACTTGCGAAATATAGGAACTATATTGCAAGTCTTGCATTCGTACAAAAATTTGAACTCGAGATTTTAATCAAACATGACATTATGATGGTAGAGAAGTCGAAAAAAGTGGGTCCTCCGATTTCGTACGTCTGTCTGTCTGTCCTGGCCCCTAAAGCCCAATCCATTGGGTCTATTTTCTTTAAATTTAGAAATTGGTTTTGAGCCGATTCACGTAAGGCGTGTTTTTTCATTTTTTTAAGACTACAAATAATAGTAGTCCCCATACAAATTTGTTGGTCAAAAATCGTAAATTCAAATTTTCTCAAAAGTAAACCTATAGATTTTTTTTAAACTTTCTCTTAATTGTTTTTTCCTAATTTGGCTTCTTTCAGTATAAAAAAAATATATTTTTGTATTGCTCGTTTTTTTGTTTGTTTTTTAAATTTTCTCAAATCAACCGATTTCAATATTTTTTTTCTGAACATGTCCTTATAATGATGATAAAAATGTTTTTGTTTTTATTTTAGACTTTTAAAAAAATATTAAACATTTTTTTTGCAAATTCGATTTCTCAAAAATGAGTCATCATTGTTTTACAAAATTAAAATGTAAAACGTATAAGATCTAAATAACTGCATATCAAAAATATTTTTAAACTTAAATTGAAAAATTTTATGTATAAAAATTAATTCTAAAAAAACGCCCTAACGGTTTACCAAACAAAAAATTTCAAAAATTAAGGTTTATCTAAGAAATCAAATTGCCCTTAAATTTTTGAAAACAAACTTTATATGTATTTTTAAATTCAAGCTATTTAGAAATATCTCTAAATTCAGGAATTCACATTTTTCATATCTTATATTTCGTCGATTATTTTTTGATTGAAATATGTTTAAATTGAGACTATTTTTCGCAGATACACTCCTAGCTTCAACTCCAATCAAATTAGCTTAAAAATATAATAACATCACAGTGCTACAAAAATGAAAAAAATTAGCTTTAATGCTTAAACCATTGTATATACATATATTTACAATGCTTAAACTTAGCTGCCATTTTAAGTTTTATAAAATAAATTGAATGTTTGCCATTTACAATAATAGATCGAAAAATCACTGTACTAAAGTGGTAACTCAAATGCAGCCACTTTTAACGCAGGATCTATGAAAAAATTAAAAGTGAAAAAACTTCAAAATAAAATAATTTTTAAGCCAGAGCGTGCGCATGGGGTCATTAAGGTATTTTAAAAATAACGTCAAAAGATGTTATAGCAATTAAAAAAAAGACAAATTTGGTTGAGTCAAAATAGCTTTCGAACCAATAACAATTAAATTTGTATAATATATAATATATGTATGTATATATAATATAAATTTAATATACAAAAATAAATTAATCGTTCTTTTTTATGAATTAATGTAAGATTTTTCAAGAATAACGTTTTTGACATGTGGTAAAATTTTTAGAAACAGAAGATGCAGATGCAGATGACCTTTTGTTGATGAATTAATATGTTGTTGGGTTTTATGTCAAATAAAACATATATGTATATGTATTTGTTTTTCACGATATTTCATTCATGGCTATGAAAATCTTCAGGTGATGGCTAAGAAACATTTATTAACATTGATAAATTAATTACAAATTCCTTACTTTCCATTACCGCAACACGATTATCCTTCTGATTTTTTGTACAGTTAGGTAGATGTCTTATAGAGCAAGTTTAAATATTTATGTCGACGAAACACCGTTTAATCATAACAAAAATCTATTATAGCATCACTGAAATGAAAAAACGGATTAATGTCAAAATTAACTATTTTTGTGTGTTTTTAGTGAAAAATTTAACTTTGAAAATTAATTTAAAATAAAAATAAATTTGTCCTCGTCCTAAAATTCAATAATTATTATTTAGTTGCACATATCTATACTATAAAATAAAAAAAACGCGTGTGAACATTTGTGCTGCAGTAATGGAAAGTTGTGCCCCAAAAACCGAGAACTGCAAATGAGAAACATACAAAAATAAACTTGGCAAGTAACTTGCCTAAGGAAATGTAAAATTAGGACATTTAAAACAGACAATACAACGTTTAAAAGTTTATTGCTCTATTCCCCTCCAATAGGCCCTTAATTGCGGGCTGATATAATTCATATCTGTTCATTATTTTATGGTATTGTCAACATAGATAATCAATCAAAAATACTCAGTTTACCAAGATGGAAATCTCAGAATGACATTTCGGTTTGCCTATAAGCTACTAAGGACTACATACATGTGAGAAAATGTGCGTAAAATGATGAAAAACGGAATTTTTAATTTTAAAGAACAAAATTTGCATTTTTTCAGCTTACTTTCCTTTGTAACGGGTTATCCATTTTGCGGTTTCAAAAGTAAATAAAACATATAACATATTTTTTTCATGAGTTTTCTTTTTTATTATGAAGTTTGAACGTTGACATTATGTGTTCTACATAATTTAATTGACCATTGTGTCAAATCGCATGATCTTGGTGGCAAGTTGATATCGCCACTACGAGAAATTACGCGGCCAGGAAATGTCTCTTGCAATAAAACCATATTCGATCCAGTTGTGTGGCATGTGGCACTGTTGAAACCACATATTCTCCAAATCGAATTCTAGTCGGTTATCATATGACCATTACGCTCCGAATGGGGAGAGTACGATAACTTTGGCGACAAAGTTTAATGACGGATTTGTATAGAACAGTTAAAAACAAGCATTTTTACTATGGAAGGGGGGGTCTATCTCCCCCCGTTTAGGCAGTAGGGGCAATTTAAAAAAATATGTACATTAAATGGAAACAAAAATAATTAAGAAATAACGGTAATACTTACAATTGAGTATTATACCTTTTTTTAAAGCCAACATTTTTTTTTATTAGCTTGTTTTTCAATAAAGTCAAAACTATGCATAGTTTTTGAAAAAAATTGTTTTAAACTAAAAATGTATGCAAACAAAATTAAAAAAAAAGGTTTAAAGTGTAGTTTTTCAAAACTTTCAAACTATCTACTGTTTTTTTTTTTAGAATTCATTGCTCTTATTTGTTTTTGATCAAAAACTGATGACTTTATGTCTTCTAGTTCTTGAGAAAATTAAAAATTACCAAAAAAAAATATTTTAATTAAATTACTTTTTCTTTGCTTAAGTATTAACGTAGTCTTATTTTGATAGTAATAATCGAATATGGATTAAGATACACCTAGGGTGAATTAATTTTTCTTAAATCCAGCTTATTTAAATGCAAAAGAAACTTTGCATGCACCCCATCTTGCACCCACCGAACCTTGCCCCCTCCCCACCTTGCACGCACTCCAACTTGCACCCACCCCAAATCCTATAGTGTTCCCAAGCAGGGAGGTTGCAGGGGGGCAGCATGCCCCCTCTTACAGATCCCACTGTTGCATACACCCAAACTCGCACACACCTTACTGTTGCATACACCCAAACTCGCACCTACCATTGTTACTATCAAAATAAGACCACTTAAGCAAAAAAAAAAGAATTAAATTAAAATTGTAGTTGTGGTTATTTTCAATTTTTTTTTGAAAACTAAAAGACATAAAATCATCTAGTTTTCAGTTTTTGATCAAAAACAAATAAGAGCAATAAATTCTGAAATAAAAACAATGGTAGATTATCTTGAAGTATTGAAAAATTACACTTTAAACCTTTTTTTTTTTAACTTTTTTTACTCAAATTTTGAGTTTAAAATTAACTTTTTCAAAAACTGCGCATAGTTTTGACTTGAATTAAAAACTGGCTAATGAAACAGAATGTTGGCTTTAAAAAAATGTATAAAACTTAATTGTAAGTTTCACCGTTATTTTTGAATTATTTTTTTCCATTTTAAATGATAATTTTTTTAAATTGCCCCTACCGCCTAAACGGGGGGAGATAGACCCCCCTCCCGTAGTAAAAAATGCTTGTATTAAGCGCCTCTACCAAAAACCGTTATTATATCTTGGCGCCAAAGTTATCGTACTCGTGCCCTCCGAATTGACGGTGACAGTCGTTCCATCGTCGTTTTCGAAGAAGGAAAGTCCAATCACACCTCCGGACCAAACAGTGACGTTTAGCGGTTGTAATGGCCCCTCTTCAATCACTTGAGGATTCCCAGAACTCCAAATAGGATAATTATGTTTGTAAACATACCCACCAAGTGAGAAATCGCAGTCCACCGCCCGCCGCCTGTTGTTCAAGCACCCATTCGACGTATCTAAGACGTTGTGAATGGTCAGCTTACATTTTTAATTACTTCCTATAATAATACTTTTAAATTAAATGGCAACGCGCGATTACGATATTATGTTATCTATTTTATAAATAAATGGTTTTCTTGTTTGAAGCAAAGAGAGAAACAGTTTGGAAAGAAAGATGGAATGATTTCTTTAAACAATATTCATGTATTTAAGAATATTTAACATAAGACATAACTGTTCAGTTTATAATAAGCTTAAGCTATTATGTTAACATTATTTTAAGGACATTTGAAAAAAAGAGGCTGGGATGCGACCCACACTGATAACTTCCCATCTCGTCTGTCGATTTGTCTTGCTTAAAAGTTTGTCTATATGTATCAATTTTTACCAAATTTGCGTACTATTTTTTGTAGATTTTATTTTTGTATGAAAAACGGACTGTTGGATTTTTATAAAAAAAATTACTGAATATCAAAAACAATATTTTCTGTGAAATAAAATAAGTTTTTGAAAAGCTATTAGAGTCGAAAATCAATTTTTACCAACTTTTGTTAAATTTTTTTTAGGTTTTTAATTTTTTGTACAAAAACTATCAATTCGATTGTTTTCCAAAATTTAACTGAATGTTGACAACAATATTTTTTGACAGATTAAAGTAGTTTAAAGCCAATATCTCAAAGTTTTGAAAAGATATTTGAGTCGAAAACCAATTTTTACCACCTTTTATAAATTTTTTTTTAGGTTTTTATTTTTTGTAAAAAAAACTGTCAATTCGATTTTTCTCAACATTTTTCAGAATGTTGAAAACAACATTTCTTATATGATAAAATAAGTTTGAAGCCTTAATCTCAAGTTTTTGAAAAGATATTTGAGTCGAAATTCAATTTTTACCAACTTTAAGTAATGTTTTTTTTAGGTTTTTATTTTTTATAAAAAAAAACTGTCAATTAGATTTTTCTCAAAATTTTATCAGATGTCAAAAACATTATTCTTCGTTGCACAAAATTGTTTTATTTTAGTCTTAAAATTTTCGAGGTGACAAATTTTTTTTCAGTTTTTTTGATTTATAAAAAAACCCGTTAATTGGATTTTTTTCAAAAAATAAATTTGTTTTGTATCACGTTACAATATATAATATAAAATTTAATTCAAGTCTCTAGCGTCATTGGTTCATGCGATATTTTGTCAAAGTTTTCAATTCGGCAAATCGGACCCATTGCAATAACTTCCTATGGGAAGTTAATAAGTCAGAGCATAAAGACGTTGCATGCATTTCATTCTGTGCTAAGTTTTTATTCTTTTTAATTACACGTGTCTTGACAGTTGTATTTATGTTAAAATTAATTTTGCATATTAAAATAAAGTAAAGTCATTTGCACGAAAAGAAACCTGACAATATCGATGTATGTATGTATGTGTAGATCTAAATGCAAAATACGCCATAATGTGCCGTAAGACAGTCCGATTTCTTAAGAACGACAAGGAATCGACACACTCGGGTCTTCGGCAACACTTTCACTTACAGTAGCGATATTTTCAGTGGTGGTACGAGCAAAACGATGATGCACAGGCCTTACAAAATCTGTAACCAATTTAGTCTCTTCAAATTTCGTCACAGTTTTCAATTGCTTGCGTAGTTGGAAGATTATGTAAATCATAATCTCCTCTTAAAGCATTATATTTAACTGTGTGTTGCATTTTTGTAGTAGGTTTTAACAATTTGTATGCGTTGTTCGAAAGTTAAGCGATTTTTTCGTAAATGTCAGACTTTCAACTGAAAAAAATTGGTTTAACAACTTAGTTTGACAGATGTCAAATTCCAGCCCTATACTTTCCAAATTGCAACATTTATTTTGCCGATAAGTATTTTTGTGATTTTCGCTTAAATTTTTGTTCTTAATTTGGCTTCTTTTAATAAAAAAAATGTGTTGGTTTTGCTCCAAAAGGGTACCCCCCATAGAACTAATATTTTTTTTTTAAGTTTTCTCAAGAACTAACCAACCGATTTCAATTTTTCTTCTACACAAAACATTTTGATGATCCGAAATGTCATTGCTTTTATATTGATTTTAAAAATAAATATCATATCATGAAAATGGGTCATCATTGAAATGTAAAACGCATATTTATAAGCTAAATAACTGCATATCAAAAATATTTTTTGAATAAAATTGTGAAATTTTATATATGTATGTATGTACCTATACAAAATTAATTAATAAAAAGAGCTCTGGCGATTTTCAAACAAACATTTTTGAAAAATTAAGTTTTTTTCAGGAATCTAATGGCATTTAAATTTTTGAAAACAAACTATTTTTGCAGATACATATTTAAATCTTAAAATACAGCAAATATTTTTAACAGACTCTTTGGATATATGAGTAAGTTCGTACGACCCAGTCGTGCATTTTATTGTTGCCTTACAAAGTGCTGCTAGTCCTACAAAAATGAAACAAGTGGAGATTGAAACGTACGAAAGATTCCCAGTTTCGATCAAAAACACTCTAATCTTAATATATATAATTCTTCTGTGAGTGTGTATGTCTCTGAACTTCTCTTAAACGACTGGACCGATTTTGATGAAATTTTTTGTGTGTGTTCAAGGGGATCTGAGAATGGTTTAGATTCACAATTTTGTCCGCTAGGTACACCTGTTATGCTTTTAAGAAATTTAAGCCCTCCCAATATGTGTAATGGTACAAGATTATTGATCAAAGAATTAAGAGATAATGTGATTGTAGCAACTATCATTACAGGTCCCGTGGCTGGTCAGCTTGCACATGTTCTGCGGATTCCAATGATACCAACTGATTTGCCTATATCTTTTAAAAGGTTACAGATCACTTTTAAAATATCCTTTGCCCTAACAATAAATAAATCCCAGGGACAAACTTTTTCCATAGTTGGTATCGACTTCAGGAAAGAGTGCTTTTCCTACGGGAAATTGTATGTGGCACTTTCTCGAATAGGATCTCCTGAAAATTAATACATTTTGTTGCCACCTAGAAATACCACAGCCAACGTAGGGTACAGGGAGGCTTTAAGATAAGCATACAATTTTTTCTAATTTAGTGATTCGTGGTCGTTTTAATTAGCATGCTTATAACTTAAATATCTGTACCTAATTTTGTCTATTCGTGCGAAGCCGGGACGGGCCGCTAGTCTTAATATATATAATTCATCTGTGAGTGTGTATGTCACTGAACTTCTCCTAAACGACTGGACCGATTTTGATGAAATTTTTTGTGTGTGTTCAAGGGGATCTGAGAATGGTTTAGATTCACAATTTTGTCCGCTGGACAATGTTTTTTAATTAATTTTTAATTTATTAGTAGTTGTTGATTTTGGAATGTTTTACATTGGATCCGACAGTTTTTCTATAAATATGAACTGATGAACCCTGTTACCGCAATCATATTATATTTTTGTTTTGAGTTGTTTCACATTTATCCACATTCGCTTTGCACCGAAATCGTTGTAGTTGTTTTTTCCACTTATTGTTTTGCTTGAACAAAATGAAATTTTTGGCGCCTCTTTTAGGTTTTTTTTCCTTTCTTCTGCAACGATAGATACAGAGAAAAAGAGTGAGTAAAATGAAAAGCAGAGCCGTCGATGGGACTGAATTGTCAGTAATGTATGATGATTCGTAATGACAAAAAGTTAACGTTCGATGGTAATAATCAACATAGACGCATTGTTTAAGATGTCATATACACTAATATTATAAAGAGGAAAGATTTGTATTTTTGTATGTAACGAATTAACTCAAAAAGTAATGGACCGAATTTAATAATTCTTTTTTCATTAGAATTATTGCATTATTGCTGAGTAGCATAGGCTATATTTGGTACTAGATTACAATAGAAATCTCTAGAAATTCTTATTGAAACCAACCGAAGGTGTACAAAAATTAGCTATAAAATGTCTTTCATCGCATACGCTGCGAAGAGTATCAATGATAGGACAAAAAAATGTTTTCTAATTAAGTGATTCATTGTCGTTTTAATTAGCATGCTTATAACTTAAATATCTGTACCTTTTTATGTCTACCCGTGCGAAGCCGGGACGGGTCGCTAGTAAATATATAAAACCTCGATAGCCATATTGGTTTGCCTACAAGCTAAACCAGAAATCACACTCATAAACTCATTTAGAGTAAGTGTTGCAAATATGGCCCACCCTTAAGTTTTTTTTTAATAAAACGACAAATTCAACTCGAATTCATATATATATTTTTTTTTAGTATTACACATTATTTTTAGTTCAGTCTTTACAAGTTTAAAACATAAATAGTAAGTTAAAAAAAAGATATTGAGAAAAAATTAAATCAACTTCAGTTCTCTATTTTTAAAAAAAGGCTCCTAATATGGCCCACTTGGTTTCAAATATGGACCAGGGTGGGCCATATTTGAAACAATGGTTTTCAAATATGTTATAGCCTAATTGCTGCAAAATTCACATATGAAATATTTATTTTCATTGCCCGAGCAGTCTTCATGGGCCCACATTGTGCATAGGACGCATTGCACCCATTCCTCTCCTCCCTTATCATCCGAAAACAAACTACAACAGTTAAATGCATTTGACATCTTCCTTGTTGCTTCTATCAGGACTCGCATCTGATAGGTTAGGTTAGGTTAAAGTGGCTGTTGGTTTGGGACGTCCAACACACTTAGACCAAAGTATGGTCCGTTGTGATACCACATGGATCAGTTAATCAGCTTAACTCGTTGAACCAATTGGAGCTTCGAATGAAGCGTAGGAGACAGGTAATGTCTGAATTTTTTAGATCACTGGTATCGTTAAAGTAGTAGTCTCCAAGGTGGATTCTACGTCTTTGTGATAAGGCAGGGCATGTGCACAGAAGATGAGAGATTGTCTCCTCTTCTTCTTCGTCCATGCAACTCCTACAAAAATCATTTGCAGGGGCTCCAAGTCGAATAGCATGCCTTCCTATTAAGCAGTGCCCAGTCAGGACACCTATAACGTAGCTAATGTGCAATCTACTCAGAGAGATTAATTGTTTTGAGCGCTTGGCGCTAAGATTAGGCCAAATTCGTTTAGTCGCTACACAAGTGGTGGTGTTATTCCACCTGAAGTTTGTTTTCTCTATGGTATCTCGCTTTAGCATGAGTTTACATGTAGCTAAGGGGATACCTATGCTAGCATTGTGAGCCAGCAGAGGTAAAGTTGTTCCGCTTTTTGCAAGTTCGTCTGCTTTGCAATTTCCTGGAATGTCTCTATGGCCCGGCACCCAGAAAAGGTGAATGTTGAACTGTGTAGCCATCTCCGTAAGAGATGATCGACAATTTAGGGCTGTTAGTGAATTTGTAGAGACAGAGTCTAAGGATTTTAACGCAGCTTGGCTATCCGAGAAGATGCATATATCATTTGTTGATATAACGTTTTCTCTAAGCCAGGATAGGACTTCTTTTATAGCCAGGATTTCAGCTTGGAACACGCTACAATGATCGGGTAGACGAAAGGAGAGACTTAAGTTAAGTCTATCTGAGTATACGCCACCACCAACCCCATCCTCCGTTTTTGATCCGTCTGTATAAAAGTTTATAGGACCATCGTTCAAAAATGATGTATTCTCCCAAGAAGACCTGGGAGGTATAGTCACTTTGAAGCTATAGTTGTTAAACTGAGGATGGGGTATGGTGTAGTCAATATTACTATTTATAGTTCTGAACGAGTTCTAAATAGTGGTGTGGCCAATTCCATTATTGATCCACAGAGAGGAGGCCTGAAGCCGTATGGCAGTATTAGCGGCCGTTTGCTTGCTGAAAAAGTCCAGCGGTATTAGATGGAACAGAACATCTAGTGAAGCGGAGGGGGTGGAGCGAAGTGCTCCTCCCATACACAGGCAGGCTGTTCGTTAGACTTTGCTGAGTTTATCGCGATTTGTCGCTGTATCTAGCGCCGTCCACCATACCACTACTCCATAAGTAAGGATCGGTCTTATGACCGAGATGTATAGCCAGTGTGTAATGCGGGGCTGTAGGCCCCATTTATTACCAATGGCCTTTTTACAGGAGAACAGGGCTACTGTGGCCTTGTTTATTCTTTCTTGAATATTAGGTTTCCAACTTAATTTCTTATCTAAAATGAGACCCAAGTATTTTGCTTGATCAGAGAATTTAAGTGGTACACCGTTTATGAGGGGGGGTCAATGTGTGGGACTTTGTATTTCCTTGTGAAGAGGACAAGGTCGGTTTTTTGTGGGTTAACGCCTAGTCCACACCGATTAGCCCATCTGGTGAGCTTATTTAAAGCGTTTTGTAAGAGTTCTATTAGTATATTGGGATGTTTACCAGTTACTGCAATAGCAACATCGTCCGCATAGGCAAACACTCTGTATCCCTCTCTTTCTAGAGTAGTTAGTAATTCATTTATTACTAAATTCCAGAGGAGAGGGGATAGGACACCACCTTGTGGCGTACCTCTGCTGACACCCCTTTGTGTAGTAAAATCGCCCAGTTTTGAATTGATAATCCTGCTTATCAGCATCTGATTAATCAATTCGCTGATCGACTTATCTACCTTCAGAGATGTCAATACACGTGCAATTGCAGATGTGTCGACATTGTTAAATGCACCTTCTATGTCTAAGAAGGCAACTAAGGTGTACTCTTTATGATGGAGGGAATATTCGATTGTACGTACTATACTGTGTAGAGCCGTTTCAACTGATTTCCCTTTGTTGTAGGCATGTTGAGCCTTTGAAAGGAGGGACTTATCAATACTTGCCCTTAAGTGAATATCGATCAAACGCTCAAAAGTTTTGAGAAGGAATGATGATAAGCTGATAGGTCTTAAGTCTTTAGGATTTACATGACTGGATTTTCCAGCTTTTGGAATAAAGACAACTTTAACTTGTCTCCAAGACATCGGGATGTATGCCAAATTAAGGCAACCCTTGAAGATGTTTTCTAGGATGGGTATTAGAAAACTTGCATTTTCTTGCAGTTCGGCTGGAATTACACCATCCGGACCAGCAGATTTGTATGGTTTAAAGCTGTTAATAGCCCAATTGAGTTTTTCCCTAGTGACTAGACCTTGTGGGGGTTGTAAAGTATTGTCACCATTATTAAGTGCAATGTTATTAATAATGTTAGAGCTACCAGGAAAGTGGACGTCTAGTAGCAAGTTGAGCGATTCTTCGCTTGAATTGGTCCAGAGGCCAGAGGCGTTTTTCAAGCAACTTGGCATGATTGGATTTTTGGAGAGGATTTTGCGCAGCCTGGATGCTTCGGAGCAATCTTCAACGTTACTACAGAAGTTTCTCCAAGACGATCGTTTGGTTTTCCTCAGTTCTTTTTTATAAATCTTCAGTGATTCTTTATATGAATCCCAGTCAGACATGTCTCTAGAAGCTTTGGCTCTGTTAAAGAGTTTTCTGCATTCTTTTCGAAGTGGATCCAGCCCTGAGTTCCACCAGTGTGGCTTCTTTTTACCTCTTACTTGTATAAGAGGGCATGCAGTATCTAGAGCTTTGTTTAGGGCTAATGTTAGATTATTGACTTTGTCGTCAAGATCTTCGATGTTGGAGGGAGTATTAAAAAGTTCAGGTTTTATTAAACTATTTAACGTTCTCTTATATTTTGGCCAATTTGTTCTTTTCAGATTTCGAAAGATCGGTTGGCAAGGTGGTTCATTTATAAGGTCAAACTGGATGTATCTATGATCAGAAAAGGAGTGATCTTTAGATACCTTCCAGTTCAAAATATTAATATTAATGAATTCGGAGACAAGAGTTATATCTAAAACTTCTTGTCGATTTTTAGTAATAAAGGTTGGCTCATTACCAACGTTACTTACGAGTAGGTTAGTGTTAAGAATATAGTCGAAAAGAGACTCACCTCTGTAGTTTATATCCGTGCTACCCCATACTGTATGGTGGGCGTTAGCGTCACTACCGATGATGAGGCCGATGTTGAGCCTTTGTGCTTCAGTTATCAGTCTCTCCAGAGTATCTCCCGGGAGAGGGCCAAGATGGTCGTGGCCAAGATACGCCGACGCCAGCCAGAATGTTCCTCTGGCTGTTTCCAGACTTGCGGCGGTGGTATCTCGATCGCTGAAATTAGGGAGTAAATATACATTTAGGCTGCGTTTTACTAATATGCAAGATCTGGGTTCATCCTCACCTGATGCATACAGCACGCAGTATTTGGGAGTCCTGATTCCTCGAACAATGGATTTAACAATCCAGGGTTCTTGAATCAGGCCAATATCTTCATCGCTGCTGGATAGGCGAAGAAGAAGGGAGGCCGAAGCCTTTATGGAGTGTTGGAGGTTAATCTGGAGTAACCGCAGCATTTTTGCTACTGCACTGCCGATCAGCCTCCAACACAGTAATGTCGGATCTCGCATCTGATGATTCGTCTGGAACGAAATCTTCCTCACTTTCTGATGAAGACGATACTTCTTTACGATTAATCTTTTTTTCTCTTAGCTTTAAATTCTTTAGAACCTTCTGAAATGTAAACCATACAAAGAAAAATAAGTTAAAGTCTATCATATGATTAAGATATTTCTACCTTCTTATCTAAACAAAGCTTAGTTTTTATTTCTCTTTCTGCCTTTGGCCTCTTTAATTTTGGTTCACCTTTTTTTCATCGATTCGTCCAAAAGAAGCTTATAAGGGGAAGATGAAATAATTTCGGATTTCCCTCGTTTTCTTCCACGAATTGATATTTTCTTAGTCCGGATGGGAATTGGAGAAATTTCATGGGGTGTTATGAAAGAAGAAGGTTCCGAAAAGTGAAGTTCTGTTTCTACTGGTTTAGAATTGGATTCGTTGTTTTGTGGGTTTCTTAGAACTTGAAGCCATGATTCTTTAAAAAAAAAAAACAAAAAAAAACATTAAGGCTCAAACATTAAATTCATGTATCAAATATGCCCCACTGGTCCATATTTGATACACCTGGGGTGGGCCATATTATCAACACTGTGATTTTTTCACTTTTTTTAATTTTTATCATACTAAATTAACTTCAATCAAAATTTTAATTTCACATTTCATAACATAAAATATAACCACACATATATTTCGAAAAAACTTTTTCAATTTCAGCAAATTTTAATTTAATAATCCTTAAGTAAACTCACTCAAAAATTACATCAAACACGAACAAAAATTACAACTTGTTATATCTTGCACCGCTCTGATCAGCTATTGTCACCGACATACAATGAAGCAAAACGGGTTTGAATGTGTATAATTTGAACTGGCAATTGAGTGCCTACTTTGTTTCATTCAAAAAATATTGCGGTGGGCCATATTACGAACGTGGGCCATATTTGCGACACTTACAAAATTTTCAATTGTCAATCTGGAATTGTTCTTCGATTCGGAATCCCAATTGAACAGTTTTTTTTTATTCCGAAGAATCTGAAGTTTGGTGAGAATGTATTGGTTGAGTATGACATGTGTCACATATATGTGTATTCGCGCTAAATTTCATTTTGTTTTTGTGCTGCAAACATGGAGGAAGTGAATTTGGATTGCTGCGATATTATTTTAGCTGAAAATCAGGATATTAATTCTGTTAACGAATTAATTCTCCGCAATAGAATAAGTAAGTACTTGTTGAAGTACCTAAATCATTATTTCACTAATAATGCTTTTTGAAGCTCTTGAAATGTTTACAGTTCAATATGGAGATGTAGCTGAGTTCTTCGGGCTGCCTTCGAGAACCAACAATGTGTCCTTACCATTTTCTGCAACAAGTAAGATCAAAGAAAATATGTTTAATAAGTTTGTAATTAAAATTTTATGATTTTTTTAGACACTTTCAAGTGGTCAGACGACCAGACGCACTTCATGTTGCAGCTTTATAAGGAGTACTACTCCCAAGTTGGTCCATTAAAAAAATTCAGAAAGAAAAAGGACATGTGGTGCTTCCTCGCCCTGGAACTAAGCAAAACATTTAACCTTGATCTGTCTGGGTTGCAAGTAGAGGGCAGATTTAAAACGGTTATTGGTAAGACAAAAGCCGTCTTACAAAATAACCGGACAAGCGGTGCAGTAAGGAAACAAATTCCATTTGAGTCGTCAATGCAGCCGATCATTCAAGCTGACGACTCGATACTGCCGGAGGTGTGCGTCGGGCCAAACAAGCTGCTCCAAAAGGAAAGCATTATTCAAAGAATAGATGACCTTCCTGTTCTAACATCGCTTCCATCAACTTCAGCTTCCAGTTCAAGCACTCTTTCTCCATCCACTTCCATGCCTTCTTCGGAGCTACTTGCCACACCGGATCACACAATAGTTTCAGATATTCCCAGTGCCAGCACATCTCATTCCAGAAGCCCAAACCTCCTCCAGCCAAGTCCTCCACTGAAAAAAGAAAAACTTTTGGAGCGCATCATGGCAGATCGCGAGGAAAGATTTAAGCTTAAGGAAAACAACAAAGAAAGGCGCCATGAAGAAAAGCTGCAAGCGATAAACAAAATTGCAGATATTTTATCCCGTCTGGTGGAAGACAACCGTGGAACGTCTTAATCCAATTTCTTCAAAGCCGAAGTCTGTGAAACCTTTTTATTTTTTGTTTTAGTGAAAAGAAGTTATTTTTAGTTTTTTGTTTTCCTTATAATAGAAAGAATTTTTTATTTTGATTATTTATTTTACATATAATGCATTTTGTTTTTTGTTTACTTAGAATAAGGAATTGATATTTCAAAATGTGATATTTAAATGGGAATTAAATACAATAGTACTGTAACAAATAAGTAACCCTGGTTCTTTTTACTTCTCCTAAGGCGCGCAACTCATTATCTCGTTCCAATAATGCTTCACTTGTTCGGGCTTAACTTTCTGAGTTACTGATTTGATGTTGATTGATATCTTCATCCCAAATGTCTCCTTCGTTGATACACAAATTGTGCAAGACACAACATGCCAGGATGAATTTACTCATTTTTTCAACAGAATGGAAATCTAATCGCATCAGTTGCCTGAATCTTGTTTTTATCAATGAAAACGAGTTTTCTATTTTAACTCGCGTTTGGCTATGCTTTTTGTTATATCTTTGCTTCAAACTTGTCAAGTTTCCATTGTTGGTATATGGAGTCAACATATATTCCCGTAAAGAGTATGCAGCATCGCCAAGTAAGTGATATTCTCTCCCACAAATATCAGGAAGATCATGACTTATAAAGGACAATTGAAAAATCCTTGCATCATGAATTTTGCTGGGAGATCCAACAAACACATCGATGAAGCGCTTATCAGCATCACAAATTCCTTGAAGGGTCAAAGATAATAGGTCATGGCGATTATGTTGACCGTACTTTGCCTGCCGGTTTTCTAACATATATTTAGCATCCATCAATGCACCCTATCACTCCTGGAAATCCAGCAATCTAAAGTCGAGTTTATTAGTAAGAAGCAACTACAAAAAAGAATAAAGTTGTAGTGACTCACCTGTTCGAATTTCGCTGCTGCTTGCTGCTTTTCTTCATCCGTTGCAGGGAATTTTATGAAGTTCGGAGAAATTTCAAAAAAGAACTCCAGAAAACGAGTCAAAATGTTGAACATTGAGCCAGTAGCAATGTTGAATAGATTGGCAACTTCGCGATAGGAATCCTTATTTCCAGCAAACTTATAAACGTATGCATATGTTAGAATTATAAAGGAAATATACAAATATATTTTAGGACTTACCACAGAAACGCAAGAATTTGTACTTTGGCCTGAATTTCTTGCTTTCCACCGCAATCCACTTTCTTTTTGAAATGAGAAGACATTTCAAATCTATGAGTTAAGAACTCACAAGTCCTCCTTCGTATGCGAAACTGTTGGCGGAACTAAAAATATTTATACACATTTACTTAGTGAAATCTCTTGCAGGAAATCATATTATATATATTATAATAATATTAATTTAAATATTATAAATGCGAATGTAAGTTTGTTTGTTACGCTTTCACGCAAAAACTACACTTACTACACTACACTACATTTTCTTAGTGAAATCTCTTGCAGGAAATCATATTATATATATTATAATAATATTAATTTAATTTATTTAAATATTATAAATGCGAATGTAAGTTTGTTTGTTACGCTTTCACGCAAAAACTACTTAACCGATCATCATGAAACTTTGCACATACACTCTTGAAGGTATAAGAAGTAACATAGGATACTTTTTATTAAAAAAAAAATAAAAAAAATTTACGAAAAATAAGAAAATTGTTGGTCAAAATATCGTCAAATTTAGCTACTTCAACGCCATCTAGCATCATAGTAATGAAGTTTCAACCCTGAATACTGTAATACCAACCCACTGTATTACCGACGCACGGTGACGACAATATCTAATTCAATTGAATATAGTTTCAACTGTTTCTAATTTTTCTATATTTATTGTTATTTTCTTCTGTCGTTACATGCAGTATAATACTATTCACATTTTTGAGGTTATCCGTAATTTTTGTGGTTAGCTGTTACTTTATTATTTATTTTTGTTACGGTGAAATATATTTTAACATTTGTTGTTGCATTTCAATAAGCATATATTAAGGTGTTGAAACTTCATTGTCTGTAGTAATTTTTAAAAATTGTTGATCTCAGCCAAGCAATAAAATTTAGTTATTATATTGACTCATTTCTATTATTATACCCTTACCCTTTATCTCTCATACTTATTTAACTTCTCCACTGCGGGCGAAGCCGCGGGTAAAAAGCTAGTAAAATATAATTATGTTATTACCTGTTCCTCCGAATACTTGTCCACTACATTCTCCACAAAGTTTTGCACTTTTGGTTTTTTGGCAAACTCCTGCAGGAGAAAATCAACTGCAATAATATCTTCATCACTTGATGAAGAAGATGAGGAAGACGACTCCAATAATGTTTCTAACAAACTAGGAACACTTGTTACAATATTTTCAATATTGTTTTCCATTTTTTGATTATATTTTTTTATAATTTTTATATCAATTTCAAGAAATCACTTCACTGCTGGTATAATTTATGCAAACAAATGTGTTACAAAAAAAATGTCGTTTGTCAAGTGTGACATCTGACATTTAAAATGTATGAATGTCTGAGTGATTCTGCTTCTGATTCTGTTTTTAAAACCAGAAGGGAAATTCTCTTCTTTTCAGAATCAGAACTGTCACTTTTGCCCAATTGAACGCATTCAGAATGCTTTTTTTCACTTCCAGATTGCCAATTGAAAACGACGTTACTCTAAGTATGCGTGTCATTTCTCCTCTAGTTTTACGAAATTTCCCCAAAAAAAATCAGTAGTTGATTCTATGTATGCGTAAAAACAGGTCAATTTTTTCTTTGAATTCGTTTGAATTCGTCCACATTACAAATACAACAATGTAAACAAAAGGGGTTTTGGAGGGTGACGTACGTACGAAGGATTTATATCTCCATATCCATATACTTAGAGTGTTTTTGGTTACGATAAATCATTGTTTTATTTTCTTCTAGTGCTCTTCTCGTTGCAGATGTGGAGTGTGGACACTTTCAAAGTTCAGAGAGTGATTTGTCGCGTTCGGTTGTCTATCCACTACTATGTAAAAGATCAAAACCGGATAGGTAGAATTTTTTGTCAACACAAAAGTAAAAACAACGGAGAGAGAGAAAAGTCAAATTAAAGGTCTAAGGAAAAAGCACACAAAAAACGCCAATTTTTGTGCATGTCTTTTTCGAATCTTCAGTTTCATATGTTGTTTCAATAATACATTTTAAATATTTGTTTCCCAATTTGGTACTAGAAAACAAAAGTCAAAGAAACAAACCAATTTTAGAATACAGGGTAAAAAAGAAGTATATTTGTTCTTTTTGAAAATACAAACTAGTATTAAAACTGAGGGTCTATTTTTGGGTTGAATACCAAAACAGCTGGACTGTAAAAAAACAAAGTTAAAAACATTACCAGAAAATTCGATCTTAATCCTTATTACAATAGCCTACTCTAAAATTACCAGCCATTGCAAAAACACTACTGGCAAACCCTGACAATCAAAACGGTAATTGGAACATACGAGTACCTACATGTCATTGAGAGACCTTTAATAAGCTAAGCACAATAGATACACCTGTTAGGCCACACAAATGTAAGAAAGAGAAAGAGAATACATAAGGAAATGCCACTTAATGTGCTCCACATTTATGCAAAGCCCGCTTATGTTTTATTTTTACTTGCAACATATAGAAACTAAATGGCAAGTATTGCATTTGCAACAAATTTGGAACTCGAGATTTCTTCTTCTAACATAAGAACCGATACCAACTAATAAATAAACAACAAAAATAATGTATGGAGATAAAAGTCCTCGGTAGACATCTTTGCTTTACGTACAAGCTTACTTATGCGGTGTTCCATTAGAAATAAAAATGTAAACAAATGGGTTTTTGAGGGTGGTATCTTCATATATGTATATTTGTTTTGATTAACAATACAAACCATTCCTACTCTTTGAATAAGAGTGCTGAAAATTAAATAATTGCATCATGCTCTCACTTTTCATCCCTGTCAATTGAATTTTTCTTAAATATAATTAAAAAGTTTTTTTTTTGTTTTTATTTTTTATGTACAAAAATACAGATTGAATTTTTCCAATTATCTTACGTTAAAAACAAAATTTAGCACAGAGTGAAATCATTTTGAAGCTCATACCTTCATATTTTATTCACAACATATCGAGAATAGAACACCAATTTTTACCAATTTTGTGTAGTATTTTTTGTAGATTTTAATTTCTATGAAAAACCTGACTGTCGAATTTTAATACATACAAAATTTACCGAATATTGAAAACAATATTTTTTATAAGATAAATTTAGTTTGAAACAGATATTTTTAATTTTTGAAAAGTTTTTTGAGTCTAAAATCAATTTTTACCAACTTTTAGTAATGTTTTTTTTTTTAGGTTTTTATTTTTGTAAAAAACTGTCTTTTCTCAAATTTTTACCAGATGTCAGAAACGTTATTTTGCTTTGCATACAATTATTTAAGAGATAAAATCATTTTTGATCGTATCCGAGGTGAAAATATTTTCTTTCAGTTTTTTTTTTCAAAAAGAATACATTATTTCGTGCTTTTACTTTTCAATCTGAATCAATTGACACCAAATTCGATACAATCCAGTTTTTTTTTTAAATAATAATTTTGTACGTCATGTTTACATACATACATAAGTATGTATGCATGTCGAGTAACTTTTTTCCTTCTCAAAGGCTCTGTAATTCTGTATAAATCTTGTTCGTTTGTGAGGCGTAGAAGAACTATGTTTTTACCAAAACTACCAGACAACCATGGATTGTTATGTTTGAAATTGTATTTATTATAAAATAAATGTATAGGTACATTACGTTTGGACAATTTTACGCAGTAAAATTTTTGTAAACCTCTTTTCTATTATCCAAAATTTAACAGTTCATTTACAAAAAGACGAACTTATCTAATATTCTACGATGTTGCAGAAATAGCCTTATTGTAGACGGAACTCAGGATAACAACCATTGCATATAAATTGTTTGTTGACATCAAGTTTTTTATGTTGATTCATGTGACCCCCTTATTCAATTCTTGAAAATTTCAACTTGCTGCTATGGATATCTGATTTCTATGTTTATCATCATCTCAGCTGGTAGTACTAATTTATTTACAATCACTTATTGCGTATTTGGGTTCGATTACAAGTTCCAGCTCAAGCAGTTCCAGTTCTTGAAATGTCTCGAGAGAGAGTCCAAACCAAAAGAAAAACCCATCTGAGGTTGGCAAGCAATTGTGATTGCGAATGACCATAAAATGAAGAGAATAACCAACATCTCAACTAAACCACGTTCGAGGCATGTAGCTTGAAAAGATTGGACATCAGAACAATGTTGTTTTGTTGTTTTTTAATCCATAAATGTATTTAAATGGAGGATTTGAGGTAATACCGGTTGATAAATTTTGATTCTGTTTTATTAAGTGATTCAGGTCATTGGGTAGCCTGAATAGTATGTTTGGCTCAGAACTATAGTCGACTGTTAAGTTGAGATTTTGTACAAAGCAATACATAAATAGGTAATCGTTTGATTTTAGGCCACGCAATAAGTAACGATAAAATGAGCTATTGAGCTTAAGAAGCTGATCGACAAATCTGAGCGATATGTGACCATTTACTGGGTGTCTTGGATGAGAGACTAGGTTTGAAAATACCATCTGCATAATACATATTTTAAGTTTTTATATTTTAAGAAAAGCTAAAGGTATGAAATTAATGTTGGTATCTAAGGTAATCTTTATTATTTTCATATTATATTTTAAAACAAGTTACGTTTGTTACAAAATATTTATTTTAGAAATTAAATTATACATCAATTAAGAGGCCTACAAACTATGTAAACAGTGACAGACAAGACTATAGGCCCACTTTTAATGTGTTAAGATTTCTTAAGAAAAATCAAATATTTCAATAAGGGCGGGTAGATGTTGTAATGGAATAATACAAGCTGCGTGTGAGGTATTAACAAAATTATTTTTTTATTTGAAAGGCGCATGTATGCCATTAAGTGTGGAATATGACATCATTCAAATGCCCACCTCAGCTTCTTACGGTGGCACGGATCCGAGTGGTCCAATTTTCAATAACTCTTCCGCATAGATCTGGCCGAATTTGAGCGATGGCCTGTGTTATGTTTACCTTTAGGGCATCGGTCGATTGTGGTTTATTTGCATAGACCTGAGACTTCAAGAAACCCCACAGGAAAAAGTTTAGTGGGGTCAAATCGCAATTCACATCACCCCTGCAAGAGATAGCCTTATTTTCAAATTGTTCATGCAGTATGTCAATCGTGGCGTTTGCTGTGTAGCACGTAGCGCCATTCTGCTGGAACCACATGTCGTCTAGGTCCATATGGTTCAATTTGGGCCACAAAAAATTAATTATAATCGTTATGTAGCGGTCGTTGTTTACGGTGACCGCCTCAATAACGTCGTTTTCAAAATAGTACGGACCAATTACGCAGCCGCGCCGGCGCAAAATCCACATCAAACGGTAACTTTTTGAGGATGCATTATCACCTGGTGAACCTCGCGTGGGTTGGTGCTGTCCCATGTATGGCAATTTTGCTTGTCAACACAGCCATTCATCCAAAAAAAAGTCCGCGTTCTCGTGCACGGCGAGGAATAGACTGCCTCGGGTTCTGCTGTACACTTTCACGGACCGCGACGATGTTCTCTGCAGATCTTGCGTTCCTTGAAAGTACGGGTGTTAGCTGACTGTTTACTGAACCGGTCGTCTCAAATTTGTACTCCAAACGTGTAAGAGTCGACTGTGAAGGGCCACTCATTTTAATAATAAAGTTTTATCATTTGAATGTGCTGTTCAATCGTGTATCTTGCCATGAGGATTTTGCATAAACAACTCAATAATAAACAAAAGATTTGACAGATGTCACCAAAACAAAATGGCCGCCACAGGGCGCCAAAATCTAACCACGCAAATTGAAAAACCCTTTATAATAGATCAACTTGAAGACGTTTTTTTTACTTTTTCTGCAGTGCTACAGAATTGTTTATTATTAAATACTAGCCGACCCGTGCTCGCGTTGCTTCGCAAATTGTAACCACGAACATTTTTTGAATATTAGTATTAGCATATGAAAAAATATCTCAATGGGACTGAGCATATTTTCTACAGTAATATTAATTTTAGTTTATATGTATATATGGTTTCGCTTTTATATAATAGTATAGATTTGCGGTAAAAAAAAAAACAAATTTGTGTTTTTAATGTTCTCATACATCTATAGGTATGCGTGTGTAAATATCCACACACATTTTTTTATTCATCTGCTCATGTTCAGTGTAGTGCAACTGACTTAACCTACCCACATTTGTGTGCTCTTTTTCTCGACGTCATTGTAAGTACCTTCTTCGAGTTATTTGTAAAGAAAATTTTAACTTAATTTCAGTTTTATTGTTCGAGGAAGTGATACAAAATTGGTAATTCAAGCTTTTATAATAGAACTTTTTTTATTTTTAAATTGGAAGAATTATAATCTATTCACTTCCTCGAACCAGAAAAATAAAAAAGATCTAATTTTTCTCTAGATAAATCGGCATTTCATGTGCACAGCACTGTAGTTAATTAAATGTCCATAGTAACTTAAAAAAAAGAGCCCAAACTGCTCAGCGATGTGATGATAGAATTAGAGAAACAAAAAAATAATGTGTGTGTGTAGGTTAGTTGATGAACTATACAATACAGAAAAATTGAATATGTAGGTAGGTAGGCAGGGTTCGAAACTCAGTAACAAAATTTCGGAGCAGATTTGCAGCAAAAGTGAAGTAACTCAAAAATTTCCGAAGTAGATTTGAAAATGAAAGAAAAACTCAAGTTTTCAAAAACTGTATTTTTAACAAAAATTTATATAACGGAAATAAATAGGCATTTTTAACAAAAAAATCACATAAATTCATTCAGACTTGAAAACCTTAAACTTAATATCTTATACACTAAATTAAATAAAAAATTAGAGTTGAAAACAAAAAAAACTATATTTTTAACAAAAATATTAATTTTTTTAAACAAAAAATGAACCACAAACGGTTTTAGACTTCAGAAACTAAAAACTATTCATAATACATACTATAAATATTTTTGGTTTTTATTGATTTTATTATAGAATGTATTTGCCTTGGACAAATTTAAATTCTCTTATAAATTTAACCAATTCAAGCGGTGGTTCAAAAATTTGTTTTCGATCTGCTATTAATGATCGTGAAAACATTAAATTTTCAACTGTATTGACATGCAAACGATTTCTTATTTTAGTTTTCAATAAATTCATTTCGGAAAACTTTCTCTCAGCTGCGGCGCTGCTGTGTGGTACAACGGCTAGAGTTAACATATAGTCAGATAAGTTTTGGAACATAAGTTCTTCCATTTTATTAGTGGTTGTTTTTAATGAGTACCAAAAGCTAACTAAATCTTGCTGATCTATGTTGCTTATATTAAGTAAGAAAAATTATGATTCCGTTCTGAGACAGAGAGACAGAGAGTCAGAGCAGAGTTGTTTAGAGAATAAACAGTGCTGTCATTTAATTTCTTTTGGTTTGGCTTAACAATTTTTTAGTGTGGAAAAAAGGAGCAGATCTGAAAAAAGCGGAGTGGCGAAGTAGATTTGTTTTCACCTCAAAACTGGAGTAGATTTGCTTTGATCGAAGTGAGGTTTGAACCCTGTAAGTAGGTAAGGGGCCGGTTATAGCTATCAGTAAAATCCATTAGTAAAATTTTTGTTTTTAGTTTTTGAACATGTTACAGATTTATTTCTAGCAAAAGATTGATGCAATAAGATGAATCCTATATTCAAGTATTTTTTTCAAAAAGAAACAGTGCATTTAAAGTTTTATTTAATTTATAAATCCATTTTAGTTTTTTTAATGATGAAATTTCATTTTACTGAACAGCTGACTGCCAAAAGCCAAAAAAAATTCCATTCCGTATTGCCGTTGGTGTTCCAATTTTTTACTGTTCCGATCACATCATTAAAAATTTTACTGATGAAAGCACCAGTAAAAAAATTGTCTGAGGCGCTAAGCTTCAAAATGCCATTTAATTTAATGACGTAAATTTACTGATTACTATAAACGCTCATCAGTAAAACATTTCATATTCCTCCTGTTTCAAATTTTACTGATGGATTTTACTGATAGCTATAACTGGCCCCTAAGAGAAAAAACGTAAATATTAAATGGAACACATATTAAGAGAGAAAGAGCACGGGAAAAAAAGAAAATTAAAAATGTTGGAATGATAATGAAATAAAACAAAGCAGCGACCTCGCGATTGTGATGGAATCTAATTTCCTGGATAAAATAAATTCAAAAAGTTTATAATTTTAGAATTTGTTTTTACTTATTTCTCAAATTGTATGTTTAACTTAGAAGTTATTTTAGGCTTAAAATTTGCGCAACAATATTGACTTTATGAAGCAATGCTAATCTTTGTCGATTATTGTATAGGTTTTAAGATATGAGTGGTTGTATAAGTCAACTAATGAAAAAAAATGGACAAAAAATGTAAAATTAATAATATTTAATTTGACAAATAATTAATGAAAAAAAAAAATTAAAGCCATAAACACTCTCATAACGATATAGAAACTAATAAAATATATTTCAAATAAATCGGTTGACTACTTTCTGAGATCGTGCGTAACAAACTTTAAAATGGTTTCGCTTTTATATAATAGTATAGATATAGATATAGATATAGATATAGATATAGATATAGATATAGATATAGATATAGATATAGATATAGATATAGATATAGATATAGATATAGATATAGATATAGATATAGATATAGATATAGATATAGATATAGATATAGATATAGATATAGATATAGATATAGATATAGATATAGATATAGATATAGATATAGATATAGATATAGATATAGATATAGATATAGATATAGATATAGATATAGATATAGATATAGATATAGATATAGATATAGATATAGATATAGATATAGATATAGATATAGATATAGATATAGATATAGATATAGATATAGATATAGATATAGATATAGATATAGATATAGATATAGATATAGATATAGATATAGATATAGATATAGATATAGATATAGATATAGATATAGATATAGATATAGATATAGATATAGATATAGATATAGATATAGATATAGATATAGATATAGATATAGATATAGATATAGATATAGATATAGATATAGATATAGATATAGATATAGATATAGATATAGATATAGATATAGATATAGATATAGATATAGATATAGATATAGATATAGATATAGATATAGATATAGATATAGACATAGATATAGATATAGATATAGATATAGATATAGATATAGATATAGATATAGATATAGATATAGATATAGATATAGATATAGATATAGATATAGATATAGATATAGATATAGATATAGATATAGATATAGATATAGATATAGATATAGATATAGATATAGATATAGATATAGATATAGATATAGATGTAGATATAGATGTAGATATAGATATAGATATAGATATAGATATAGATATAGATATAGATATAGATATAGATATAGATATAGATATAGATATAGATATAGATATAGATATAGATATAGATATAGATATAGATATAGATATGGATATAGATATAGATATAGATATAGATATAGATATAGATATAGATATAGATATAGATATAGATATAGATATAGATATAGATATAGATATAGATATAGATATAGATATAGATATAGATATAGATATAGATATAGATATAGATATAGATATAGATATAGATATAGATATAGATATAGATATAGATATAGATATAGATATAGATATAGATATAGATATAGATATAGATATAGATATAGATATAGATAGGTTTTGTTAACACGTTCTCCTAATAATTCCACAAATCGATACAAGTTCATATTTTATGTGTAACATTATTATGAATCCAAGTTCATCGTATTAAAATCAATTTTAAAAATTCCTCTGTATCACAAGTATTGGAATTGATATGATTGCGTTTTATGAAAGCCTTTTAAAAATTTAATCTAAAAATGAAAGGATCCTTGAGAATACCCGGAAAGGTAAAAATTATTTGCTGACTATGAAGCAAGTATGTTTTGATGTGCAAGTTTTTTTCGTCATATGGATTCATGTATGTTGGTTTATAATTTTTCGGAAAAGGTAATTTAAACTATAAATTATTTTGATCAATTAATTTAAATTAAATCACTATAAGGCACTAAAGCTTAGTTTGGAAAAAGTCATAAAACGTTTTTATATCTTATGAAGTTGATCTAGTACCTACTGTGATTTTACGCAAAATAAAACAGTGAAAATCAGTGACTTTTTGGCAAAAACAGTGTAAGTCAATGCCTGTAAAAATAATTCTTATACCAATATACAAAAGCTCTAGTATTAAACTTTACGTTTTAGCTATAAATTATGCCTCAATGTAATAAATTGTCAAAGTGGTTCTATTGCTTTGCCGCTTTTTACTTGGGACATATCGGAACTATATATGGCAAGTTTGTAGTACCCGTGGCATGATGGTTAGTGCGTTGGACTGTCATGCCAGAGGTCTTGGGTTTAATCCCTACGTGTGCCATATAAAGTTTTTTTTCACGGGTACTGCCTCTTGCGAGGAATAGACAAATTCTCCAAGAGTAATTCTTGTCATGAAAAGTGCTTTCTCAAATTAGCCGTTCGGATTCGGCGTAAAACTGTAGGTCCCCTCCATCTCTGACAACTGTATTCGCACACAGGAATGGTTGAGAGTTGTAAGTCACTAGGCCCTAGTTCTCAACGGACTGTTCCGCCACCCAATTTAAATTATTTAATTTATGTGGCAAGTTTTGTTTTCGAAATGGAGATTTTAATCAAGCATGACATTACGATCGTAGAGAAGTCGAAAAAAGTGGTTCGCCCGATTTTGTCCGTCCGTCTGTACTTGCCCCAGCCCAAACCATTGGGTTGATTGACTTAAAATTTGAAAATTAAAGTTTGAAGTTGATTCGCGTTAGGTTTTTTTCTCATTTTTTTAAGACTAATTATAACAGGAGTCCCCATAAACAGTTTTTGGTCAAAAATCCCACTTCTTTGGACTTCCCTTCCATCGTAATGGAACACTAGCTTTTAAATGACATACCCTGCTACTAGTTCTTATTTTATGGGCTACTTTAAAAGAAAATGTAATTCTATTGCATTCTTCTAGTGCAATCGTGTGCCCTTTGGAATGGACTATACATTATTTTGCAACTTAATTTATTTGTTCTGAGGTCACATAAAATTAATTCTTCTTTTATTTTTTCAGATGAACCCTATATTGTGGAGCCAACACCTGCGCTTAGACTAGGAGATGAAGGTAGTTGTCCCTTAATTAAGTTCCTAATTTTTTTTATTAACGAGAAACTTATTTATAACTCTAAATGTAAATATGCTTTTTTGAACTTATGTAAAGACTACTCTTACCACAAGTTTTTCAATATTTTTTTATCTTAAATTCTATTTATTTTTGTTTCTTTCTTTCTCTGTACTCCTACTTACTACTCTACACTTCAACTGTCTCTTAAACTTAAACATACACTGTAAATATCAATATATGTACATTATTTATGAAAACGGATACCATCAAATACTAAATTATTAAACAATTATAAATAAAACAAAAGAATTGACCACCGTCCTTTTGGTAAGCAATGACAATCGCACGGCATCTCACGGACGTTATTTGAATGTCCGTCCAAATGTGGGACTTCTTACGTCAACTGCTAGAACTTTTATTCAGGAGGGTGTTACGACTGAATATGCAACCCAGGTGCTTGGAACAACATTAGAAAATGGGCGAATTTATGCTCAGCTATTGAAAAAAAGTTCAAGAGTGCTGTTTGACAAAGAAAGTGTAATTGCTCCTAGTGCCCCGAACAATAATGGAGCTGTGGTGCATACCAGCATCATTGGTGAAGAACCCGCTCTTTACCCTCATCCACGATCATTGCTTCAAAGCCATAACGATTTAGTAGCTGGCAAAGACTGGCAGGATATCGATGATAGATTAATTTTAGAGAAGAACTCATTTGTGGGTAATACTGATTATATTGGAGGTCTACCAAAGCGTTCTCATATTGTCTTTCCTGTAAAAGCTTCTACAACGGAAGACAGAAATCCCCAAAATGAAAAAATATTAAAAGCAGATTACCTTCACGATAATTTTACGTCTACTAAGGACAATATCAAATTAAAAGACGATGCTTCTAAAATATTTGCAAACAAAGTTCAGCCGGTTGATTTGCCGACATACACAATTAAGAATATTTTTTCCCCAAGTGGGTTTTCATGGGAGTCTATTCCAGAAACAGGGAAACAAGATCAAGAAAATGTCGATGCTATTTCCACGAACAACAGTTCTTTCTTTGTACAAAGATCTCCAAAACTCCTTTACCATCAAGTGATAAAAGATGTGCAAAGCAGGACATTGTCAACGGTTACCTATTATGGTTTTGCAGATTTCACCACTGTTGTTGGTGATAGTGTCATTGTATTTTCGCCGAGTACATCTGCTGAAAAAATTCCACCGGCACAGGTGACTTCAATAAAGGGAAAGGCAACTTTGGGCCCCCAAGAAGCATTATATGTTTCACAAGTTCCGATAACTATTACTCAAGACTGGATTGAACCAACTTTTGTTACTTCCATGCTATCTACTGATGTTAACGATTTAAAATTCATGTCAACAGATATGCGAGAAAAAAATGAAACCGACAAAGAAGTCAATGAAAATGATGAAGAAAAAGACAAACATATCGAAAGTCACCAAAATAAAGATGTTGAAGATGAGAAAAACATTGAAGAAACCACTGCCAATGTCTCTGATAAACAGCAACATGCCCATGTGACTGATGAAATTGAGGAAGAAAATAATCACGAAGGAACATCGCTTTCACCAGAATTCAACGAAAATGAACTTATGACGTTGGCTACAACCGAAAACGATATCGAACAAACTACTGAAGTGGATTCAGATAATAATCAAATTGAACTTATAGATTTGTCATCATCCATGTCTGATATAACTTCAATTCAGTCAGAAAATGCTGTTGCAGCACCAACTCAAACTACGTCTCGAATAATGCTCTCCCGACCATCTGATGAGGAAATATTAAAAATTTACTCATCTTTGGCACAAGCAGAACTGGCTTCTCAAAAGTCTTCTGATGTTTCTTCCATTAACAATAATGTTGAATCAATGGCTACAATAACTGAAAATATAGAAGAAATCTTACCAACTAGTGAAAACGTATTAGAAACTAATAATAAAACACCAATAACAATTACAACAACAAATTCATTACCAGTGGATACTGATCAAATTCAACCAAACATTCAGACCAAAGAAGGTGCTACAACAATTTTCTATGAAGATGATCCGTTCTTAGATTTTGTCAAACCAAGTTTAATACAACCAATAACAATTCAACCAACTAAATTGTTTGAAACAACTTTAGGTAACGAGAATGATTCAGATAAGGATGATGTTATAACAGAAGGTCCTGCTACTGACACATCCATAAATGACGAAGATTCTACAAATTCATCGCCAAACAATGCAAGTTTGGAGAACAAAAACACTCAAGAACAATTCAAGCCCATAATAAAAGAAATCGAAGAAGATGAAAAAGTTGAAAATTGTGTTCGGACATCACAGATTTACTTAACGCAAGTTCCCAAAACACTAACATATTACACAACTTTCTTTATTCCTAGTGATAATGATTCGGAATCATCGACATCGATCGAATCAAAAATTGTTCCCAGTTTTGATATATCAGAAGCTACAAAACACTATTGCATTCAATCAACTAGAGCTGAAAGTTTTGATCAAACTGAAACAAGGATATCATCAGTATTGGAACGTCCACTAGAAATGAATTTGAAATTTGATGAACAGACAAATTCGGTGCAGCAAGCCACAGAGCCGATATTGATAATAAATGAAAATGATGAAGTCACTGAATCTAGTGCAGCATCTGGTGATGGAGAAAATGATAGTAATGGTTATGAGGATGAAACTGACAAAAACGAAGAAATCGAAGATGATGGTAACTTTCAAGAATCTGACGAAGAAATTGAACTCATTTACAAAACCTTGTACACAACTTATACCTATCTCACAACATTCTTTCATGACTCCACAACAACGGTTTCAAGTCACAAGGAAATTGTTACAAATATCGTTACGTCCAGTATGAGTCTTGAGAGTGTTAGCGCGATTGAAGATGGAGAAATCGAACCCACTTCCACAAAACCACTGATTTCTAGCTTAACTACGCCAACACTCATTAACCAATCAATTCGTCCAAATACCAAATTTGATCTTCAATCATCAGATCTAATCAAAATTGATGGCATTTTGAGAGAAAATTCCGACCAACGAAGCAAACTTACAGAACAACTAGACTATAAACAAATTGCTAAGACCTACTTTACGACATATACATATTATACCACAATTTTCGTTGATGGTGAAACAGAAATTATGAGTCGCACCGAAATTCATACAAATGTGGTAGGAAAATCTCAAATGGATGAATCAATAAGTCCATCAGCAAGGAATTTACAAATTGATGATACCGTTTCGGATGAGGATAATGCTGTTATTGACTTGCGTCCCACACCTACTTATGATACTATACAAAGAACAGCAATTCCATTAGACGAAAAATCTAAATTCAACGAAAGTCATATGCAAGAATTAGAATCGTCGTCAAGTAGTTCATCGTCGAGGAGTGAGAAAAAAATTGTCGCTATCATTGATTTGAACACCAAATCATCATTGACAATCAGTTCAAATGGACAAAATCAAATAGTTGAAAATAGTGTTTTAGAAGATCAAATAAGTTCAGAGAGTAATACAGAAGAAATTATACCTTCGGCAACACTTCTTTTGCAGACAAGTTTTACCACATTTACCTACTATACAACAATGTACAGTAATGAGGCAACTAATGTTGTAAGTCGTTTAGAAACTATAACTAATATTGTAACAGAGACATTGCAACCAACCAAGACTCGAAATTTAGATGAAGCCACGTTACCAATAACATACTTTACAACATTCACATATTGGACTAAGCTGGCAAAAGATGGTGATATAACCACCTTGAGTCGCGAAGAAACAATTTCAAATGTTGTAACACCAAGCATTTCAGACTTAAGTGACAGTAGTACACTATCCATTTCAACTGTTGAGCCCATTTTACAGACAACAAAACCATTATTAAAGGATGAAAGTCAATCGTTGTCAAGTGATTTATCTAAAGACATTGAACCAACAACATATTACACAACTTACACTTATTACACAACTTCATACGTTGCTGATCAAACAGTAACAAATAGTCGTTTTGAAACTGTAACAAATGTATTGATCCCTTCGAGTATTTCTTCTATGCTTCCACCGCCTATGCAAATTACAAATGAAGTTGCTGAAAACAATACTTCAATTAAAAATCCCACACCTCAGACAATTTCTTTTGACTTTAAGACAATCGTAGATGCTGAAGGTATCAGCACACTTTTCTTTAAGACACAAGTATTAGCGACAGTCTTAGATGGAACTTCTACGGAAATCACATCTAGCACATCAACCATCAATATCGATGAAGTAAAAAAAGGTCTATCCACAAAGACTGCACCCGAAGGAGTTGAGTCAAATTCTACTAGGATGTACAAGACCGGCTTGGTGCGTTTAATTGAGGGAACAAAACTGGCCAACCAAACTACAACTGTTTATGAATCAAAAGTTATTGGAACTTTTATTGATCAGCGCTATGCACAGATAATCGAGAGTACATCAAGATTCATCATAGAAAAGAGTGCATCTCCACCCTCGGCTATAGAAGCGTCATCAACACTGAACCCATCATTGGTACAGCCAACTGTTTTAATGGTGGCCTCACAGGACAAAGCGCTTGAAAGTTCCATAAGCGATAATCAAGATGAAAACATCAATCATAATCAAGAAACTGATGAAGATGAAGATGAAGATGAATATGGAAATCAAAATGAAGATGAAGAAAATGATGAGAGTGGTCGAACAAGAACTCGATTATCTTTCCAGACTAAGAAAAAAACTTTCACCCCTGTTATACGACCCTTTGTTTCGCGAAACCGGCCGCAATTTGCACCTAAACGTAAAAATATTCTCCAAAGCAGCGCAACCATTATAACTAGGTCTGATTTAACACCCACAATAACAGCCACTCCAGCCTTAAAGTCTGATGTACGAGGCCGCTTCAGCAGTTCGAGAAAATCTAATGTGGGTATTTCAAGTATAGCTACAGGTGGTAGTAGTTCACAAGGTGGCAAGAGATTTGGGCGTCCAAGCAAGTCTTCACAATTTGGAGCATTCGGTTCCTCTTCAAGCTATCCAGGATCGTTATCACGAAATCGTATTCAATCTTCAAAAGGAGGTCAGCAGGGAATTTCATCTAGCTACAGTGGTGGCGGCGGATTCTCAAACTCACGTCGAAGTGGAGTTAGTTTAAGAGGCTCTTTAACAAGTTCACGTTTGTTTTCAAGTGCCTATCCTGGAAATTCTAGATCGAGAATTAGAATATCATCATCATTGCCATACGATGTATTATCTAGCACTTCGAGTTATACAATACTTCCTACAGATAGCTCCGAAGATGATGGAGGGGTCACTCAAAAATATGAAAGTGATGAAGAAACCGATATAACAACGGAGAACACTCGTAGAAATAATGGTTTATTACGCTTGCGTAGACCTCAGCTAAACCGTCCAGCATTCCAAGTAACACCTCGCCGAAATGCAGCTAACCAAAAGCCACGTACAACTTCAACAACAACACAACGTCCACGCGCAAGACCTGGTCAGCGTTCTTCAACTTTTAAACAGATTCAGAACAGATCAAGACCACAGAACAGTCTTTTCCCCCCACGGAGATTATTCCAACCTCAAAATAATGGTGAAGATTTCGAAAACGACAAAGACGACAACGATTCGTCGGATTATGAAAACGATGATGAAGGGATAGAGGAAGAGGAACAAGATGATGTTAGTCGTCGTCGCCGAAGTGATTCAAAACCTTTAATAAAAGAGAGATCTAAGCGACAAGTCAATAATTACCGAAACAGATTTCGTCGACCATCTACTGCAAAACCAGCTTCTGAAGAACGAGTAGAAGATCCCATTGAGGATGATTCTAGTAGTACGGCTCGTTCACGTGCGTCTTCACGTTTTTCACCTCGCACCCTTTCTACATCCCCAGCTCACCCATCTTCCCATTCAACAAAAAGCAATAAAGCACAGCATAATAACCGATCTATACGCCCAACAAAACCCAATGTAAGCAATCGTGCTCAATTCACTTTAAGAGAAAAAGACACAACACCAAAACATACATCACCGCGTCTCGCAACAAATTTTAGGCGTCCTTTACCTAACTCTGGTTCCTCATCAACATCTTCAAGACGTACAACAACAGCGGCATCTCGCCCAAAGGCACCTAGGATCAAAAACTATGGAAATCCTATCAGTGAAACAACTCATAGCAGCAATCCACGTGGAAGAACCCCATCCAGCCGTTCAAGGTCAACAGTGCGAAGCAGAAGTCGTAATGATTTCCCCACTGATCCAGTCGTTCCAGCTTTTGATGGAACTATTACTGTAACCCACACGACGCCCACCGAAATCACAATTCCAGTTGTCAACGGCAAAGTTACAGAATATAAAAATGTGTTGACAACTACTACTAGTACCGAGGTAGTACCGCCAAATTTATACACCTCGGTAATTGGTCTGCTTGGCAGCTCAACTTTGGTGCTTAATCGTGAAGAAACTTCTATAAATTTAAACGGGGCTACTGAAGTCACTCAGTTTATACTGCATGAACAACCAACCACTACAGCAATATTCACACCAACAACCATAAGAGGCCGTAAGACTTCGTTTGTACACATAATACCCTCAACAGCCTATCAAGTTGAAAATGTCGTATCCACTATGCAACCGCAGATAGCAACTAATGCTCCCCTGGCAAACATTCTACTTTCTCAACTGTTGCTAGGAAACTTGGGCAATTTGAATCAAGCCAATATAAATCCTCTCTTGGCCTTAGGTGGAGCAACACAAGCTAATTCTCAAGTTCCAGGGATTCCAACAACAGAATATAAAACAAAATCATCGACATACGTAACAACAGTTACTAATGGAATGTCAACTATTATTCCACTTACATTTCATGGAAAGGAGATTCTGACAACCATTTATGACAGTTCATCGGAAGTCATAACTGCCACTGAATATTTCACCGAAACAATTGTAGTAACGCCAACTCAACAAGCACAGCAAGTGCAACAAGTGAACAGTCTGCTATTGCCATACCTGCTGCAACAACAGCTCCAGGGGCAAGGCCAACAACTGCCTTCTCAATCAGCACTGCCCATTCAGAACTCCATTCCACCTCAATTGTTGTTCCCCGAAAATTTGCAGGACTTAGATCATAATAGCATTCATAAATATAATGACTATAGCTCAGACATTGATGACTACCCAAACAATACTCAGAACGAGCAAATTTTCGAGTCCTCTCAAAACATCAATACGAACACCAACACACACAATACCCAGCGATCGGGCAGTCGCAAAAAAGGTGGTCGTAAATTCCACAAGCAGCATTCATTAGTACCAGCTCCTGCCATAATTGAATCAAGTGTTATAACTCTATATGTATCAGGACGACGCCCTGGAGAATTTAGTACCGTTCTATCAACTGTTCAAGCAGGATCCGAACCTACGTTGCGAAAACGTCAAATCAATCGTTCTCAACCTCTTTTCAGATCCACATCACACGATGACTATGAAGATTTTTATAGTTCGGATGGCAGTGAAATCGAAGAATACTTGTTACCAGCTAGTAAAGACATCGCCTCTAGTCAAAATATTAAGAGTAATTCCTTATCAGAAGAGACTCAAAGCCTTGAGAGCATAGTAGGTGATGTAGGCATTTGGTATACCAAAACTTCTGCTCTGTTTGGAACCGATTCGAACAATAATAAACCTTCGACTATTTATGAAGATCAATTAGGGCTTAGTAGTACAGGTGGTAACATGAACATTAACTCGAATTTAGAGTCGTCGCCTTCATTAGAAGGATTATTTTCTCCATTAATAATAAAAGACCCACTTCAAAGTTCGCAGTCTAAGTATTTTTTAGTCTAATTGACCTTAGAGAGCCTTCCCCACTCGTGTCTAAGGTCTATAGTTCGATGACAAGAGTCGACACCGGGGAGAACAACCTTTATCACCCCTCTTTGACCTCAAAATTATCAATATCAATGTCAAAATACAGAAATAATTTTGCAATGAATGATGAAATGCTTCATGTAATAAATAAAAAAAACTTACATTTGTCTAGAATAAGAAACAAACGTACTGCTCTAGAATTAAATCCTTTTAAGAATCAGGAAAATACCACAGATAAATACTCCAACCCTTTGACTATGAGAAGAAAAATTAAGAAAACTCTTATAAGACGCCTGGGCCCGATACAGGAGAAAAAAACAAATCAAATGCTGCCCATTAATAATAATGGTCCTCAAAGATGGCATGTTGTTGTAAGAAAGCGAAAACCTATTGTTAGCAGCACAGAACTATACGCTCTGGAATCTGATTTAGTACCAGAAATGTTGTTATCGATGCTATCACCAACGTCACTTAACATAGGAAACTCAACATTAAAAACTTCTTCAGGCTATCACATAATACCCTTGGAAGAAGAAAAAACAATACAAAATTCAATCACACCATTGAAAATGCCAAATAAAGAAACAGTGCTCAGCTCAAAGCGTCACGAAGCACTTCTACCAACACCTACATCACTTCCTATACGAAAGGGTCGAAGATGTAACGTAAGAAAATGCTCACGACTAGAAGTTAAAAAGAAAACTCTTAAAGCAAAATTACAACAACAACCTCTAAAAACGCAAATAACACTTCAATCTGCCTCGAAGGAAACAATTACTTTGATTGAAACATCCACTCTGAAAGAGACCTCATTATCCGTTGAAACAATAATTGCCCCAAAGACATATACGTACATCGTAGAACGCGTTCATGAAAATGAACATCAAATCCAATCATCGTCGTTAATACGTTACAAGACGCAAATGATAACTCATACCATCTTTAAAACCAACACAATACTCTTGACAAATACTCAACTTATTAAGCCAACAAAATACGATTTACTTGATGAAATATTTTGAGTTATTTAAAAAATGATAAATATGTGTGTATAAAACGTCATTTTAAATGGTTTTTATTAATAATAATTATTAATTTGTGATTAAGTACTTTCTTAAACGACCATAAACCAACGTAAAAGTATAAGAATTGCATCTTAAATACCCTGAATGAGTTAGAAATTCAAAACTTACAAAATTATTTCATGGGCTTCTGGAATCTTCAAAGCAGGATAGAGATATGTACGTTTTCTCACCAAAGAAAAATTAAACATTTGTTTTTTTTTGTATGTGAAAAATTTAACACAAATTCCCGCATCTTATATGAACTAATTCGAAAAATTGTAACCGACATCAAAGCTCTATTCAACTGTAAACAAAAAATAAACCCTTTTGAACCTGGAATAGCATCTCGACCGAAGTTCTTATGTATACAATACAATACGATACTTGTATTCAATAATTTCATCTACAAATATTACCCAACTAAAATAATATAAGCAATTCGTAAGCAAAATAACGATAAAGACAGAATATTATAATAGTAAAACTACGAAAGTAAGCACAGCAACCCATTCCAAAAACAAATGGTTGAATAAAATATACCAAGTTTAAGTTTAAACGGTAAGTACCTGCCTATATCTAAATACTTATAAAATATAATAACAGAAATTCTAAGCTGTTGGTATGAAATTTTCAGAAAATGGACGCCAATAAACAACATCTATATTAGAGCCAATACCTTAACTTATAATATTTTATCTACAACTAAACTCTTAATCGAAAAGTAAAAATGTAAATTTAAAAAAATATATATAAATACAATTGTTAGTTTCAATTTTTATGTTTGTATTGTTAAAGTTTCTTGTAAAATAGTATAGTTAGGTACCTATGTATGTATATTGATTTTCTTAAGTGTTAAAGATAAATTTCTTTACACGCTTTTATTCATAAAAAGCCAAATTCATCAGAAATAATCTTTAATAATAATAATTTTTGTATGTAAAGTAGTGTTTAATAATAGTTATTTTATCTAATATTTCTGCCATAATTTTATGTTTGATTAATTTTAATTTAAATCAAATTTGTATACATAAATTAAATTAGCTGTGTAAATATATAATATATTAACAAAAGGAATTTGTTTTTATTCGATTCTCACTGATAAAATAATGTTTATTAGAAGTTTTACACATTCCTTAAATGTGTTGTTTTTTTATTTTTTTAATGAAAGAAACCAAAACGAAAACTTGTTCATTTTTGTTCAAACTACTCACCTCTTATGCTCAACGGTATGAATCTTTTTGAAATTGAAATGTTATTTTAATAAATTAATCAATGAACAAAAATTGAAAGGGATTTTGGTTATTTATTTTTTAATGCGCTGCCAAATCGATAATAAAACAGTTTTAAGCAGGCTTTAAGCAACCTGTAAATGCATCCATTAAAGGAAGGATGAATTTTGTGACGGGTAAAGTACTTTTAATGTAAGATTCAATGGCGGATCCAGGGGGTGGGGGTCGTAGAAGTCATGAACCCCCCCCCCCCCCTCTAGAGGATTCTTTCATTTGAATATAGGTACCTATATTCTTAGTTAATTTTTTTTTGTAAATGAAAATCAATTTCTTTTTACTACTTTAAATTTTGTTGCTGAGGACTGGACCAATTAATTTTTATTTTATTTTGACGCACATGTGTAAATAGTGTAAGGCTTTCCTAAAGTGTTTTAATCTTTTAAAATTGATTTTCTATAAAATACAAAAACTTTTAAGATCTTAAAAAATTAAAGAAATCTAATTTTTGAAGTGATTTTGCTTCGGTTGCTCTAGAACTGACATTTGAACACAAATGTCAAGAATATAAACCACGCAAACACAGCAAAATTGACACTTTCGTTAATCTTATGGCTAATTGCAGACAATGAACGTTTCATATCTATTAATTTAATATAAATGCTTTGAATCTCTTTCTCGAGAACTGAAGCGAAAAGACATTCTGCAAAGTGTAATTATTTGTGAGTGCCACACTTAATTTTCTTCCCAACTTATTTGCTTACATTCATTTGTTTTTATTTAGTTTTAGAGAAACTATGCACTTTAATGCACCTATTTTATTAAATTCAAGAACCAAACATTTGTCTCTCTACAATTTGTAAGTTTTGTTGACACTTTAAAGATCAAAATATTTTCAAAAGCTAATTTTATTTTCCAATCAACAAGTAAACAGACTAACACCGATAGTAATAATAGACTCCCGAAAATTGAGTCTGAAAAAATACGTCAAAAAAGCTAGAAAATTCTTCTTGTTTTATTTTCCTACAAAAAAAATCACATTTTCTGGTGAAATTTCTCATTGTGTGGGTTTCTGCATCTATATTTTTGTAGAGTTCTTCGCATTTATAGAAATGCCAACAAGAACAGAATATAATATTTTAGGAAAAAAGCTACGTTTCAACACAATTTCTTACACTTCTGCGTGAAATGCACCTTTCTCTTAATTGGCTTTTGAAACAAAAAAAAACAAGCATCCAAACATGTCTAAATAGTGACAGTTCGTGAAAATAAACAAAGCAAATACGCTTAAACAGACCTTTGGAATTCCCAAAACTTGGCGGGACCATTCCTTACACTTCGATAATACAAAATTTTGTACAGATGTCATATGGATTTATCAAATTGCTAATAGTTAAAGTAGCAATTCCGTGATTTTAACTTTAGCAAATTGTTAAGAGATAGAAAGATGTTCAAATTCTTTAAAATTAGGCAAAACATCTTTTAAGCTTAGTAAATTGCTAAAAATGACTAGCATTTTACTAAATCTTTTAAAATTGTACGCCATTGTATTTTTAAGCAGCATTTATTAATACAACTGATGATGTATAAATATATTTCGAGGAAATTGTTATAACATATTACTACATACATAATAGCGGATGTCATTTAAATATCAAAAAGGATTTTAGCGTACAACACGATATATGAAAATCACATGGAAGGAATTAATAATAATTTTAATTCTTTTTCAACGAATTCCCTGTGTTTATCCAGCCTTTTCTATTCAATTTATATTGTAATACAATGTACAATTAATGTATATCCATACTAATATTATAAATGCGAAAGTAACTCTGTCTGTCTGTCTGTTACTCAATCACGCTTAAAGTACTGAACCAATTTGCATACAATTTGGTATGGAGATATTTTGATACCCGAGAAAGGACATAGGCTACTTTTTACCCCGGGAAAATGATGCATTCCCAAGGGAAAATACAGGTGGGCCGATCGCTTTTACGCCTAAACTACTGAACAGATTTAAATGAAATTTGTGAAGGAGATAGTTTGAGACTTAAAGAAGGACATGAGTTACTTTTGACCTCGGGAAAACAACGCATTCCAATGGGAAAAATTACTTTCCGGGAAATCTGATCGCTTTCACTCCTAAATTACCAAAGATTTGATTAATATTTGGATAAAACAGGTATTACGGGAAAACAACGCCTTCTCAACCCTTATGAAATAAGTTGTCGAACATGTTAAACTTATCATACACGTATATTAACGCGGGCTTCACGCGCCATGTGCTTAACGCATATTTGAAAGCATCTGTGTAATGGGTACATGTAAAAAAGTTTTGTCTGACTACGAATATGCGAGTACAGCTACACAATGATTCTCAAGCAGGACAATATGCTGCTGCTCTTCTAAAAATCGGAGAAGATTGTATGCCAACAGACTGTAACTGCTCGATTACGTTGAGTCATGAATTCTGTGAAATTATTGTCTGTAGCACAGATGAATTAAAAAGTAATGTCTATCCAAACCTGCATATAAATATGGGCAATCGGGAGTGGTTGTGTGAGAGGGCAATTTTAGCTCCAACTAATGAGATAGTTAGCCAGATAAACGAACAAATAATGTGGGACGTGGAGGGAGATATCGTCGAGTACCTCTCAGTAGACAACGTTATGGACACGGAGCAAGTAACATCATACCCCATAGAGTTTCTTAATTCTTTGAAATTATCATAGGGGCACCTTCTCATAAATTGAGATTGAAGGTTGGTGTTCCAGTCCTGTTAATGAGAAATCTTACACAGATTACTCACCTAGGACGAAATATTATAAAAGCTATAATCATGACTGGAATAGCAAAAGGAAAAAATGTTTTAATTCCCCGCATTCCGATAATTCCAACCGATTTGCCGTTTCAGTTTAAAAGAGTGCAGTTTCCTCTGAAAGCAGCATTTGCAATAACAATAAATAAAGCTCAGGGGCAAACGCTGAAAGTTGCAGGTGTAAATTATATGGACAATTATATGTAGCGTGCTTACGAGTCTCAAACCCACAAAATCTTTACGTTCTGGCCAAGGAAGGAAAAACAGAAAACGTCGTATATAAAAATGTATTGCAGTAACCTATCTTCTTCTTAAAATGTATTAACCTAACCTAACCTAACCTATGACAATCACACTTAGTATGGCAAAAAGATTACGATTGCTTTTATGTTTACATCAATAACGCTTGGACCATAACTAAATACATAATTTATTGATGCAATTTAATGGTAGGTAGGTGCCAGGGCCGGACAAAGCATATGTGCAAGATGTGCAAATGCACAGGGCGCAGAATTCTGGGGGCGCATTACCAGGAGCAAGAAAATGTAATCTGATCTTGCAAACAAATATGTACTACTATTTGCCATTCTTTAACCACAAACATTCTTAAAATAATCTCAAAAAAACATCCATCACAACTGTCCTAAGTTATCTCTTACGCACTACCTAACATCACTTTCATTGTTGTTTTCTTATTCAATGAAAATTTAACTCAAGATATCGCAGAACTAAAAATCCTACCTAACTCATTTCCAAATATTTCACCCTGTTCGTACAAGAGAAAAAAAGAAAAAATCTCAACACAAAAAAGTTCCATGCAAGAGAAAAAAAGAAAAAATCTCAACACAAAAAATTTCCATGCCACCTCATATGTGCAAGATTTATTTCATGCACACCGAGTCCCAAAATTAACATAAGTTGTGTTCAGAGAGGATTTTTCTAGATCGGAACAGCACAGGACAGCACAGTTTCGTGAGAAACGTCAGATCAAGTTAGAACAGTCAGTTAAACGTCAGTTGTCAAAAAAAAAAAAAAAAACAAATTGCAAATTGTGTGAATTTTTCGTTTCTCGCTTATTTTTTTCATTTTTTGTGTTTTTACTATGAAAAATATTATTAAAAATTATTGAAATGGAAAATCAAGTGATTGCTAAGATAATACCAAATGAAAATGTTAGTGGTTCAGACACCGATAGTGATTTTTCGTCGGATTCCTCTTCAGATGATTGGAATGAAAGTGTGACGAATGTTATTACCTTTTCTTTGATGAAATGTAAAATGTATTTTATATAAATGTATTTTATAATATTATTTAATCAAACAAATAAAACAAATTGGCAAAATAACTTTATTTTAATATTTTTAAATCACCAGAAAAAAACAAAGCACAGCCAAATCAAAACGTAAACAAAAAAAATGACAACTTCGATTTTGACATTTCTCACGAATCTGTTCTAACCTGATCTGACTCAAAAGCAAGAACAGAAAATCCTGTTCTAAACTGTTCTAGGTTTGTCAATGAACAGGAAAGTAGAACAGTTCAGCACAGAAAAAACCTCAATGAACAGCAAAAAGCTGTATTTTTCTGTCTAAAACAGTCCAGCACAGCGTCACTGAACAGACTTATAGAGAGTATGACAAAGCAAAATACTTATTCATATTGAATCGGATGGGCTAGAACGTGCAGGTTTTGTATCACGCACCGTACCTGAATGTGAGTTCTCATCTACAAAAAAAACAACAAACAAAATACCTATATGGAGTCGGAGTGTCTTTGATTTGTAGATAGTAGAAGGTACTAGGGTAGCACAGCAACCTACCGCTCTCTTTTTTCGGAGACATTTTTTTGTTGATTCCTTTGTAGATGAGAACTCACATTCAGGTACGGTGCGTGATACAAAACCTGCACGTACTAGCCCATACGATTCAATATGAATAGGTATTTTGCTTCGTCATACTCTCTATGTTAATTTTGGGACTCGGTGTGCATGAAATAAATCTTGCACATATGAGGTGGCATGGAACTTTTTTGTGTTGAGATTTTTTCTCTTGTATGAACAGGTTGAAATATTTGGAAATTAGGTAGGTAGGTGTCTTTTCTACAAATGGTCAATGGATGTGCAAGTTATCTTTTTTTCACACTGAGTATCGAAACTAACATGGGAGACATTTTAAAAAAAACTTATTTATACGGAATCATATGGGTCAGAGCGTGCAGGTTTTCTTATTGCACACTGTGTAAGAGTTAAGTGCCTGATTACAGGAGATGAAATTTTTAATAGAATGGAAAAGGAGCATAGAGCTTAAAAATTAAAGAGGGATGATTCTATGTGGAGTCGAATTGTTCTTGCGCAGGCAGTTTGTTTTTTTTTTGAAAGTTAATGACTGTTGTAACGGCTACTTTTAATGTATATCTAGTCTGGTGCAGAATGCAGATTGTTTCAATTGTTTTTTCGCTTTGTTGGTTAATTAATATTAAATAAATAGCTATCAGTTTTTAATAGAAGTGACGTATTTTGTGACAAGACCGTAATGTGACTGACTCAGTTGATTTTAGACAAGCTTGAATTACATGAAATTTAAATAAGTACCTAACTGTCAAAGCCAAAGTTATGATAATGGTCCGAATATGAAAGGAAAAGAAGCGGGTGCTCAGAATCGAATTTGAACCCTGGAACCAAGAGCATTTTTCGTTCCATCTTGCCCGCATTCCTTAAATTTAGTGGTTAATGATGCTATATACTCGGTGCTCATTTTATGCAATCAAATTTTTCGATACAATTCAATGTTTGTATGTATAACTTTTTTTCAAGTTCCACAACGAGGTGGGATATTTATGTATAAGAAAACAATTCCAAGTCATACTTTGAAACCCCCTTCTAAGACTAGATGAGAGAGCATGTTAGATGCATTGAGGCCTTTAAAAACAAATTAAGAAGAAATATATGAAGCCCTTATAGAATTAAGAAATCTAGAGGCAAAAAACATTGCAGAATCGTTAGGAAATAAAATTTTTGAGTTTACATTTATTTGCTGCCTGCTAATTTGGTTTGATATTTTAGAAAATATAAATTAAACTAGTAAATATTTGCAAAGGCCGTCCGCTAATTTGTCAACTGGCATAACAGTTTTAGAAAATACAAAAAATAGTTTGATTTTAATGCGTTCCGATGAAAAATTTAATGAGTAGGTATGTTCAATTAACCGAGCGTATTGCTAGTTCCCTAGAAATACCAAATATGTTTCCTGTAGCTTCATCATTGCGATCTCAACGGAGAAAAATACTTTATGCTGATGAATGCCCTGAAACTATATTAGACCCCCGAAACAAAGATTTAAAGTTGAATTTTTTTTTAAATACTTGAAAGGTTTGATACGTATAGTATCAATTTTTCATTTTTAAGTAACATAAGCGAATGTTTAAAAAATAAAAATGTACGTGCTTTATGCATTAATTTGCAGAATGTTTTAACATAAAGTAGTTTAAAGATTTAGATGGAGAAGAATTGTTTCAAGAGTTAACTGTAATATCCCAGCTTGTTACACCACAAAGCTCAAGTTTAGATGTGTTAAATTTTATTTTTAGTTCAAACCTTAAATATTTTGCTCCGAATTTAGTAATTGCTCTCCAAATTCTTAATACAATCCCGATCACGGTAGCTTCAGGAGAACGTAGTTTTTCTAAACTTAAAATTATTAAAAATTTTCTTAGGACAACCATGACTCAAGAGAGATTTTCTTTTTATCTATAATGTCCATTGAAAAGAAATTATTAAATTCTCTAGACTTTGATGATCTCATTTCTGAATTTGCAAAATGTAAGGCCAGAAAAGTAAGTTTCCAAGTTTGAAAGTTTCCCCTCTGCTCATTTCTTCGCTGCGTTTTAGTTTAATGGTTTAGGCCTCCTGGGGATACCTCAATAAAAAAAACGCATTGAAAGTCTACCTCCTGGGTAATGTGGGAAAGGCTTATGCTTGTGTATCAGTTTATGTGTAAAAAAAATATAAAAAATGGGCGCTTTCTACAAATCTTGCACAGGGCGCAAATTTTGCCTGGGCCGGCCCTGGTAGGTGCCCGCTTGTTTTCTTTCTGTTGCATTGATAAAATGAAGTTATAATGTTTATAAGCAGCTTCATGTTATTTTAGAAAATCAAAAGAACTAAGGTGAGTTTGATAGTTGAGATATTTTGTTTGTATCGCACAAAATGTATAAATTGAATAATCTGTTTATTTAAATTTTTTTAAACTGCACTCTAATAATTTTTAAATTTTATTTGTAATTTTTCGAGTGCTTAAGAAATAGAGCTTTTGATTTTATGTTTGCATTTGCATTTGCATTTAAATTGGAATCACTTTGTACAAAAATATAGGATTTTAAAATGTAATAAAATTGTAACAAAGGTTTTATGATAGCTTGAGAAAATAAAAGGGGTTGCTTGTAAGGTCTTGGGTTAAAGAATGTAAAAACTTTAAATTAAAATTATATTAACATTAACCTTTACTTTATGGAAAATTGTATCTTTAACTTAAGAACTGAATGTGCTTACCTAATTCACAATATATGTTATACGTGTATACACAGAACCCGTTATATACACAAACAATCATCAACTTCAAGACCAAAATATACACAATTCAATACTTGACAACAACAATGAAACAGCAAGCACACAATTTTTGAAAATTAGTAGCAAATCCTCTGACGAATGCACTACAATCAACAATGGTCGATTTTTTCAACTTGAATCGTTTGACATTAGGCCACTCCTTAACCTGAAAGATCAAAATTACTTTGCTGGTGACGGTGATGGTGATGCTGCTACTAATGACGATGAAAAGGATGATGTTGACATTGATAGTAAAGAAGCAAATACTTTGATTGATAATGATAAGGCGAGACACAATCTAGCTACGCGTGTAATGGCGAATGGTGTTGAAGTTATCATAGCTGGTGACAAAAACGGAAAAGTGCCTGCAAAACCAAATGTCTCCAAAATACTTCCAAGTATGCCGCGTAGACCATTGACTCTTGCACCTAGTACGTTACAAGATCAGATGATATTGGTTATGCCATCGAATTCTCAGGTAATTGTTTGAAGACGCTTATATTTCTCTTTTTATATTGTTTATATTTATTTAATTTCGTGTTATATTATTTTAGCACGTATTTTTATTTCGATTTCTTGTACCTGTTTTAACAAAAGAACAGAATTTGAAAAATCAAAAACACAGACAAATTTTATTAATAATTTAATTAGGTGGCGCAACAGTCCGTTGAGAACTAGGACCTAGTGACTTACAACTCTCAACCATTCCTAAGTGCGAATACTGTTGTCAGGGATGAAGGTGAGCTACAGCTTAAAGGGAAAATGGTAATTTGAGAAAGCACTTATCATGACAAGAATTACTTTTGGAGGATTTTTCAAGTACCCGTGAAAAAAAAAACTTTAGATGGCACAGGCAGGGATTGAACTCAATACCTCTGGCATGACAATCCAACGCACTTACCATCATGCCACGGCAACTACAAATTTTATTATCTGTCTTAAAAGCCTTGCGTCTATAACCGACAAATTATTCCACGGATCATTTCTGTTTTAATTTTTAATTTGCAACCAACTTTGAAAAATTAATGAATTTAGAACTATTTAACGCATAAAAACCATCAACAATTTATAGCTAAACAACTAAAAACTTTTCGTTCGGTGAACATTATATTGTATATTTAAAATCTTTATACAAGTTGTTGGTAAGAACTGTGGGGTGATAACCTTTAAGGGTATATTTTAATTTTATCCTGCTTTGATTGAATTAGAGTCATATGAACTTTGTATAAGTTGCCTTACAACCTGAGGGCAACCGTATTTTTCGAAAAATGAAACCATTTTAAAAGCTTGCTTGAATAGTGCTAACAAATTATCCTAGAAAACATATGTTTTTCTTAGTTTAAAGTTTGTCGCATGATAAGTTTGCATACCAATTTTTAGGGTGTTTTGTCAAATTGTTAACATGCATTAAAATATATTTTGATTGTCCTACGTCCTACAATTTAAAACCAAAAATTGGATATGAAACAAAGCAATTTTGCAATATTCTTCCCGATCAGTGTTTCAAATCGTCTTGATGACCGATAATTTATCACATTTTCAAGAAAACAAAAGTAAAAAGAGCTTGACAATTCCATTACCATCTTAAAAATCGTTAATTTTGTGCAATAATATAGGTATAGAGAAAGGACGTATGCATAGGTTTTCTTTAACAACATTTCCCGTGGAACAAAATCATTCTCACTAAACAAGAATTTTCAAGAAAACAAAAGTAAAAAGAGCTTGACAATTCCATTACCATCTTAAAAATCACTAATTTTGTGCAATAATATAGGTATAGAGAAAGGATGTATGCATAGGTTTTCTTTAACAAAATTTCCCGTGGAACAAACTCATTCTCACAAAACAAATATTCCAGATTCCATAGTACATTTTATCTCATACACCTGAAAACAGTTTACAGCACAAAACAATATCTCAGGATTGGAATGAAATTTCAATATGATAATATCTTAGGCGACGAAGATTTATCCACTTTGATTAGTTTTGTTATTTGTTAATTTACAAAGCTTATTTATAAATTTAAAAAAGAAAAAATCATTCCTTTATTTTAATTTTGTATTCAATTAAATGTTTATATACTACATTATTTCAATGTAGGAAAAATTTACAATACCGATAGATTCAAAACAATTTATAACTAAAACATGCCTCACAACATACACATATCGGACAACGTATCTACAAGATGATAAAACAACCGTGGAAAGCCGTGAGAAAGTGGTGTCTAATACAGCAACCGAAGAGAGAAACTATCTTAAAATTAAACCAACAGAAACACTAGGAATTACCTTATCTAGAGTGAGTACAACATATTTGTTTTTCATATTGGTTAAACTTGCTTTTTGGTTATGATGCTTTTAAGAAGCTCAACCATAATTCTGAATGGCCATGAAAACAATATAAACATACGTTTATGAATTTGTTTTTTTTCCAAAACATATAGACTCCAGAATTAGCTGTAGGAGTTTTTCACACAACATACACATACTTTAATACAATACTTAAAGGTGAACATTCAATTGTGGTATCATCAAAACACATCCTTACAAACACAATCACTGGTCCAGATGACTACATTTCGTTTCTTCAGCCGTCTGGAGAAGCAACTCCAGTTTTTGAGACAAATACGTATTATAGCAAAATAAGCTTAACTAAGACTTTGAAAGAATCCAATTTAGAGAAGATTGTCAGTACTTCGAATATTCTGACACAAGTCATTGTAACAGAATCCTTGCAACCACTACAAGGTTCTTCAATCATAACGCCTTATGTAGCCTTTGATATTGATGAGAAGACTACCAAAACCAATCCTGATGTTGTTAAAAATTCACTTATGTCCAACAATCAGTTACTTCACACATATGAATTTCATACCATTGATGAAAAGCTTAAAAAACAAAATCTAGAGTTAAAGAATAACAGAATATCATCGGTATCTATTCCGCCTACTTCATTGACCTTGGAATTTCTTGGATCACTTCAAACCGATATTCATATATATGCAACAAAAACTTATCTTACAACTTTTACCTACTTTACGACACTAATGAATAGTAATACTACTGGAAATATTGATTCATCAACAGTTGTAAGTTTCCACACGAGAATTATCGAAAATGTCATTACAGAATCAATTCCAAGCATTATAATCAACACTGATCTTCTATCAGCATTCCAGACTCAGCTCAAGAATCCGCAGAACCAAAACAGTTTCGTTACTATGATTACTCTCACTGGAGGCCAGTCTCTTGAAATAACTGCAATGAACATGATACATCCATCACTTTCATACAATAAGAACCAAGCTACTAAAGTTTATGCAAATGGTATTAATGCGGAATTGAATTCGTTATTGTCTGGTACACAATTACCATTTGAAAATTCAAATGAAGTATTCGATTCCGATGTATCGAGTTCAGAAAACGAAGAACTCTTTACCGACCAATATCTTGCAGCTGCTGAGGTGGACGCAGGTCCAATTATTCAAAACTACACAAAAACTGTGAGTGCAACACCTGATATGCCATCAATGAATAAAATAATTGGATCGTTTAACTTACATAGTCTCCAAGCTTTAGGTCCGGTTTTCAATGCTATGGCTGGTCTCATTCAAAATAATTTGAACAATTTTGGTACCAGTCCGAACGCAAATTATGATATAAAAACAAATTCTTCAACTTTGGGTTTGGAAGGGAAACAAGTGATCAAAAATATGGCAGCCTACATTAATAATAGTATTGCTGTTGACAATTCTCATGAGAGACCCATTTATATACCTGTTAAAATTTCACCCTATAAAAATTCATATCTGAGCCCAGATAAGAAACTAAATTATGCTCATCAGAACCTTTATACACTTTCTCCTGAATTAAATGGTTGGTTTGACAGTAAATTAAACCACAATAAATTAGAAAACGGTGCTGGTACCAGTTTGAATATAGGCAAATCTAACTACGAAACTCCATTGCTTAATGGTGGTATACCGATTAGCCCAGGAGAGGTGATAACTGCTAATTCAGATGTTATAGTTGGCAAACCCAATGGAATTAAACCGCACGTGCCATACGGTAATAAACACGTCAATAAAAATGTCAATCCACTACTTTTACCACCGTCGTTAACTCACATCACACCATACTCCTACCAATTTCAATATCAGCATGTTAAAGCAGGTCAAGGTCCTAATCCTTTACCGGAGTCTCCTCTAAATTTTGACAGAATTCTCAAGCCACCATCAATAAAACAACACTCAATTCTCCAACAATATCAACAAAAACAAATTATCCCACCACATGTTCTAAAGAATCCTTATTATAGAGCACATTATGCTACAAGTCACATGCAATATCCCTTTCAGCATTATGCTCAGAAACAGCCTATTCATACGCCACATCTGCCACAGAGAAATCACGCCCAGTGGCCATCCAATGCCCAACGCCTCAAACCAACCTACATTCCTTATACTTCATTGGACAACGATCAACAATATTTACCTAGACGTGACAACAACAACGATCATCAAGTCGCAAATTTATCAAATCTTACGAAGAATGAAATTCTTGAAATAGAGCGCATTCCCGAAATCTTTAGCACCAATTTTCCGGCTTCTGAAGCTAATAATAATAAGCAAAACCAAAATTTAAATGGAACCTATAAGACATTTTATAAAAATATCATCAACTCTGAGAAGCCAATGTTGGTCGATATACAGCCCTCCAAGATCACAAACATTATTATTCCAAGTGATGACTCTGCATCAATATTGGTGGTCGAGAGCTCAGTAGAGTTGCATAAGAATGGACAATATTATGACGAACCAACTACTTATTCGGATGCTTTTATGACTGGTAGTGTTGCATTAGCATCATCCCTGTTATCATCAGCAAATCAGCCTCTCAAACCAATTTCATCAAATCAGCAAATTAATCTCGATATGAATGTTTTAAATCATAACGTTGATATTAATGTCCCACCAATAACTTTCAACAAAGATGCTGAATTCCCACATACATCTAGTCCAGTGCGTGGATATTTTCAGGAAAAGGAGCAGTTTGTACCGTTCAAAATGCCACATGTTACAATTCCTCTTATGGATAATCAAATTCAAGTAAATTTGACCCCACAAAATTTCATAACTCAAAACATATCATCCGTGCAGTTTGTGAGCGAAGCAAACGTTGACAACGACGAGCTTGGTACAGAAAAATCAACAACTGAAACACAATCGTTGTACTACAACAATGTTCACCAACAGCCATATCAACGTCCTTTCCAAGAGAATTTAAAGCCGTTAGAAAGTAAATATTATCAAGACACGAACAATGCAAAAAACAAACCAAACTCATCTAGTGTTGACCATCTAAAAACAAACTATCATACATATACAAATGTGATACCCATAAGAGGTAACATCAATTCTTTGAATTCTTTGCAAAAATTAACTAGCCAGCGACCAATTCAATTGATAGAACCGTTAAAATATCAAAAGGAAACCCTTAATATATTTGCAAAAGTCACTCCAGCACCAATTCAGGAATTCCATTCTGTTTGGAATAAACAAGAAAATTATTCTCAGAGACGAAAGCCATCAGCCCCAATCAGCGATCAAGTGTCTCTCGAGCGGCTTTTACACAATTCTTCAAAAATATCACAATCAGAAAATAGCCACCATCATCTTAACTATCAAACGGATGAATCTAATCGCTTGGAAGATCAAAAACCATCGTCGTCTTTAAATATTGTAGTACCGGTAAGTAAACCCAAAGAAGTTTTAAAACCTGTAAATTATTACACCAATGAGGATGATTTAACTTTGGAAATGACATCATCTTCTTTACCAAACTTAATATCTCAGCCAAATAATCAGGTACAAAAACAAACGCACTTCAACAAGACCTTACCCCCTACTACAAATAATATCATCCCATCAGCGAAAAATTTTACGACCTTATTCAAGCATTTGTCACCAGGAAAACCGTTTGCTCAAGCTACAAACAAAATAATTAAGAAACCAATACCCTTAAAAGGAAGTACTAATATTTCAAGGGAGGTTCTAAAAAATGGTGAAGGCTTTAAACTTCATCAAGCTCAAGATCAACTACACAAGGGATTTGACCAATCAATCAAGAATGATTCATCACAACAAAACAAAAATATTAACAATTTTCATCAAACCGAAGCTCCTTTCAATCCTAAATACACTCAAATAACTAATAAACCTCAAATAACTGATAAATATATCCACTCAACAACAACTTCGGATTTACCCTTGACACAAGTATTAAATCTTAACCAGATGGAAGTCCTCAACAATAACAGTAACGGCAAAGACAATATATCACATAATCACCATATAGAATCTACAGAGATTTTCGATTTCCATGAAAGTGTTAATCCCCATAATTATAAATTCATAAACACCGAAGGCCAACCAAAAATCAGTAAAGAAAAGCAAAATTTATATTCGTCAACAGATCCAATGACGATATATCGAATGCCGACTCTTAAAAATACAAAAACAAGGTATCAGATGGTACATGAACCATCTACTGATATGCAGCCTCCTTCACCAGACACGTCATCAATCAAACCCCAAACTGAAAAAGTTATGGGACTAAATCCACCACCTCCTCTGCCATCATCAAAATTATCAATGCCACTACAGTTACCAACTAAAACTGCATCCTTAAGGCCGCCAGCGTCATCTTATAATTTTAAGGAATATTCTGGTTTCAAGGAAAAAGTGAATCAAAACCCAACAGTATTACCACAAGTCGACGTTGGACTAAAAAATACATCGACATTTTCAAAATATGATTCCGATAGCTCAAAATCACAAACAAAACTTAAACCAAAGTCAAAACTAAGTTCAAACCCAGTTAGCACAACAGAAACAACAAAAAAGCCAAATGGGGCTCACGTTATCAATAGAAGTTCTTCAGCATCAGCAACAACAATGAAATCAATTATTCCAGACTCCAAAACTGAAACGTCAATTCCCATCGTTTTTCCTATTATTAATTCCTCGGCTTCTTCTTCCACTGTTTCTCCTTACTTTGTCCCCTTATCTTACTCTACATTTCCAACCCTATTGTTTGATAAAGAAGAGACATTTAAAACGATATCACCAACTAGCGAAGAAGGTGAGAAGATTTTTAAAAAATCGACTTCGCAAGTCAAAACATCTCATTCAAGCAAAGATACTTCCACGTTATTGTCGAATCAAGAAATTCCAGAGCAATTTTTAATAGACGAGTCAGAGAAACACATCTTAAGACAGCCACAAATTACAGACAATCGTTTTAAAGAAAATAGAACAAACACAACTTCAGTACTAACTAGTAAGAAATCAAGTGCAATAGTAAATCATCTGTTAAAATTTAAGCAACAACATGAATCCTCCAATCCTGAGTTTGGGTCTTATGTGAATGATTTTAACATTCGAACACAAGTGGGGACAAGGAGAGAAAATAACGATATTTTTTCAACTAAATTTATAAAATGGCCGCACTATTTAACTGTGACTACAACCAAACTTAGTATCTCAACAAGTCATGGAGTCCCAATAACACAAACCTTAACCCTAACACTTACCGAAACTAAAACATCAACTTTGGTTGATACTGTCACCGAAACTCACACTCTATTGCAGCCAACAAGAGTTTCAGAAAGCCAGACTACAACGGCTACACAGTCTTTACATTATGAAGACTACCACAAAAATCATCATCAGTTCCGGACAAATGGCAAGATTGAACCAACAATTGAAGTTTTTAACAATGTTTTGCTAACAAGCAGTGAATTTGACGGATCAAACATTGGATCGTCAGCAGTTCCAGCTATTGACATGTCGCAATCTACTCCGATTACGACTACTACAAGAACTTTTGAGCCAAAACCGAAGACGAAATATGATATTAAAAATCTAGAACCGGAAAATAACAGTATTTTTGTGGTTATGTCAGACAAAAATAGTCAAGGTGAAATTATTAGCATAAATCCGTCGTTCAAAGACACACCGCAAAATATAAACTCCTTCGATGCAAAAGAACGAGAGGAAATTATAGGGATTCCCGAAGTTCCAAGCTCTATTGAACTGGACTACGATTATAATATAACATTTGATTATTTGCCAATGAGAGACGAAGAGGCAGAAGAAAATGAAGTCAATCATGTGCTCCTCGGTGGAGTTCTTATTGCAACACCTCCAAAATCAAACAATAAGGACAATGAAGTACTTACACCTAGCACTTATTGCCAGCCAACGTGCAAGCCATCACGCAACGAGCTATGTCAGAAAATTGATAACCGAATGCAATGTCTGTGCCGTCCTGGATTCGGTCGGATATTCCCTGATCGACCATGCAGGCGTTAGTTAAGTCTATTATTTTAAAACTATACATTTAACTGTCTTTACTCTATCTCCTTTGCAGCTACATATACTTATACTCTCGAGATTCCGATTTACAGGATAAACAGTCAAGTTCTGCACTTTAACGATCAATACCATATCCGGGATTCAAATTATTTTAAACAGCTTGCAGATATTACTCGCAATGCTGTCGATCGAATGATCATGCAATCGGATCTGCGTGACGTTTATCACGGCGTTCATGTGACATCTTTCGATTTTAACAATGTACCTGGATCTAATAGTGGAATTTTGGGAACATTTCTTATTCAGGTAAAAATGATTGTCATGTGACAAGCAAATTCTCGTCAATCACTTAAATATTGGTTTTCCTTCTGCAGCTATCAGACAATAGTGATGAAAAACGGCTTGTAGACGTTTTTAAAAAGTATCTCCGACAAAACAATTTCAATTTAGGTGGAACAGAAATATTTACCACAAAAGATGGTGTAAATTTGCTGCAAGTAACTGGTAAGGAAATTAAATATAATACAATTTTTACATACAAATATTCAAACGTGCAACTGGCAACCAAAAATGTTTTTTTTTGTGCGAGCACTCAAAGGGTATGAATACCCTTATAATGATTACACAAAGTGCAATAAATTAGGAAAGGTGAATAGGGTTTGAAAGCGATACCGAAGTACATTAATAATGAATGTCTGCACATTGCAATGAGTGGGAAGTATTGGGCTTAAGTAATTCACAATCGTTGAAAGGGCCATATCTTTGATTTCCGGCGAGAAGGTCGTGAAGTTATGTAATACATAAATACATTTTTATTTGGTGCCTATTTCAATGTTCACATTTATCGACGTTTTAAGGTCCCTAGTATCTAAATCAAAGATTTCTAAACAGATGTCCATGTGTGCGTGTGTAGTGTACGTACGTTCGTACGTTTGTACGTTCGGGAAGCTGTTTTTGTTTTAAGAACCTGTAGAGTTATCGACTTAAAACAAATTTTGTTATACAGATAATAATGCAGAAAGATGCAGAAAGGACTCTCAAAAAATTGAGTAGTTTTTTACCATAGAAGCACAGATAAGAAACTATAAATAAATATAAAAAGCTTTTTGTCGGTTGATCGTCAAGCACAAAAAGCTGTTTTTGATTTCACATATTGGCTTGCCAGTATGCCTGTTCAAAGCTATGTCATGTATTACACGGCGGCGCGTGAGTTTAACGCGCAACTCTTGGTTATTTTCTTTTGAACATTCATTCCGTGACGCGAGTGTTATTACATAAAGCCTTTTTCTCATTTCAGTACTGCGCGTTTATTTGACAGTCTTTTTCATTTTATTTTCTTCGCCCATTGTTAGATTAACATAAAATTAATTTTAATAGCAAAAATGGAAGCCGAAGATCTAACAAATTATTATAGATTATAGAGAATGGGGTGCATTTCGTAATTCAAAATGAGCTCGGACGTTAATTCCTTGCTCCATTTTTATTTTTGTTCATTCATCAACATTCAAAATGAAATAAAGCAAATCCAAAAAAGAGAGAAAGAGTAGAAAAAGAAACGTCAAAAACACGTAAGGAAATTTCTACCCGTGCGTGTTCAGATATTTTTATTTCTGTTTCATCTTTTCGTTCTTCCTTTCTCTTTTGTACTTCATTCACGCGAGGCTAAACACGCGCTGTGTAATACCGGACTATGTGTCTAAGTCCGGTATTACACAGAGCATGTATTTAATGCGCATTAATCGGCTATTTTGTTTTGAAGTGTCATTCGGTGATGCGCGTGCGCGCGTTATTACACGAAGACTTTTCGGATTTTTAAGTCTTTCGTTGCTCGCGCGGTGTACCCAACTCACGGTTGCCACATTGGTCATTTATGACCAAATTCAATTTTTAATTCCAACGAAAAAATATGTTCGACAATTTGAGTAAGGAAAACGTTCTTTTAACATACTCACTTGGCTAAACAGAAACAACGGTTAACTCATTTCAGCAACTTTGTGTGAATAATAACTTTATTAAAAATATAAACTCTTGATCTGAATTGGACTTAGGGAACAGAGAGAATTATCTACGCATTACACAAGCCATAAAAATTCTCAAAATCGAACCTTACTACTTTTAATAAAATTATATTGTAAGAACTTATATACTGTGATCTCATGTTAAAACGCTTTGTTTTTATATTTCGTCATCTTTATTTAAGTTTATCTAATTTAATTAAGTTTGTTAGGGATTTTGTGAGTTTATTTGTACGTAATTGAAACATAAATCTCATCTGCATAATATGGAAAATATATTAAACAAAATGTGATGAATTCATTAATCTGTGTTTACAAATTTTTCGGACTTGAATTATGTTGGTAAATTTTACCTACAAGTGATCATGTTTATTTTCAAATTTGGACACAAACTTTTTTTCCAGCAGTGGTAGCCGTGGGTATACCTCAATTCACTTCCGTGTCCCATATTGAGGTATTAGCTCTTCTAAACACGAACACGAAGTGAAGCAAATGCGAAAAAATACGAAGAAAAGGAAAGAAACTGTTGTTTTGGTTTCCACGATCTTTTGGTCCCGATGTTACTATATTTCAGTTATTATTGTTCAAGCGATGTATGTATTTTATGCTATTTATTATTGAATATTAAAATAAAAACCATAGTTATTAATATTTCCATGTCATATTTTACTATGTCAAATAAAACAATATACATACATATTTTGAAAATACATTTAAGAAAGGAAGAAAAGATAAAGTTAGTTGCGAGACATTTTAAAAACAATTTGTATGGATTCCTATGGTAATTACATGATATGGTTTGTTTGTCTCCAAGTTGTGATTTGAATTTATAAGAATAAACAATAAAATAAAAATAATTTTATTTAGTTTTACTTTATTTTAATTTAATTTTAATTTTTAATTTACAACTTAATTTTATTTATTTTATTTTAATATCACGACGCGTTTCGGAGATGTTTCTCCATCATCGGGTGGAATACATTTGTTGCTAGTGTTGTTGGTGGTTGATGTGTCAAGTTGGCTAAAGCTTTGTTCTTTTATTGTTGTTGTTGTTTATTATTTTCTTCTATAGTTTGGTTTTTATTTTGATATGGTGTTTTCTTTCTTCTTTTTTCTATTGTTGTTGTTGGTTTATTGTTTGTATATTTATATAAGCTTTAATGTATTATGTTGTCTTTTTTCTTTCTTTTATTATTTGTGTTTGAATTTTAAATTTTATTGCCGTTTCATAAAGTGCGTTTGGTTTGATTGTTAATTTGTCATTTAGTATTTTGTTTTGTTCGACTTCATCAATGAAATTAACATAATAAAACTAATTGCATACAATAATGGATACAAAACAACAATAATAGACAAATTAATAAATAAAAATATTAACAAATCATTTCAAAAAACTTAACATTAATATAACATTCAAAACAAACAACAACTTACAAAATATTTTAAAACCAAAAATAAAACAAGAAACAAAATCATTTTCCGGCGTCTACAAACTTAAATGCAATGATTGCAACAAATTTTACATAGGCCAAACAGGTAGAACCTTCGAAGAAAGATTCAATGAACATAGACCCAAACCAAACACCAAATCCACTTATGCATTACTTCCAAATCCACTTATGCAACTTCTCGATACATCTATTTCCAGAGAAAACAGCTTAAACTTACATTTTTGTATACTTACTTACTAATACAATTTTTCTAAATTAGAAAAATTAAATTTTACATGAGTAGGTACCTACACCTGTTTAAGTTCACAAAATGCGCAACATACCTACGTTTTGCTAGGACAACAAAAAAACAATTAACAAACCACAAAAAGGCCGAAATTGAAACTCACGCTTTTGTCATATATAATGTATGCATACATGTACATACACACATGTGTTCAATATTATGTGTCAAAAAAAAATCAAAATAAGGAAGGCAAACAAAACTAAAGCTTAGTGTACACGATTGCCAGGTCTGACAATCATTGTCAGATCTGCAAACGTCTGACAATGTGTGAAAATGAGCTGACAATGAGCTGAAAATTTAATTTGTGTGTACACGGTTTGCAGATAACTACAAACATCTGCAAATCTGTTGCCAAATATTTGTCTGGCAATGTCGACAAACTAATTTGGCCAAATATCTAGCAATAGATTTGCAAACATTTGTAGATTTTCTGCCAACCATGTACACACAAAAAATTTACCTTGTAGTTTTCGCCAAATTTGTCTGCCAATGAATTAATTTGCAAATGTTCCTCAAACGGCATCTTCAAATTTATTCATTGTCAGACATTTACAGAAACGTCAGAAAATGAAAAAAATTTGGTGATCTCCCAATGAATTTTGTGTGCACACGATTGCCACATCTGCAAATTCATTTGTCTTCAAAATGTTTGATGAACAAATTTTTCTGCAAATCAATTTGGTGTGTACACGGTTGTCAGCTTGCGTGTAGACGATTGCCAGATATCTACAAATTAAATGGCAGATATTTGTCTGCAAATTAGGAGCCAAACCATTTGTCTGCAAATTAATTTGGTGTGTACACGATTGTCAGCCATTCGAGACAAATTTTCCAGTGACAGATCTGGCAATATTTGCAGATCTGGCAATCGTGTACACTTAGCTTAAGCCTCATACGCGCTCGTACATGTGCATCAGAGTTACCATACGAATCCATACAAATTATGTTTAAAATGTCTCGCAACTTACTTATCTTTTCTTCCTTTCTTAAATGTATTTTCAACATATGTACCGTACCTATATTGTTTTATTTGACATAGTTAAATATAACATGGAAAAATTAATAACTATGGTTTTTATTTTCATATTCAATAATAAATAGCATAATATACCTACATCGCTTGAACAATAATAACTGAAATATGGTAACATCGGGACCAAAACATCATCGAAACCAAAACAGTTTCTGTTCTTCTTTGTCTCTATGGACATTGAATTGAGAGAAAAAACAAATTTAGATTTTTTTATAGTTAGACACATAGCTTTGAAAAGGCATACTGGCAAACCAATATGTGAAATCAAACACAGGTTTTAGTGCTTGACGATCAACCGACAAAAAGCTTTTTGTCGGTTGATAGCCAAGGAGTAGTGAAAAAAATATGGGACATTTTCTTCTATGGGGATGACGGATGAGACATCTGTATAGTTTCTTATCTGTGATAGAAGATTAAAAAAAGTGAACATTTTGGTTAACCCAAAATATCTCACGAACAAATAATGCTAGCCACTTGAACTATATTTTATATTATATAATGTGACGTGATACAAAATTAATATAATTTTAAATAATATTTTATGAAGAAAATATGATTTCATCTAAAAAATAATTTAATGCAAAGAAGAATAACGTTTTGTATCTGGTAAAAATTTTAGAAAAATCGAATTGCACTTTTTCTTAAAAAAAAAAATATAAAGATATAAAAAACATGTCTACAACTTCGTAAAAATTGATTTTCGACTAAAATATCTTTTCAAAAATTTAAGATATTATGTTCAAACTAATTTTATCTTATTGAAATATTGTTTTCTACATTTAGTAAAATGCAAATCCAATAGCTAGTTTTTTTTTTATAAAAATTAAGATCTACAAAAAAGAATACCTACTCAAAATTGTTGAAAATTGATGGTCGATTCTATATATCCCATGACTGAATGAAGATATTGACTTCAAAATGATTTCATTCTATGCTAAATGTTGTTGTTAACGTAAATGTTGTCCTTAAAAAATCCAATCTGCTTTGTTTATATAACAAATAAGAAATGCTACTAAGATTGGTAAAAATTGGTTTTCGACTAAAAATAAAAAAAGTATTTTTCTATTTTCCGGACGGAAAGTCATTTTCCTGAACAGCTGATGCTTTTATGTTGAAAAGTGAAACGAATCGTTGCACTGATTTGCATCCCAATTTCAAACAATTCCAATGATAGTTTTCTGTCAGTAAAATTTTGTTGGTGGATTTCAATCAGGAAATTTTGTTCCAATGACAGAAATTTTTAATGAAAGCTATAAACGATCCTTGTATATATATTTATTTAATAAATATATATAGTACAAATTCCAATGATTGATTTCAATGATGAAACTCAATGATAGCTATAATTGCCTATAAAAAGCACAACATACAAATTGGCGTCAGGTGTGGGGTTGCGTTATGGAATGGTTGACGACTTTAGAGTTGAATGAAATTTTTGTAGATATGTAATTGAAAGGAAATGATAAGTAGGGAACTATAAGTGGGTCGGATGATGGTCAATCAAATCAAAAGGAAATGATGGCGGTGTGAATTGTAATGGGATAAAGGAAGATTATAAGGGAATGGTTTGAAGCACGCACATGGTAAACTAAGTTACAATGCATAATTATTATCTGCAACTGTTATACAAAGTAAAATTATTGTCTACCTTCTATGAGGAATAGCTTCATATTTTCATATGTCCACCTTTAACAGAAAATGACTTCACCACGAACAAGTTAAGATATTTCTAACTAAAGGTGAAGATATTTCCTATGTGATAGATGTAATTAATAATCCATATTCTTATTAGGTCTGTAACATAACTTTTTGAAAACTTCTACAAATTATTAAAATAATCTACCTTAACGTTCTTTTTACAAAAATGTAGATTTCAACGAGTGTGCTCATAACCAATTTCATGATTGTTCCGTTAATTCAAAATGCTTCAACCTACAAGGCACATATACTTGCAGCTGTCAGGATGGATTTGTCGATTTGTCGGAGAACTCAATTTATCCGGGTCGAATTTGTTCCACCGAAATAATTGGTTGTGAAAAATGTTACTTCCATGGCAAATGTGTACAAACCAATAAAACAAACCAGCCTGTTGGAACGGTGTGCGAGTGCTTCACATGGTATACGGGTGCATCGTGTCAACTGAATTTGAAAATTGTCTTTATTGCGTTAATAACGATTGGCACGATACTTTTTATATTATTGCTGCTTTGTGTTCTGATTACTTGTACTAGACGCCGAGACAACCATAACATGCAATCGTTTATGTCGGGAATGCAAATATTAGCTCCGAAAAACTCAAGTTCATCGAAAACCATGACCATCGATAAACGGGCAATGATTAAGGATTCAAGTAGTGAGGGCAGTCAAAATTCTTTGCCTTACGTCCTGAAGGTACTTCGTTTTACTTGGTTCTTGTATTATTAGTATTTTTATTCTATTTATTGCACAGAGGGATGTTGAAAAAAACAGCATTTTGAGAAATAGTAAACATATAACTCAAACACAACATAACTATATGCATCAGAGTAAAAATCAAAAACCAACCAAGATAATCAATCAGCGCGGCCATCCATCATCTCCACTTTTCATTTCACCCTTTTCGGAAATTGAACACCAGCGTCACAATTTTCCGGAACAAAGTGATCGTTCCTTAACTGTTATGATTCCTAGAGCTAAATATCATCATTCCGTTTTGGGTCACACTCCTAACCCTCCTAACGAAGGTATAGATCTTAAAACACTAAGCAATGAAGTTCAGTTAAAAACCGTCCCATCAGATACTTCTGGTTCAACTTTAAACACCTCCACATTCCAGTGTAGGAATGATAAAGTATAGACTAATGAAGATTCTTTTCTTAATAATAATTAGTAATTAAATTTGTTTAATTTTAGATTTCTGGTAATAACACATTAAACCGCAATGCTACTATAACTTCTGGAATTGTCGTTGGAAGTGGGATAAATCATCAAGGAGCTGTTGTTACAAAATCAACAGGTGCCCTGGTTTCTGCTGGTTTTGAAGTCTCTGCAACTGTTGGAAATTTAATAAATCACCAACAACAACAATCATTGGGTGACTCGACAATAAATCTATTACCTCACGCCAATAGGCGTTGTATTAAATCGCTCAATTCGGCTGAAGCAGTTTTAAAGTATAACAATTATAGGGACGAGGAAAAGTAAGTTATATTATTATTACAATAGAAAATGTTTCAAAATGTTGTTTCTTTTTGTTATCAAACCACCTTCATTTATATGCATAAATACTATATTTTTACTTAATTTTCTAAATTGTTTGAAAACACGCCGCGTTCATCGTGATAAAAGTTATCAAGGGTATATTTTTAATTTTTTGAAATAAGGTTTTAAAATAAAAATTAATGTGTTAGAAATGTTAGTTTAAAATAATAAACCTAACTCCATACTAATTTGAAATTACCTTAAAATTGAAAATCATCTTTTTCTAACAGCCTGCTACAATTTTGAATTTAAATGCATTTTCTCTGACCATAGGTGAAGCCGTTTATGTTAACAGTAGAAATAGATTTGCATTTGCATGAATACATATACAAAACTTAAGCTTTTATTAACTTTTTTTGTATTTTCATTTAATATAGACTTACTGATTCTATGGATCTCTGGATTGATATAATTCAACAAAAAGAATTGTATGTTTAAACAAAGATGATATTTTGAAAAGTTTTTATTGTTGATTTTTTTATAGAGCGTCTGAAGCAAGGTGCTTTAACGAGACCACGATTCATGCACCAAGTAAATCAGTTCGTTGTGCTTATGAGAGGCAATTATCACAAAGTAATGGCAACGATGTGAGTTATTTATCCTTTTAGTGAGTTCTTTAAGAACATAGAAATGGGTCGTAATGGTACCAGCTTGTTCATGTAAATAAGAAGTCTGTTTAAAAATATTTCCTGTAATTTAAGATTTAACAATGTACCTGCAAAACAATTTCAAAAATTTAAGCTCCATTTGGTTTCTCAAAATTTTTGTTTGAAAATCGTAAGAGCAGTTTTTTTCAAAATTAATTTTTTATACATACAATTTTTCAGTTTTAGTTTAAAAAATGTTTGGTATGCAGTTATTTGGAACTAACTAATATACGTTTTACATTTCAATTTCGTAAAAATATGATGACTTATTTTCAGGATATCGATTTTCGAAAAAAAAATAATATTTTTTTAAAAACCAAAACTAAAAACATTGGCATTTTTGATCACCAAATATTGTTAAGACAATCGTTTCTTAGTTCTTAAGAAAAATTAAAAACGAAAACAATTTTAGCGAAAATTAAAAAAAATCTATCGGTTTGTTTTTGAGAAAATTCGAATTTTCGATTTTTGACCAACAAATTTTGCATGGGGACTACTGTTGTTTTTAGTCTTAAAAAAATAAAAAAACCTCTTACGCAAATCGGCTCAAAACTTTAATTTCCAAAGTCAATCAACGGGATAGACAGACGGAATCGGGGGACCTACATTTTTCGACTTCTCCTATCATCGTAATGTCATGTTTGATTAAAATCTCGAGTTCGAAATTTTTTACGAATGCAAAACTTGCCTTATACATATGTAGTTATTTAAAAATTATTTAAAAATTTAAAATTAAAAATTACACTTAAGACGAAAATCATGAAAAATACCTAAAACAAAAAAAAGCAGATACTTTCAAAAGCTTTAAAGAGTAAAAACTATATAAATCAATTCCATTTAAATTAAAAACAATTAAATCCTAAAATTAAAGTTAAAACGGAACCGACGTTCATATTGGCTCAATGGGATCTTGTTAGTTTAATATAAATTCTTTTTTCGACGCCTTTTTTCTCCGTGTACCGATTTTTTTGATGCAGTCGGCATTTATACCTATTTTGAAAGTTTCATGGCACATAATTAAAAAATTCAAATTAATTAATTGATTATTATATATCTAATGTTTTGTTATTTCTTCAGGAGGCAAATACTATGGCTGAACGGGATATAGGGTCTACTTGTTTATTACCGCATACGCATCTATATAAGCCAGATAGGGTAAGATTTTACTATTTTTTCTCTCAAGATATATAATTTTATTAATTTTGAACACATTATTAGTAATTAGCATACAAAAGTTTTAAGCAAAATTTGAATGATTACAAATTCTTTGTTTAGATTAAAAAAAAAAAAACAAGAATTGGTCCAAATTTGACAGAGTTACAGGGAGTTTAAGATCAATTGTTCCAACACCATATAAACCGTTATATACATACATATGTATATCGAAAAAGAAGCGGGAACGAAAAAATGACCACCTAAGTTTTAATTTAAGTTCTTGTACATCTTGTGTAGCATACTCTCACTCAATGTAGCATTCACTAGGTCCTACATTTATAGGACTTATTACAGATGCACATTAGAGTTCTTTTTGGACTGTTAAGGTTTAGATCAGTGATGGGCAAAGTACGGCCCGCGGGCCAGCCGGCCCCCGACGGTCATTCGAAATGAAGAGTACATGGCCCGCGATAATTATATTTTTGCCTACTTCCTATTAACCAGTATACGATTTGCTCGAACACTACAACGAATTAAATACAAAATTGCAAGGAAAGATCCAATTTATAGATGAGACTTGGGGTTCTCTAAAATCATTTAAAAACCAGCTTTTCTGTTATAACAACTGCATGACTAAGAACGATTTGACTCACTTTTCGCGTTTAAAATCCATGTCACCAGTGAGTGAGAACAAACTGAAAGAATTCGGTCAGGCGTAGCAAAAATAGAATTTGAAACTAGGTTTCAAGACTTTAATAACATTCAGTCGTCGCTGGATGTTTTCTCGATGCCGTTTAATGTAGATCCGGAAAATGTCTCTGCGGAATTGTAGTTGGAAATTATTTAAATGCAGGGCAGCACCCATTTAAAATAGATATATATAAAACACTGCCAAAAGCTGAATTCCCGAAGATGATTTCTAACGCCCAGAAAATGATGGCGATGTTTTTGCGTCGTCGTATGTGTAAAAACAGACTTTTTCGACCATGAAATTGCGAAAAAAAACTCAATCAGAAATCGACTGCTGAAAATTACTTCGTCACAGCTTGAATCTGCATTCGAAAATATTATGGCAAATCAAAAGCAATTTCATACATCTCACATGCCTACCATGGCAGGGCCTTCAAATAAAAGCCCTTCTTTGCGATTTCTTGAATTTTCTGGCCCACCATTAAAAAATTTTGCCCACCACTGGTTTAGATCAATTTAACGTCACTACTTAAGCTATTGATGTTATACTGTGAAGGCCTATTATCTAATATTTTTATTTTTCTTAAGTTTCTTTTACTTATGCTTTTCTTGAGTTCACTATACTTAACTTTACTTACGAGTAACTTTGCTTCCTCAGTAATGACACAGACAAAAATTAAAAATGGTTAATAAATTATGTTACACAAATATTTGATTTTAAACAGAAGATATTATTACGTTTTTGTTTAGTTTTTATTAAAATTTTGTTCAAATTAAAAGTTGTTACTCAAAGGAGAATTGGCAAAAATATATGGGAGATGGTCTACACAGTGTCCAGAAACTAAACTTATGAAAATAATTGGGTACTAAATAGTGGGGGTACTACTAAACGATTGTAGATGGCTAAAAGAAGCGCTAAAAATAAGAAGAACAATTTGTTAATTCAAAAACAAATACGAATAGTTTTTTTTTTATTTTCACATGAAATTAAATGTTCGCCACGAATTACATTGTTCATAGTGTTAGCTGGAATATTAAGATATTTTGATATTATGCCAAACATAAGTATACAAAAATGTCTAAGACTTACTTATTTGACGTGTTGCAAAAATTATTTATTTTTTAAACAACAAAATACACAAATGGATTTAAAGAACGAATTACGTACAAATTAACGATATACATTGACGATTCCGATCTGTCAAAGTGAAGTGGCGATGAGGCGACCAGGTGAGTCGAATAATTTTGCAAAAGGCAGCAATGCAGTGCTACCATGACAATTGACATATTAACTTCCCATACGAAGTTATTGTAATCTGTAAAATTTGTCGAATTGAAAATTTTGACGTTTCAAGGTCCCTGGAATTTAAATCAAAGATTGTTAGAGAGATGTCTGTGTGTGCGTGTGCAGGGCCGTCAAGAGGAATTCCGGGCCCGGGACGGAAAAATCTCGGACCCCTCTATATTTACCATTTTTCAAAGTTCATGCCTACTGATATGGTACGTTCTAATTTCAATTACGAATATCATGAAATTGGTTGGAATTAACGGAAATAATAATTTTTTTTTGCAGAGTGAACCGAAAAAAAGTGTTAACTGATAATACGGTCGATTAACCATTAAAATAGAGCGAAGTAAAAGTATTTGAAATTTGTCTTTAAAAAAAAACTACCTATGTATTTTAAAAGGTTTACATTAAATACTCTTTATTGTTTTTCTTCATATCAAAATATTATCACAATGTTTTCATTAGAGTTAGTTTGCATTCAATAAAATATTTACTTTTTGCAAACGATCTTTCCTAGCTTTCTGAGCAGCAAAACAACTTATGTATAATTGCATCGAAATTCAATTTCCTTGCCAAAGGTGCTTTGATGCATAGTGTAGCAAGTCCGGAAAGACGATCTTGTGATGAGCACGAAAGATGAAATTTCATTGTTCTGGTTAGGACGATAAATGAACGTTCGGCACTAGCTACGATTACAGGTATGGGGGAAAACACACAGAGAGCAACACAAATGTTGGGTAAAATCTTCTCCAAGTTCTGGGAATAAATAGCATTGAGCAAACTCAATGGCGGAAGTTCTGCTTCAAAATTGGCTTTATAATTGGATTAATAAATGTGTGATGAATTATTTCTTCTTTCAACTCTTGAGACACATGCGAGTTATACTTTTGGATGAACCTTGTAGCGGAGTTTTTAATCTTTTTTTTTTAATCTTTCTTCGTCTGTTTCAATTTGCTCTTCGGCTCCTCGATTTTCTCCAAAATTTCTCTTTAATTGCCTTTTTCGGTTCGATGGAAACGATTCTGGAACATCCCCCAATCCAGTAGCAACTGCTTTGCATTCAGATAAAATTTGATCCCATCCGTTTCGAATAATGTTCAAATCGGAGATCAAGTTGTCAAGATTTCAAATTTCAACGTCAATAGTCATGTTTCTGGATTGAAGAATGATACTTCTTTCATTTATAGCGCTAAGAACCTTGCACCAAATCGAAAACATCAGGACGCATTCATATTTTAAAACGCCATTTACATCTCTTCGAGCTTCAGCAGTTAAATTAATATCACTTAAGGCTTCTAATGATGTTCTAAGGCTTTTTAGATGATTTGCAAATGGTTTCACTGCCTCAATTCTAGCTGACCTTCTTGTATCGGAAAGGTTATGAAGGGATCCGGGCACATTTTTCTTAAGAATTGTTGTGAACGCCTGGTCAGGAACCACCTCAATCCTAAATAAGAAAATAAGAGAATAACTAAACTAAAATTTATTTCAAGAAAATAATTTTGATACTTACCTAAATGGTGTTTATGTTTTGTTTGGTAATTTTGAGTTTCGTAGCTGTCATTAGTAGTTGTTGTTCTCAATGGAAATTCCATTGGAAAGCAATAGGTCGGTTCGTAAAAGTGAGTTCTGTTTTGTGTTCTGTCTCTGAAGTTGGGTGACGGGTTAAGTTGCATGTGAATGATAGTTTGTTTTATGTCCATGTTTAGTTTTCGTTGTCATTGCTGGGGGTTAGGTGATTTTTAATTTAGGTGATTAGTTAGGTGATTGTTATTTATTTATTGTGTTGTTACTTTTTAATTAAGTGTACGGATTTTTGTAATGTTCTGGTCGCATGAGGGCCTGTTCTACAGGTCTCCCCTTGGTAAACAGTGGAACACCTCCTTGGTTTTTGGGACACTGAGACCCCTATTTTGTTGGAAGTATACCAATACCTACGTAGGGTCCCACTATTTGAGTGTGATGATGTTGGTGGAGATATACACTGTGTGGATATGGGGATCGGATGATGTGTTCCTGTTAGGGGTACAAATACATCACTCGAATACTTTTTGCCTGTGTTGGTTTGGTAGTATTTTCAGCTTACCCACATTTGGTCGGTTACCATATAGTAGGGTGGAAGTGCCTTACAAATTTAAATTTAAATTAAAATAAAAAAAAAAGGTGTAATAATCCGTTGCAAATCGGACCTTGTGGTAAATTACTATTTGTCTGTTTGGATTTAAGTAATATAAAATAAAATAAAAATTTGATGTTATTATTTTTAGAAAAAAAAAGTGATTGTAAAATAAAATCCGTGAAAAATAAAGTGAGGGCGGAATACTATTAATCTAAAATACTAAATAAACTTAAAACAGGAAAAGGTGGTGAGTGCGATAAGATTTTTGTTAGTCTATAAAGCTATTTATTGTTTTTTTTTGTATGCTAGTGTAATTCTCGGCGGCCCGAATTTATTCGCGGAGAGCGGGGCCGCCGCCTGAAATTTAAGGAAACTTAAAGAAAAAGTGGAAGTAAAGGAAATTTAAAAATTCAAAGAACAGGAAATTTTAAAATAAGAAAAATTGAAGAAAAAAAAAAGGAAATTTAAAACAAAAATATTGAAATTAATGAAACAAATAGAAAAATCGAAATTAAATGAAAGTTAAAAATTGGAAAAGAAAGTAAAAATAGAAAAGAAATTGAAGGAAAAAAAAAAGGAATTTAAAAATTAAAGAACCAAAGAAAAAGGAATATAAAAGACAGAAAATTTTAACCTGACCAAAAGAAGAACTAGTTAAAAAAATTCCTGGAGTTCAACCTAGAAAGGGATTCCTAAAACCGAAATAACGATCCCTAAACCTTCTATTTAATATATATTATATATTTTTTGTGTTTGTGATTGTCCTATATTTAAGTTTTTTTTGCAATCCTTAATTTAATTAATTAATTAATTTTGTTTAATTTATTTTATTGAATTTTGTTAATTTTGGCGTGGAAGTGTTTATTTTTTTCTTTTGTTTATCTCTCTAATTTGTTTTCTTATATCGTGATTGTGAGGTGCGAAAAAAACGGTTGGTGTAAGTCGCGTGTTCGGTCCCATAAGTTTTGTTTTATAGGGTCCTAAGAGATACCTCCTGAGAGCTCTTTAGAGGTAGGAAATTAGGGCGCCGTCGATCGTTTTAAGGAACAGAAATTAAAATACCGCAAAGGGTAACTCTACGAAACAGTAGAATCGTAGTAGGGTCGTAGGACTACCAAACTTGTTTTTTTTGTTACCATTTTTGTTTTTTTTTGTTCTCTTCATTTATTGTTTTAATTTAAGTCTAGTCTTTTGGTCATTATTCTGGTAAATTTTTGCTTAATTAAACTTTAAAATAAATAATTAAAATATTATGTGAAACTAAATAAACTTCCGCAAAACGCCTGCAAAAAGGAAGAAGATTGTTTTTTTGTTGTTTCGCACCAGCGAAGCAATGTTGTGCTGAGGTTTTTTTTCAGGGGTGCCAAGGGTAGCGGAGTGGACCTAAGATGACCTGAACCCGATCTTTGACCATCTATTTTGGGGGTGTCCAACACTGGCCGCGGACACCTACAGGTAGGGTGGGTAATGGCCTCACTGCACTAACATCCGCAGTGCCCTGATGTGCCATAGTCCGTCCGATTATGTTTCCCTCCCTTTCCTCCTTCCTTGGCCTGATATGTGTTTTTGCTTGCAGGCGAGGTTAAGTTTCGGGGGCAAGATCCCCCCCGTCCGACGAGCTGATGCCGTGCACCGCTAGCAGGCCGCGTCCCCCGGAGCTTAGCATTCCTACCTACCCTTTCCAAACTCTTCCTATCCCTTTTCCCTACCTCATCCTTATCCTACCCTTCTACTTCACCCACCTCCTCACCTCCTCTTGCCTCGCAACAAAATGGCGCCCAACGTCGTTAAAGGGTGTTCCAACCTAGTTGGAACATTTTTTTTTGGCGAATTAGTTTATGTTGTACTAGTTTTAGTTTTTTTTTGTTGTATTGTCCTAACCAAACTTGCTGTGGATTTTTAAACCTCGTATGTCTGCGTCAGGAAGGCCACAGGCGTACCTAGGCGTATCGCGACGAGAGTTTGAAAATTCACAGTGACCGCGGTTAATGAGTGTAATGTTCTTTCTGGTATTACTGAAGTTTTTGCAAAGGGCGTATGTCTGCACCAGGAAGGCCACAGGCGAACCTAGGTGTATCGCGACGTTCCTTTGCGAAAGCTTGAGTAAGGTCAGTCAGTACATTTTCGTTTTGTCTTTTACCTATTCCCATCCTTACTTTTTTTACTTTTCTTTCTTTCTAATTTTTCAATTTCATTTCCTAGTTTCGTCTTTTTCTACTTGGACGATTGATTGTGCGAGACGTGTAGTCCGACATCATCGTTCCAAAATTTTGTGTGAGTTTTATCCTACCGTTTCATGTCTTCTAGCAAGGTCCCTAGAGACAGTCTAGAATTGCGGGAACGGTAAGGGAAAAACTTTGTAACGTAATTTGTTTGTGTTTTTAGTAGTTTTCCTGTCCTATCATGGTCACATCAGGGGAAGTTTAGTCTGTCCGTCTGATGTCTTGTTTTTTCAGCGAGGTCGTTAGTAGGGTCATATTATGTCGTCATGAAGCTACCTAAAGCACCCCGAATGCTTATGAAATCAAAAACCCTAAACCTAAAACTACGTTTATACCTACAATTTAATAAACTCACAATACAAATACTATACAAATCTTAAAATCTAAACTTTTCCAACCTTGGTTGTTATTTATTGCTTTTGTGTGATTGCTCTGTTATAGATTCTTATTTCGTATTATTAGTTGTTAAAACATTTTTTCTTACAGGTTGGAGTTTTTTTTGTGAAAAGAACTTTAAAGTCCAACTAAGAGGATTACTGAACTTATTGTTTTTTTATATGTACTTTTGTTTCGCATTCATTTTAAATTTAGGTTGTTTTCTATAACATAAATAAATTTAACTATAATATTAAGTTTTGTTCTACCATACTTTTTTTCCGTGTTATAAATTTCTTTGTTGAAAACTGGTTCATTTTAACTGTTTTCGTTTGTGTTGAACAGAACTTTCTTTTGGTTTGATTCATACATATATTAAGTAAATTTCAATACAGTTTTTTTATTTATATAAAATTCTGAAATTGGAAAATACTTTTTGAAAATTTATACAATTACATTTATAGTTTGTAAGGTCTTAGTTCTTTTTCAGAAGAAAAATTACTTTAAGATTCATAAAAAAAAAAAAAACTTGAACGTTCGTTAATTTATATATTCATTTGTTTTATTGTTTGCAGTTAATTTTGTTAGTTTTTTTGGAAGAGTTAAAACAGAAATTAAATTATTTATAGCTATATACTTTTTAGGGAAAGTTACGTAAACTTTTCATAAATAAGAATTCTTTCTGTTTTTTTTGAGTTAGTTAGTAATTTACATTCATATAGTTACAGGTTTTATTTTGTGAGTTTAAGTACAGTTTTTTTTTGAAAAATTCGTTATTTATTTACAATATTTTTCTTTAATTTTTTTTTATTTCCATTATTTAGTTAAGTTTTTTTCGTTATTTATTAAACCTTTCTTTCGTTATTTATTGTTTTTCTGGTTATTTATTAAACTTTTCGTTATTTATATATCTTTTCGTTACAATAGTATATTTCGTTTTGATCAAGTTTACAGTTTACAGTTTTTTTATCTTATTTATTTATTATTTTTTTTGGTATACAGTTTTCGTTAAGTTTACATTTTGATTTTTTCTTGATTGATTTATTTTTCTTAATTTAGTTTTTTTTCTCAATTTATCTTTTTCATTTTTTTTCTTATTCTAGTTTAGTTAATTTACGTTTTTTTTCATCATTACATTAGTTATTTATTTTTTCTTTTTTTTGACATTTTCGTTTTCGTGAGGTTAGTTGTTTACATTTTTTTTTGTTACAAATAGTTTTTTTAAATAGTTTACAGTTTTTTGTATTAGCGAAGAAATTAGGTCTCTTAGCTAAGGTAATTTTTTTTGAAACTCACCACTTTTTTTTTGTTGTTTTTGTATCCAGTTTTGTTGTTGAATAAATTAAAATGGCACGTCAGGGAAATGATGAAGATCGCGTTCAGCAGCTGATCAGGAACGCTGAAATAGAAGAAGAAAGTAGGGCAATTACTAGGTCAGCCACTCAAAACTTAGATTCTAGAGTAAGGCAAAAAGTATTACATTCTCCGACAGGCACATCCGATCCACATATCAGCAAGTGGATACCTCAGGAGTTAACGCTCCCAGCATCCTAAACACAAGTGTCCATACGGGGTCCTTATCTGCTCCTTCATACAGCGATCTTAGCGGTGCTGGAGATCTAGAAGCATCGCTTGCACCTGAAATGTTCGGGACCTTCGACAACACCGTTAGGCCAAACACCGCTAGGGAAAATGATGGTGGGGCACAAGGTGTTTCATCCAACCAGGGTTCCCGAGGGATTCTGGAGAGTATTGCTCGAACGTTGCCTAAAACGAAACAAAGAATAATTAGTCCTGAAAATTTAGAGCACATGATAAACAGAGGAATAGCTGAAGGCATATCTACCTGTAGAAAGGAGTTGGAGAGGGACATAACAGCTCACGTAAGCGCTCAAATCGAACGGCAGCTCAGTGGGTTTCTCGAAAAGCTTTCTTTAGCTATTCCGAACTCGAATAACCCGCCGCCGTCTCGAGAACCTGCGGTACCACCGCCGATATCCAATCCAGTGCCTGTAGGTCCTCCTCCTAGGTTACCAAATCGTTCGGGTAACCAAAGTAGAAGTGCGTTTGTTCCAGTAGGACAACGTAGACCAAATCCACCTCCGGTCACTACTGAACGGCCTTTTCAACAGCAGGCTAACCAACCAGTTTTTGGGGGTTATCAGACCCCCTACACTCCAATTCCATTTCCACCTCCAGTGATTAATCCATATGTGTATTCAGGATTCAGAACCCCGGTCAAAGTTGACAAGTGGGGTCTGAACTTTGACGGGATTTCTGACAAGCTTACTGTGGAAGACTTCGTTTTAAGACTGGAAAAAATGCAGAAAAGATATGGTTGCTCGTGGAATGAAATCTTGAGAGATTTCCACCAATTGCTCTCAGGCCCGGCGTATGATTGGTTCTGGCAGTTCCAAGTGGACAAAGATTTTGATTGGCCAACGTTAAAAGAAGCGTTATTAAGCAGATACCAAAACCCTAGGACGGATCTAGAGATAGCGCATGATATCCTAGACCGAAAACAGTATTCCTATGAAAGTAGTGAAGAATATTTTGTTGCTATCAATAAAATGAGATACCAACTCAGAAGGCCAATTCCGGAAGCCGATCTAATCAAAAGCATAAAACGTAATTTGAACGACAAGCTTAGGAGCTTAGTATTTCCGCAGCAGATTTTTTCCTTGGATCAGCTTCGTTATGTTTGCAAAGAAGCGGAAGCGGCTTTTCCAAAAAGAGAGCGAGATTTACCGAGACCAGCTGGTAGGCCTCCCAATAAGTTTGGTGTGAGCGAGTTGGAACTTGAAGATGATTATCAGCCGGCAGATGAACAACTCGCTGCTTATCAGTTTGGAGGTGCGCGTTCCAAGAATCCTCCTCGTCGATATGCAGACACAACAAATTTAGTTTGTTGGAACTGCAAGGTTCAAGGACATACGTATTTTGACTGCGAGTCCGATGTTAGAAATCTTTTTTGCTTTAAGTGTGGTCAGGAGGGTGTTAAAACACCGAGTTGTCCGCGATGCCATCCGGAAAACCGAGCGAGGGACGCGAAGGCTCTGGGGGAATCGCGTACCACCCTGAAATAGAGTCCCCAATAAAGAATAGGGAAGAAGAAGAATACCGAGAAAATGATAAAGTTATTTTAGAAGATCTTCCAAAAAAGGGAGAGACCCAAATTCAAATTTTAAAGAGAGAAGAAAAAGGAGAGATTATAAAAGATGAAGTAAAAGAAAGAAAGTTATATGAAATCAAACCGTTACATGTCCGTCTTGAGGAATATGAAAAGGTTCGGGCAAGAATTTTTAACAGTGCAATTAGCACACCTTCAAAAAATATCTTAAAGGCTAGGGCGAGATTCAAGGCTCGGAAAGATACTTCGAAGAAGATATCTTCCACGATTTTAAATTTAGAATCCGACCCTCGGCCCTATGCTAAAATTAAAATAGGTTCGAGAGAGTTTTTAGGCTTACTAGACAGCGGTGCTAGTGTAAGCATATTAGGTAAAAATTGCAAACAGTTGATTGAACAACTTGGTTGTCCTATTACTCCCTTTTGTTCAGGAGTTAGGACCGCTGACGGAAAAAGTCAATCAATTGTGGGCAAAATTACTATTAGCGTTAAATATAAAAATAAAGAAGAGATGTTGACCTTCTTCCTCGTTCCCAGCTTGGATCAGGAGATCTATCTTGGAGTGGACTTTTGGAGGGTGTTCCAGTTAGCTCCGGGAATTATAAGTAGTATCTCGGTTGACGAACAATCGGATTCTCCAAATGCTCACCAGTTAAACTCCGATCAACAGGCCAGGCTAGATGCAGTCAAGGATAAATTTTTATGTTTCGAGCGCGATGGTCTTGGAAAGACCACCATGATGGAGCACGTCATCGATACAGGAGATGCCCTCCCTGTGAAACAGCGTCACTACCCTGTCTCTCCAGCGATACAAACCTTGTTATACGATGAGTTGGATCGGATGCTGAGTCTTGGTGTGATAGAGGAAAGTGAAAGCCCGTGGTGTTCGCCAGTGGTTCTCTTACGGAAACCCGGCAAAAACCGACTCTGTTTGGATTCCCGTAAGGTGAACGCACTGACGAAGAAAAACGCCAACCCTCTTCCTCACATCGAAGGACTCACCAGCCGGTTCCCCGACGCGATATACATGAGTAGTATCGATCTCAAAGAGGCCTTTTGGCAAATTCCGCTGGAGAAACAGAGTAGAGAAAAGACTGCCTTTGCGGTACCGGGAAGACCCTTGTACCAGTTCACAGTGATGCCGTTTGGGTTGTGCAATGCAGCTCAACGGTTGAGCCAGTTGATGGACAAGGTGATTCCTGCACGACTTAGGGAGCGTGTTTTCGTGTACCTCGATGACTTGCTCATCATGGCACCCGATTTTGAAACCCATATCAGCCTGCTAAGCGAAGTAGCCGAATGCTTACGTAAAGCCAATCTCACCATCAACATGAAGAAATCAAGGTTTTGCTTCAAAGAGTTAAAATACTTGGGCTTCATAGTTGGTGGTGGGAAATTTAAAACGGATCCGGCGAAAGTAGAGGCGATCGTGGATTTCCCAGTCCCGAAAACCCCTAGGCAGATCCGTAGGCTACTTGGAATGGCAGGCTGGTATCGGAAATTTATAAAGGATTTCTCAACTTTGACTGCTCCTTTGACTGACCTGCTGAAGAAGAGAAGCGAGAAGTTCTTCATGACGGATGAAGCGCTGATGGCATTTGAGAATCTGAAGAAAGCGTTGATCTCAGCACCTGTTCTTTCGCGCCCGGAGTTCACAAAAAGATTTTACATCCAATGTGATGCTTCTGACGCGGGAATCGGTGCTGTACTGGTTCAGTTGGACGAGGGAGGAGAGGAGGTACCGATCGCGTTTTTCTCGCAAAAATTTAATAAAAGCCAGAGAAACTACAGTGTCACCGAGAAGGAGTGTATGGCCGCGGTGATGGCTGTGAAGAAATTCAGGCCGTATGTCGAGGGTATGGACTTTACGATCATAACGGACCATTCCAGCCTTAAATGGCTGATGAGCATGAAGGACCTTAGTGGCAAGCTCGCAAGGTGGAGTCTTTCGTTACAGTCCTATACCTTCGACATACAGCACCGTAAAGGAAGTCAACACGTAGTACCGGATACTCTTTCTCGGGTACATGTAGATTCTCTGGCTCTTGATGACGTTGCCCCGTTAATTGACTTGAAGTCAGCGGAATTCCTTTCCGATGAATATTTAGACCTCATCGAGACGGTTTACAACCATAAAGACGAACTTCCCGACTTAAAGTACGAAGACGGATATATTTATAAGAAAGTTTTCAAAAAATTAGGCGAAGAAGAAATGTCTGAACATTCATGGCTTCTTTGGGTACCATCGGGTTTAACCGAGGAAATTATAAAGAAGGCTCATGATCCTCCTAAATCCGCACATGGTGGCATAGCGAAAACCCTAAACCGACTTAGAAATTATTTCTACTGGCCTAATATGACTGTGCATGTTCGGGAATACGTCTCCAATTGTAGTGTGTGTAAGCAAAGTAAAGCGTCTAATCAAGTATCTCGTCCTCCTATTGTCACGTCTTATTGTAGTAATCGTCCGTTTGAAAAAATATACATCGACTTTTTAGGACCTTATCCGAGGTCTAAATTAGGAAATGTATACGTGTTTGTTGTCTTAGATCATTTGTCCAAATTTGTGTTGTTGAAAGCGTTACGAAAAGCAAGCACTTCAAGCGTCATTAAATTTTTAAAAGAAGACGTCTTCAATATGTTTGGAGTACCCAATATCATCCATTCCGACAATGGAAAACAATTTGTGTCTAAAGAATTTGAATCGATGATATCTAAATACGGCATACGGCATTTTAAAACCGCTCACTATGCACCGCAATCGAACGCGTCGGAGAGGGTGAACCGCTCGTTGTTGGCTGCTATCCGATCGTACCTAAAAGATGATCAAAGGTATTGGGATACGCACCTTAGCGACATCGCGTGTGCGTTGAGAAGCGCGGTTCATAGCTCTACCGGCGTGTCACCGTATTATGCGTTATTCGGCACTAATATGATGACGCACGGTAGCAGTTATGAACTTGCAAAGAAGTTGCATGCGCTGGACGACAGCGAGTTGTTAACTCTTCCCCGACAAGGTCGATTGCAGTGCATACGAAATCAAATCCGCGAAAATATTATTAAAGCCAACGATAAATCCTCAAAAATTTATAATGTCCGTACTAAAAACGTTCAATTTTCACCCGGACAAGAGGTGTATAGAAAAAACTTTGTGTTGAGCGATTCGTCGAAGGGTTTATCAGCGAAACTCTCACCAAAGTATATTAAATGCCGCGTAGTTAAACGAATTGGAAATCAAATGTATGAACTAGAAAATTTAACCGGAAAAAGGCTGGGAATATACCATGGAAAAGATTTAAAACAATAAGCAAATTGCTTCAAAAACACGTTCGTTTGACTGTTTTAAATACAAATCGTTTTTCGTAGTTATCATTGTTGCTATTCGTATCGTTTCTGTTTGTTATTTGTTAATTTATTAAACTATCCGTGAATATCACTCATTTTATTTATTCAACGTGAGTTGGAAAAAAAAAAAAAAAAGAAAAAACCGAAACACCCTCTATCAAAACACACAAGTACCTGGAAATGATTAATAAACATGGATATTTTATGTATATATATTTATTATATTTATTGCATGCTTTATGTTTTAAATGTTTTAAATGTTACTTAATGTTAAATGTGCTCACTTATTTATTTATTTATTTATTAATATTTTAACTTATTTTATTAAACATCTGTGATAAAATGGTTTAACCATCCCCTCTGTGATACTTTTACTAAGATTATTAATTCTACTAAAACTGATAGTTTTAAAACTAACATTATTAATCCTACTAAGACTGATAGCTTTAAATTTTTGCATCTGTGATATTTATATTTTTTTTTTCTTAGCTTAAGTAACTTATCTTTTAAAACCTGTGATACTTAATTTACTAATTATATTAACTTATTTATTATTTATTTATTTATTTATTAATTCTTTATTACATCCGCGATGATTAAAAACTACGATCTGTGATATTTACTAATTTACTTATTATATTAACTTAGTTATTACTTATTTATTAATTAATTCTTTATTGTATCCGTGACGATCAAAAACTACGATCTGTGATATTTACAAATTTTATTAAACTGTCTATTTATTCTTTTATTTATATATTTATTTACTTATTTATTAATTTATCAATTTGTTTAACTATAATCTAATCACTCAAAATAATTCTATAAAAAGATCACTCACCAATAATACTTGAATTGTATACGGGTACTTTGATGTAGAAATTAGTAGTGGTGGCGGATAGAGATGACGGGATAGTAGAATTTTGGCTGTCTGGTTTCCTTTTCCGAATTCTGAAAAAAAAAATACAGACAAATTAGTGGGTACTACACATAAATATAGTTTTCGTATTCACTTTTTGCTTGGCAGATAATACACAAGCTTGGTTTTACTTATCTTCACATCTCTAAAATTGTACTTTCCAGCATCCCAAACTTTCATACCCATGTCACTCCAGCAGGTGGGGGGTCTCGGCAGTCTCGAAACAAATCCTGAAAATAATGAATGTTAATTGTTAAATGTATAGATAGCTATGTATATATATGTTAATTTCCAATGTCTAATGGATTAAACACTATTCATACTTGAAAGCAAATCACACCTAATATCACTTAGGTTGAGGTAGGTCGGGAATCATGGTCCAGGTCATTGCCCTCTAGAGGTACAGCTGGAAAAAAAAAATGTTGTATGAGGCATAATCATTTTGGAATTACTTATGAAAGACTTACCTTAACTTAAACCGTTGCCCCAAGTGTATTGCCCGGCTTTTAACGTGGGTTTTTCCCCACAGTTAATTAATCAGCCAAGATATCTGAAAAGAAAAAACTAATTAGTATAAAGTTAAACAAATAGAAATGTATAAACTTACCTCAGCGTCCATTGAGCGTCCCGTTATTGTCTTCGCTTGAATTCCCTTCTCAGGCGGCCAAAAATTTCTGTTTTTGCTGCTTATTGAGAGTATATCTCAATAAACAGCAAATTTTGTTGTGAACGCCTGGTCAGGAACCACCTCAATCCTAAATAAGAAAATAAGAGAATAACTAAACTAAAATTTATTTCAAGAAAATAATTTTGATACTTACCTAAATGGTGTTTATGTTTTGTTTGGTAATTTTGAGTTTCGTAGCTGTCATTAGTAGTTGTTGTTCTCAATGGAAATTCCATTGGAAAGCAATAGGTCGGTTCGTAAAAGTGAGTTCTGTTTTGTGTTCTGTCTCTGAAGTTGGGTGACGGGTTAAGTTGCATGTGAATGATAGTTTGTTTTATGTCCATGTTTAGTTTTCGTTGTCATTGCTGGGGGTTAGGTGATTTTTAATTTAGGTGATTAGTTAGGTGATTGTTATTTATTTATTGTGTTGTTACTTTTTAATTAAGTGTACGGATTTTTGTAATGTTCTGGTCGCATGAGGGCCTGTTCTACAGGTCTCCCCTTGGTAAACAGTGGAACACCTCCTTGGTTTTTGGGACACTGAGACCCCTATTTTGTTGGAAGTATACCAATACCTACGTAGGGTCCCACTATTTGAGTGTGATGATGTTGGTGGAGATATACACTGTGTGGATATGGGGATCGGATGATGTGTTCCTGTTAGGGGTACAAATACATCACCCGAATACTTTTTGCCTGTGTTGGTTTGGTAGTATTTTCAGCTTACCCACATTTGGTCGGTTACCATATAGTAGGGTGGAAGTGCCTTACAAATTTAAATTTAAATTAAAATAAAAAAAAAAGGTGTAATAATCCGTTGCAAATCGGACCTTGTGGTAAATTACTATTTGTCTGTTTGGATTTAAGTAATATAAAATAAAATAAAAATTTGATGTTATTATTTTTAGAAAAAAAAAGTGATTGTAAAATAAAATCCGTGAAAAATAAAGTGAGGGCGGAATACTATTAATCTAAAATACTAAATAAACTTAAAACAGGAAAAGGTGGTGAGTGCGATAAGATTTTTGTTAGTCTATAAAGCTATTTATTGTTTTTTTTTGTATGCTAGTGTAATTCTCGGCGGCCCGAATTTATTCGCGGAGAGCGGGGCCGCCGCCTGAAATTTAAGGAAACTTAAAGAAAAAGTGGAAGTAAAGGAAATTTAAAAATTCAAAGAACAGGAAATTTTAAAATAAGAAAAATTGAAGAAAAAAAAAAGGAAATTTAAAACAAAAATATTGAAATTAATGAAACAAATAGAAAAATCGAAATTAAATGAAAGTTAAAAATTGGAAAAGAAAGTAAAAATAGAAAAGAAATTGAAGGAAAAAAAAAAGGAATTTAAAAATTAAAGAACCAAAGAAAAAGGAATATAAAAGACAGAAAATTTTAACCTGACCAAAAGAAGAACTAGTTAAAAAAATTCCTGGAGTTCAACCTAGAAAGGGATTCCTAAAACCGAAATAACGATCCCTAAACCTTCTATTTAATATATATTATATATTTTTTGTGTTTGTGATTGTCCTATATTTAAGTTTTTTTTGCAATCCTTAATTTAATTAATTAATTAATTTTGTTTAATTTATTTTATTGAATTTTGTTAATTTTGGCGTGGAAGTGTTTATTTTTTTCTTTTGTTTATCTCTCTAATTTGTTTTCTTATATCGTGATTGTGAGGTGCGAAAAAAACGGTTGGTGTAAGTCGCGTGTTCGGTCCCATAAGTTTTGTTTTATAGGGTCCTAAGAGATACCTCCTGAGAGCTCTTTAGAGGTAGGAAATTAGGGCGCCGTCGATCGTTTTAAGGAACAGAAATTAAAATACCGCAAAGGGTAACTCTACGAAACAGTAGAATCGTAGTAGGGTCGTAGGACTACCAAACTTGTTTTTTTTGTTACCATTTTTGTTTTTTTTTGTTCTCTTCATTTATTGTTTTAATTTAAGTCTAGTCTTTTGGTCATTATTCTGGTAAATTTTTGCTTAATTAAACTTTAAAATAAATAATTAAAATATTATGTGAAACTAAATAAACTTCCGCAAAACGCCTGCAAAAAGGAAGAAGATTGTTTTTTTGTTGTTTCGCACCAGCGAAGCAATGTTGTGCTGAGGTTTTTTTTCAGGGGTGCCAAGGGTAGCGGAGTGGACCTAAGATGACCTGAACCCGATCTTTGACCATCTATTTTGGGGGTGTCCAACACTGGCCGCGGACACCTACAGGTAGGGTGGGTAATGGCCTCACTGCACTAACATCCGCAGTGCCCTGATGTGCCATAGTCCGTCCGATTATGTTTCCCTCCCTTTCCTCCTTCCTTGGCCTGATATGTGTTTTTGCTTGCAGGCGAGGTTAAGTTTCGGGGGCAAGATCCCCCCCGTCCGACGAGCTGATGCCGTGCACCGCTAGCAGGCCGCGTCCCCCGGAGCTTAGCATTCCTACCTACCCTTTCCAAACTCTTCCTATCCCTTTTCCCTACCTCATCCTTATCCTACCCTTCTACTTCACCCACCTCCTCACCTCCTCTTGCCTCGCAACAGAATTTATCAACGTTGAGCACTGCTGCTAAACAATTTGAAACACTTTTAAACAAACCAAAAAAATGTGATTGCAGCAGTACAACATTCCGTTGAATCGACTCCACACAAGTTAAGGCCCCTAGAAAATCCCGGGCCCGGGGTGGTTTCCCGCCCCCCCTCTCGACGAAGCTGTGTGTGTGTAAGTATTTTCCAAAACCAATTTTCATTTCCATATCTCAAGAACCAGTAAAGATGTCGACTTTAGATAATCGTTCTTTGTTTTACAAATAGTAACATCGAAAGATGCAGAAGGGGCTTTCAAAAAAATTTTAAATGTTTAAAATTTAAAAAGCGACAATTTTCGTTGATCCTAAATATCTCAATTTTATATTATAAAATCTGATGTAATACTAAAGCAGTGTAATTAAAAAAAAAATCAATTAACGGTTTTTTATAAATAAAAAAAAACTGGAAAAATGTTCTCATCACGAATATTTCTCAACAAAGAAATGATATTATCTTCTCCCAAAATAATTGAATGTATTGAAGAATAACTTTTGAGTCGTCTGATGTGCCAGGAATTACATATATATAGGTAAATTTAGTTTAATTTGCTTAGCAATACCTAAATGAAGGAAAAACCATGGGCCTAGAATTTATGGAACCAATGCAGTTTTGTCAGTAGTACCTGTGGCTTGATGGTAAGTGCGTAGGACTTTCATGTTGAAGTTTTTGGGTTCAATCCCTGCCTGGGCCACCTAAGGGTGACAAAGTCCTCCAAGATGGAGGGGCCTACAGTTTTAAGTCGAATCCGAATGGCTTATTTGAGAAACCACGGGTGACATTCTGTATCGCACACACGAACGAACGTTTTCGCGTGTGCGAAAGATTTGCTTCTTGTAACTTAAAAAACGAAAGTTTTCGTTTGCACATGCGAAACAAAATAAACGACGGCATTTTCTTTGACGTTTTTCTTCTTAAATTGATTAACTTGTATCATTTTACCAAAAATAAAGTTTTCTTATAGAAAGACTATGATACGTGAATATTTTGCCTTTTTGAGTGATACAGAAGATTAAAATAAGGAGTCTTTGAACTTTCGAAAGATTTTTCGGATTCATTTGAGTTGCATTTGTGTACAAGGTACAGGTATATGTGCATTTATCAGAAAACAATAAAACGAAACAAAAAATAAAATCTCTTCCCAACATAAACAAAATAATACCTATGTAATATTTAATTAAAGGTCACAATGGTATGGGATCACAAAAACCAACTAAGACTTAAATCCGTTGTTTTGTATAGCAACTTTAAGTTCCTGTTTTCTTTTTTGGTGAGTAAGGCTGCTGAAGCTTGCTTGAAGTCCCTTACAGAAAATAAAAGAAATTTATTTTAGTTTTATAGAAATACTTACATTACAAGTCAAGTAAACAAATATTTCTTACAAAACAAATAGTTCAAAAACAATCTGTCACAATAATAGTGATGAGTCTTCTTAATATATTCAATTTTACTTCAATCGATAATCTATGTTTTCTTAATATTTGTGTAGTTTTACTTAACAATCACCGAAACTAAAGTTGAAATACTCAAAAGAAAACCTACGTGCTTTTTCCTTAGTTTTTTTCATTTTATATCTTAAATCACTTAATTTACATTTTATATCCCATCTTTCGAGATATTTGATAGCTGTGGACATTCCAGAAGTATGCAATCAAATTTTGTTGAATTTGAAGCAGAAACGAACAAATAAACAGAAACGAAATGTAGGTACATACGATACACAATGCCAAATATCCTAGCAAGAGACAGTACCCATGAAGAAAAATTTGTTAGGTGGCACAGGCAAGGATTGTACCCATACCTCTGGCATGATAGTCCTACGCATGATACAAATTTCTCAAAAATCGGTAAAATTTGTTCAACCAACGCACAGTTGAAAAGGGAAAAATTAAATTGATATTTCTTGAATTTCTAATATTTCTTAAAATTCAGAGAAATTCCGCTCCGATCGGATACTTGTATTTTGTATATGATAGGCCCCATAGTTTGTAACAATCTCAGAACTATTTAAATATACATATATTAAATAAATAATCATAATGATGCAACTGCTAAAAAAACTTACTATTAATTATTTTTTGTCTCCTACAGGATAGTGATGTGTCAGGATTTGATTCGTTATAGAGACAATTTATACTTACGCCAAGGAAAGTGTGCCAATTGTATTACTTAGTCGTGGTTTAGCACGAAAATATTTACACACCAATTTAAATGACTAATCTTTATCATTAAGAAAAAACTATTGTAAAGTTACAGATAAAATGTCAAATTATTACTATTTAATTTAATTTTTAAAGTCTTTTTTAACTGCGCTACTTATTATTATACTCGTAATATTAGTAAATAAATGTTTAGCTTTTTAGTTACTTTTTATATCCCAATTTATTGTATTGAAAGTGTAATATTTGTATTTTGTTATTAATTTATTCTAAATCAATAAGGCAAATAAATATTCAAGAAAGACAAGTTTGTAATATGCATATTTTGTTGGAAATCACCAAACTGCTTTAAAGAGCGTATTTTTATAACTCATACATTAAAATTCCTTTTGAATATTCAAAATGAATATACATACATACATTTTTTTTAGTTTCGAACAAGTTAAAATAATAGAATTCTAAACCGTGCTCTACCCGAAATTTCGCTTAAGATTACATTGAGCGTGGTCACCTGAAAACTGCCATAGAGATGTTGGCTAGGCAGGTTGTAGAGGAGGTGCGTAGAACGTTCTGTCTCTTGCTGCTTTTGTTGGTGTTGGGAGCAAACCGAAAAATAAGCTTGTTTGCAACACCAACAATACACGACGCAATTGACGAAAATAAACCATACAAGTAATTATTAAAAAGGAGGTGGGACAAGACTTGCAGGCCAAGAGCGTTTTTTTTAAAACTAATTTCGTATAAATAAAATTTTTAATTTCAGTTTAAAAATATGTTTAGTAGGTATGCAGTTATTTAGAACTTATAAATATGTTTTACATTTTAATTTCGTAACGTGCAAATTTTAGAGAAAATTCGTTTTTGTTTTTGACCAAACATTTTTTATGGGGAATACTGTTATTTTTAGTCTTAATAAAAAATGAAAAAACGCCTAACTCGAATCGGCTAAAAACCTTAAACTCCAAATTTTGAAGTCAACCGACCCAATGCTTTGAGCTGCAGAGGCAGGGCAGACAGACAGATAAAATCGGGGACCCACCTTTTTCGACTTCGAAAGTTTTTACGAACGCAAAACTTGCCATATATTTCCTATATGCCGCAAGTAAAAAAGTGAATTAAAAGTTATTGGTGTTTCTGGTCACTTAGTTGTTCCCATAATTGTATCAGTAATTGTACCTAATTAATGAAAACCAGAAATTAGAAACTGTTTTTGGCTCGTTTTAAAAAGATTTTGACATGTAAATAAAAACGTTTAATAGAAATTTAATGGCAATTTTAAGGAATTAATATAGGGGTCTTAATAGCTATTACTATTAGTTTATGTAAATTTCTATTATATACCCGTTTAACCAGACAATTGAAATTATTTGACTTAAAAATTAGCTGCAGTGAAAAGATTTTTTTTGATTCAAGTGTCTTCATTCCCCCAAAAAGCCAGGCTTCAGTTTTTGTTGAATTCTTTGTTGCGATTGATCACGTCATGGACATCGTTGGGTTGGATAACAGTATTCTTCTTGTAGGTGACTTTATACACCTACATATATTTACAAAGTAATAACAGAAGACGAGCCTTACTTAAAAGCACCACTGTTTAGGGTTATCTTTAGTGTCATTTTGACACCTTTTAAGCGTTCGGACACCAGGACACCTCTTTTCAAATAAGTCGATTTAGACACTTTTTATAAATCAGGCAACTCTTTTGACATTATTTTAAGCAAAACAAACAATTTGTTCGAAGAAACGCAACCCGGTGCCAACAACCAAAATACAAAATACCTACACCAAACTCTTCTTTTTTGTAGTGTTCTCTAAGACAATTATTATTATTAATACATTCTTTATTTCTCGATAATTTTTTTTTTACATTTTGTTGATATAAGAATTGTAAAGCTTGACAAAAATTTTGCCGTCTGCCTAATTGACTTATTTCGAGTTTTTAATAAAAAGAAAGAAAAGGTTATAGTTACAAATACATATAAAAAATAATGTAACATTTACGAAAGTACATATATATAAGTATTAAATTATAATAATATCAGATTTAATAAATTTTAAATAAATAAAAAAAAATAAAAAAATGAAGAACATGTTTTAACAGAAAAAGAGATTTACTACATTCTATTTAATCATCATTTAAATTAGATTAAAATTCAATCGATGAAACTGTTACGGTAACCTAAGGCATGATTCACAATTTCACATAGAGACAAAGAATATTCCAACCCATTGTATACATATTGAATATATATACAATGTCCAACCTGAGCAACCATTTAAAATATCCTTTGTATCTTCAAGTGTAAGGAAACTCTTTGAGAAGTAAAGCCTGCGGATTTCTTGTAAGATTGGGCACACAGCTAGAAAATGATACAAGTTTTCGGTTTCATTGCGGTTGCACAAACTACATATCGGGCGAAGGTCAGTTCTATGAGGTCTATAATTTAAACAAAGCATTTCAGTCCTTGCTTTAAAGATAACACTCATATGATTAAGAGTGAGTTTTTCGTTAAAATAATTTCGAATAGAAAGTGTGTGGTTTAATTCTTTATATATAAGCCTAGTTGTCGATGTTTGCGCTCTATTCAGACATTGCAAATACAGGGAATCATCTACTTTAGCTATACAACTGTAGAATAAGTCCTGCCAATTGGTATGGGCTGTATTATTGAGGTTGAAGTCTACACTGTGTCTAAAAGCTAGATCATTCCATTCTTTGAAAGGCGATATTTGACATCTAAGAGCATATTTTAATATCTGTTTTTGAAGATTTGAGTCATAACTTTTATTATATAATCAGCATTTGATTTAAGATTCTTTAAAAAAACTTGAGGTGTTGAGTTATCCAGTTTAAAGATGCGCTTGAAAAATAAGCGTTGAAATACTTCAAACTCTTCTAAGTTTTGATAGCCAAACACTTGATTTGCATAGCACAGGCATGTTTTAATGGTTGCATCAAACACTCTAAATTTAGCAGTTGCATCCACATACTTATTGCAGAAGAAATTACTCCACATAAGATTTATTGCCGTTTTGGCTGTAGTGCATTTTTCTTTTACATGTGTGCGAAAATCAAGGTTACGAGTTATCAAGAAACCTAAGTATTTGAACTGATTTACTATTTCTAGTGGTTCACGTTCCAAAAACCATTTTTCTTGAGAAGTTGTTCTTCGATGAGTATTTTCAAAAATCATGATTTTCGACTTTGCAACATTTATACTTAAATCCCATAAATCACAAAAACGCTTGAGCTTGTTTATTTGTAACTGCAAAGCTTTGGGATTATCCGCCAATAGTACAATGTCATCCGCGTATAGGAGTATTTTTATTAATGTTTCACCAACTTTAATACCACCAGGGAAATCTTTGGATACGTCATCAATATATAGTGCAAACATTAATGGACTTAATCCACAACCTTGTGGAACACCAGCACTTGTATTAAAGAAATTAGACATTCTACTTCCATTCCTACTACTTCTACTCTGAACGTCGAACTTGTCGAGTTGTAGAAGCTGAGTAAGGTCAATGATTCTCGAGAATTTTCTCCAAATGAGTTCTGAAACTAAAGGACGTTCTTATCCCTCTACCTTCCCAAAATCATCTTCCACTCCCACATAAGCATACCAGCCTACGCTTTATGTCACAGCGCTCCTATCTCCTACGCTCCTTCTCACTCTAGGTAAATTAGCTGAATTGCTGTTACCGAATCCCAATCTTTTCCTCACATATCAGAATGATGAATTAACATCAACTGATTCCTCACCCTATCTCTTCCTTCCCTACCACCTCTCATCTTTATTGGGCTGGATCCAAGGTGTTAAACGACCCGTGCCGATGATCAGCCTGGCTGGGGGCCCAATTCAAAAATAGCCCAGTCTCTAACGGAGTATCCGGATACCTGGCGACCTCCGGATTAACTAGCCTTATCTGTACATGCAAATCTCTGTGCAGACGGACCTCTTTTCTTCGCAACTCGTGGGATTAAGATGTATAAAATAAAAAACAAAAATGTAAAGGATGATGAGACCGGTATCTCTTCAGGACCGTGCGGCAGTTTTGCGTCAAAGCCTGCTGCCGTATCTCTTGCTACCAACACAGAGAAGGGAGTAGTGGCTAACCATGGACCCTCCTCTGCAGTTGGTAGCAACGAGGATATGGAGGTAGCGATATCTAATTTCAGTAGTGGCAAGGCTGTGAAAAATGGCCCTACCACTACTAATAAGAGAAAGGGGAAACTCTCTAAAAGCCAATACAGACAAAGGCGGCAAGCGGCGAAAATCCTAAAGGCCTCTGGTGCATCATCGGGGGTTGAAAGGACACCGCAGCAAACCGATAGCGTCGTATGGGCAAAAAGCATACTTGCTACTACAAGGACCAGTAAGGACTCTACGTCTAAACGCGAAAGGTCTCTTGAGGGGATCGTACCGACACCAAAACGGCCTCGGGTGCACAACACCAGCACTCCCCGCAATCCCATCAAGAAAGCCTGTTTCAGTGACGTCGCGAAGGGCGAAGTCGAGGTTGCGGTCATTGACAGGAGCGATGATGATGGCACAATATCGGCTGATCGTTGGCAGTTGGTCAAGGTTAAGCTCTCGGGTGGCTTTTTAAGCATTTTGAGGGAGCTTCCAGGACCACTTCCTTCCATAAGCGATGGGGGTTGGCATCAAAGCCATGTCAAACTCATGGTTTGTGGCGACCAGAGGTCTTGTGACCTATACAAGCTCGCTGTCAGCCGGTTAGGTGAAGTTTGGCCAGGTGCGAAGCTCGAGGTTGTCGCTAAGGAAGACATTCCTAGCAGACCTTGAGCCCGCATTTGGATCCCAATGGAACCTGCTGATATCGAGGACATTCTCGAGATGATCAAAGTTTGTAACCCGTCCCTTCCGACTCATAACTGGAAGATAGCCAAGCTAGAGGAGGTGAAGAATCTTTACAGGAGTGCCATTTTGGTACTCAATAAGGAATCTTTGGCTCCTCTAGCCTTAAACGAGGGCTCGATAAAATATGGATTTGAAACCATTAAAATTCGAGTATACAAAAAAGATGAGGTTAACGCGGAAAGCGGGCCTCCAAAAAACAACCAAGGGTGAACTAGCGGTTGGTGGGCCTGGGACATCGTCTTCTCTCCTAACAGAGGGTGACGATGCACCCATGCCGTCTCCAAAAGCGACTCCACCCTCTACTAAAGTCGTAGACAGTCCATCCTTAATGGAGACTGAGGACGACCTCAACATGATCCTTTTGAGCGAGGACGAACTCTTGGGTTCATCCTCAGACTCAGAGGATCAGAACAAAACCGTGGCGGAGGTTGATCTGCCTAATTGTAGCCAAAATGCTGCAGTTAGTACAGATTAATCTCCAGCACTCCGTAAAGGCCTCGGCCTCACTTCTTCTCCAGCTGGCAAGAAACGGGGAAGACATTGTCCTGATCCAAGAGCCATGGATTGTGAGATCCGATGTTCGAGGACTCAGGACTCCTGGGTACTACACACTGTGTGTGATAGATAAAAGTGAACCTAGATCTTGCATACTAGTGAAACGTAGCATTAATGTATTTTTACTCCATCATTTCAGTGACAAAGATACCACCGTAGCTAGGCTGGAAACAACCAAAGGAAGTTTCTGGCTTGTGTCGGCGTATCTTGGCCATGACCACCTTGGCCCTCTCCCCCTGGAAAAACCCTGGAGAAAATCGTCGCTGAAGCAGTAAGGCAAAGGATCCGCCTAATTATTGGGAGCGATGCTAACGCTCATCATACGGTATGGGGAATTACCAATATCAACGACAGAGGTGAGTCTCTTTTTTATTAATGGGTGATTTTTTTGAGGTTAGGATTTTCATGCATTAGTATTTGACAGATCACACGGGATTTCAGACATGGTGTCAAAGAGAAAGATGCTCAGTATGCTTTGACATTTCATCATGAATAGACTTACTAACGAGCAACGCTTGCAAATCATTGAATTTTATTACCAAAATCAGTGTTCGGTTCGAAATGTGTGTTTATCGACAAATTTTGTTCAGCGATGAGGCTCATTTCTGGTTGAATGGCTACGTAAATAATTGCAAATCATTGAATTTTATTACCAAAATCAGTGTTCGGTTCGAAATGTGTTTCGCGCTTTTTTATCGACAAATTTTGTTCAGCGATGAGGCTCATTTCTGGTTGAATGGCTACGTAAATAAGCAAAATTGCCGCATTTGGAGTGAAGAGCAACCAGAAACCGTTCAAGAACTGCCCATGCATCCCAAAAAATGCACTGTTTGGTGTGGTTTGTACGCTGGTGGAATCATTGGACCGTATTTTTTCAAAGATGCTGTTGGACGCAACGTTACGGTGAATGGCGATCGCTATCGTTCAATGCTAACAAACTTTTTGTTGCCAAAAATGGAAGAACTGAACTTGGTTGACATGTGGTTTCAACAAGACGGCGCTACATGCCACACAGCTCTCGATTCTATGGCCATTTTGAGGGAAAACTTCGGAGAACAATTCATCTCAAGGAATGGACCGGTAAGTTGGCCACCAAGATCATGCGATTTGACGCCTTTAGACTATTTTTTGTGGGGCTACGTCAAGTCTAAAGTCTACACAAATAAGCCAGCAACTACTCCAGCTTTGGTAGACAACATTTCCGAAGAAATTCGGGCTATTCCGGCCGAAATGCTCGAAAAAGTTACCCAAAATTGGACTTTCCGAATGGACCACCTAAGACGCAGCCGCGGTCAACATTTAAATGAAATTATCTTCAAAAAGTAAATGTCATGGACCAATCTAACGTTTCAAATAAAGAATCGATGAGATTTTGCAAATTTTATGCGTGTTTTTTTTTTAAAGTTCTCAAGCTCTTAAAAAATCACCCGATATATTCTTGGTACTTACCTCTTAGTAAGTAATGTTGGAAATGAACCAACCTTCATAACTAAAACTCGACAAGAAGTCTAAGACATAACTCTTGTCTCAGATACTATACACCATATGAGCTTGGACTGGAAAGTATCCAAAGAACACTCGTTCTCTGATCATAGATACATCCAGTTCAATATCAATGTGGATGATAACCCGAGTCCATTGACTTTTCGAAATTATCGGAAAACTGATTGGGCTTCATACAGGAACTCATTACAGAGTTTACTAAAACCTGGACTATCTTGTCCTTCCTCTAACGCTAATGAACTTGACAACAAAGTCAATGACCTTACCTCAGCTATGAACAGATCGCTAGAAATTGCTTGTCCACTTATACACATAAGAGGAAAGAGGAAACCACAATGGTGGGCCTCAGAGCTCGACTCACTCAGGAAAGAATGCAGGAAACTTTTCAACCGAGCCAAAGCCGCAAGACTAGCCTCTCACTGGGATTCGTACAAAAAATCCCTAAGAATTTACAAGAAGGCACTAAGGAAATCTAAACGATCTTCTTGGAGATCCTTCTGTGGCACGATAGAAGAAACTTCTGAAGCGGAAAATTCTTTCAACTAAACCAGCGATGCCAAGCTGCTTGAAAAATGCAAACGGCTCCTGGACAAATTCAAGTAATGAATCGCTGAACTTACTACTGCATACTCATTTTCCTGGAAGTTCTCTTACCGAGACTTGCAACGGTTATATACGTTCAAGTCCCAATACAACATATCCATAAGGTCTGATCACAAGGGACAAGCTACAATGGGCTCTCAATAGCTTCAAACCATTTAAATCTGCAGGACCAGATGGAATAATACCAGCCGAGCTACAAAAGACTTCTGACATAATTGCACCAATCCTTGAGGCAATTTTTACCAGCTGTCTTTACCTGGTCCATGTTCCCTCGGCATGGCGAGAAGTCAAAGTTGTTTTTATACCCAAGGCAGGTAAATGCTAGCAAGTCAATCCTAAAGATCTACGACCTATAAGTCTATCTTCATTCCTTCTTAAGACCTTGGAAAGATTGATTGATATCCATTTAAGGGCAAGTATTGATACAAGACTTCTGTCTTCGTCTCAAAATGCCTACTGTAAAGGTAAATCGGTGGAAACGGCGTTACACACCTTAGTACGCACCGTCGAATATTCCCTCCATTATAAAGAGTTCACTATGGTTGCTTTCCTTGACATCGAAGGTGCCTTTAACAACGTGGACACATCTGCAATCACATCTCTAAATGTAGAGAGTTCGCTTCGGGAGTTAATTCATTTAATGCTTACTAGCAGGATAATTAACTCAAAACTGGGCAACTCTTCTGGCAGACGATTCGTTAGTAGAGGGACACCGCAAGGTGGTGTTCTATCCCCTCTCCTCTGGAACCTAGTGGTGAATGAAATCCTAACTGGTCTGGATGCGGAGGGTTTCAGAGTGATTGCCTATGCGGATCGGTAATCAGACCGATCGGTAATCAGACCGATTTTAATGTACGATGTGGCAGTATGGTGGACTGCTTTAGAGAAAGGTATAAACCGGGATAAATTAAATAAAGTTCAACGTTCAGCTTGCCTATGTATAAGCGGATCGCTTCGCACGACCCCATCTGCGGCACTGGGCAACTTACTCTACCTAACACCTCTCGACATTTTTAGCAAACAAATGGCTGCAACTGCAAGCTCTGCTATTCGCCTCAAAGCTTCGTGGCAGTGGACTAACAACAACATTGGCCACTCCGTAATTCTTAAGTATTTAGAATCAATTCCAAAGCACACAGACTACACCATCCCCCAACTGCAATTCGACAGAAATTTCCAGATTTCTATACCTCCCAGATCTTTTTGGGAGGATAGGACATTCCTGGAAGATGAGTCAATCCATTTGTATACAGATGGGTCAAAAACAAAAGAAGGGGTTGGTGGAGGTGTGTACTCTGAACGACTGAAATTAAGTCTCTCTTTCCGCCTTCCCAATCATTGTAGCGTGTTTGGCACGTACTGGCATACCAATCGCTACTTGTAAACTGTTGCTAATGCAAGACGCTGTGAGGAGGACAGGCACCAGGTGGAACAACATCACCACGTGTCAAGTCACAAAAAACATCTGGCCAACACTGGATCTAAAACGTTCAAGGTGCTTGCTCTCTCTAAGCAGATCGCATATAAGCTCGATAAATAGGTGTCATAGCCGGACACTGTCTAATAGGAAAGCACGCCACGAGATTAGGCGTATTCTCAAATGACTTTTGCAAAAGAAGGAAGAAACAGTTCTTCATCTTCTCTGCACATGCCCTGCTCTGGCTCGAAAACGCAAGAATTACCTAGGAGAATTCTTCTTTAACGATCTAAACGATCTAAATCATATCGGCATAATCAGCCTCTCACGTTTCGTAAGAAACTCAAACTGGTTCCATTGAGCTTAGGAAGAAACCTCAAGATTCATGTGGTATCACAATGGGCCATTAAACTGGCCTAAGTGTGTCCGTTTCCATCTTGGACAGCCACTATAACCTAACCTAACCTAACTTCCATTCCATACTGCAGCAGAGGTATCGGTTATAAGAAGCTTATATAAGTTGAGAAATTTTGTTGATAAGCCTAGGGTAGAAATTTTATAAATTAAAGAACTCCTGTTAACCGTATCAAAGGCTGCTTTTAAATCGACAAAAAAAACGTACAGTTTTTGTTTGTTCTCTAAAAACATTTTGACTATAGTAGTGAGTGCAAATATATGATCAACTGTTGATAGACCCGATCGAAAACCGGCTTGGAAAATACTAAGTAGTTGATTCTCTTCAACCCATTTCGTCAACCTATGGTATAGAAGATGGGTGAATATTTTCCGAAGGCACGGTAAAACCGATATGCCCCTGTAGTTGTCTGGGCGCTGGAGATCACCTTTTTTAAATATTGCGCAAATCCATGCTCTTAAAAATGATTTCGGAATAGATTCTTCCTCAAGAAGACTGTTAAAGAATAAATTAATATGAGCCAAAAAATTTACTGATGAGTTTTTTTAAAATTCAACGGGAATACCGTCGATTCCCGCTGCCTTATCATTTTTCATTGATTTCGAAGTATCTTGCAAATCTTTCATTGAAATTGGCCCATCAAGTTCCGGAATTTTCACTAAAGTTAAAGCATATTCAAACGTTTTTTGAACCGATAACGGGTTCAGAAGAACTTTGAAGTGATCAGCAAGTTTTTCAACTGACAAAACCGAAGATGCAACATTTTTACAGCCACCTAACAACCTCACCTTTGACCAAAATGTTTTTGAGTTCTTACATGATGAGAGACCGGCTGCTACACCATTAAAATAAAGTTTCCGTTTTTGAACTAAAAGCTGTTTGTATTGTTTGTTCGCCTCTAAGTAAAGTGTTTTGAAAAACACGGAATTGTTCTTCCTAAAAAGGTTAAGAAGAGCGAAACACTTTTTGCGAAGTTTCATGCATTCCCAGTCAAACCATTCAGCCACGAATATGCCACCACCTTGCGGTTTTTTTCTAATATTAGATGCTTGCCGAACAATACCTACAATATTTTCACTAGCCTGGTCACTACTCCAATTTTCTTGTTCAGGCAGGTAGTTTAACTGAGCATCAAGTCTTCGTCTGTACACTCCCGCGAGATTTTCAACCCACCTTATGCTCTTAATTGCGTTATTTGTCCCCATCCCCACCGTCACCCCTGACAAAATAAGAGAAGTTACTGTTGGCATATGACCAGAGTAATTCGCAGTTTGAACCTCGAAGTCACTGATAATGCTAAGCCAGTTTCTTCTGCGAAACAATAGTCGATTACTGAACTACCTTGACCCGATACGAAAGTGAGTTCACCATTTTTGTCTGCTTTAGTTATTCCATTTAATACCATGAAACCAAAATCATCAATAAATTCTAGAAGTTGCCTCCCGCATCTATTAATTACTTCATCCATAGATTTTCTTACACCTTTGAACACACGAGAGACATTTTGTACGAGTGAAGCCGGGTTCTGAAAATGTCCGATCCTTCCATTGAGATCTTAGTATTAAAATATTTTGTAATTCGTTGTAATTAATAAATAGCTGTAATTCTGTAAATTCACTAAACCAATTATTGCAATTAAGATAGGTGGGAATAATGTAATATGGTTCATGCCTATGGTTTAGTTCTATAACAGTTTTCATACCTATTGATATAATTTTTACAAAATTGTTTAAATTACATTTAGTTGCGATTAAAAAACCACCGCTCGCTCTACCAAAAATACTTCTTCTAGTAGCTGGAATGAATTTGACAGAAAATTCTTTAAAATACTTAAAAAATAGGGATTCTTTACCTTCTTCAAGAAAAGTTTCAATTAAAATAATAATATCAAAGTTTAAAATGAATTTGAAAAAATTCATAAAAGCTTATTTTTTAGACCAGACACATTTATAACATACATTTTTTAAATTTAAATTTAAATGACAGACGGCAACTCTACCCTAACTTTTATGTTGATGTGACTGTCGATTCTGCTGACCACCGCGATCTCCTTGAGGAACAACTGGTGCTGACATCGCATAGTTCTTTTTTATTTATTTATTTATTTATTTATTTATTTATTTATAATTCATCTACAAGCTTAGCTTAACAGACTTTAAACATAAAGTAAAGCAAAATATAAATACAAAAAATATTAGAAAAATAAGTTAAATTCATATTGCATATATTAAAATTAATAACAATTTGCTTCAATTGAATGAGTATGAATTAAATACAATGTTTTTGAAATGGTCCGTTGAATAGTGCAAATCTAAAACAGAGTAAAATTTATTGAAAGATCTGATAGCCCTGCAGATAGGTTCATTCATCACATAGTTTGTTCGATGCTGTTGCTGAAATAGAAAATTACGTTCCCTCAGTGACCTTATAGGAGCATAAATGGGAATAAGACAAAGTAGCGAAGGGCAATTTATATGGTTACATAACACATCTCGAATAAATATTACTTCATGCGCGTTTCTTCTATCACTAAGAGGCAATATGCCAAGTAACTGGCATCTAGCGGAATAAGAAGGGGAAAATCCCAACACATTTTCCTAAAAACATATTTGGTAAAACGTCTTTGTACGCTTTCTATGCGATCGGAATGTACTTTGTAGATAGGATTCCATATTAAATCAGCATATTCAAGAATAGACCTAACCATTGCTACAAAAAGAGATACGAAGGTGTGGGGATCGGTGAATTCCTTACTGTTTCTTTTGATAAAACCCACAACTGAATTAGCTTTTGCTGCGATATAATCGATGTGTAAGTTAAATGTCAATTTCGTATCAATAATTACACCAAGATCTTTAATTTGGTCGACTCTTTTTAACTGACATTGATTCAGGTTATAGTCGAAAATATACATAGCAGAGCTTCTAGAAAAAGTTAAGACATGGCATTTTTTTATATTTAGTTTGAGGCAGTTTTCATCACACCAATTCGAGAGATAGTTTAAATCATGCTGGACATATAAGCAATCTTTAGGTTGGTTTATTTTGAGAAACAGTTTTAGATCATCAGCGTATATCAAGCATTGACAAAACTTAATTCTTGCAACTATGTCATCAATAAAAATAATGAACAACAGCGGTCCCAAATGACTTCCTTGGGGTACGCCAGATGTACAATTTATAGATCGAGATAGTTTGTTTTCTATAGATACTCGCTGGGTTCTACCAATTAAGAATGAAGCAATCCAATTTAGCATTGCTGAGTGAAATCCAAAATGCTGAAGATTTAAGAAGAATACCATGGCTAACTGAATCAAACGCTTTGCTGAAATCAGTGTATATAGAATCTACCTGTGACCCATTTTCAATGGCATTAGCAACATAAGATGTGAAAAGCGCAAGATTGGAGATTGTTGATCTACCAGTAATAAACCCGTGCTGATTTTCGGATAAATGTTCCTTAATTTGAAATTGTAATTTGGATTTAACAATCGATTCAAAAACTTTTGGTATTGAAGACAGTTTACATATACCTCTATAATTTTCTATGTTATTTTTAGATCCTGATTTAAAGATAGGGATTAAAAACGACGATTTCCATTCCTCAAGGAAAATTCCCGAGCTAAGAGATTCATTGAAAATGATTAATAATGGCTTGGAGATTGTTTGAAAGCATTCTTTAAGAATTATGGCAGGTATTCCATCAACACCAGGCTTAGAATTTGGCTTCAGTTTGAAAAGAGCATTTTCAACATCAAGGATATCAAGTTTCATTAATCCGATATCAATCCGCGATGTTGTATCAACATTAATATTAATATGCGATATTGAATTTGAGTAGACAGATTCAAAAAATGAGGCAAAAAGATCCAGGGTTTGATCAACGTCATTTGACTCGATATCATTATAAAACATAGTTTTTGGTATTCCTACTGATTTTTTCTTATCACTAATGTATGACCAGAATGCTTTTGAATCATGTTTGAGTTTGCTTTCTGTATCAAAAATATAATTTCTGTACAGGAACTTGTTTGAAACCTCAAAATCTTTCCTATGAATGCGGAAGAGATCGTAGTCGATTTGGCTAAGGGTTTTTTTGTATTTAGCATGGGCTTTCGTTTTAATGTTTTTTAAGTGAACGAGCTCATTATTGTACCAAGGGGGCTTAGACAATTTTCTATTAGATAAGCATGGAACAAACCTAGGAAAAGAATTTTTTAAAATATTAGTAAAAGAAGAAAACATTTTTTGGATATTAAAGTATTTAAATTCATTCTCCCAATCAAAAATGCTTAGGAAATTATTAAGTCCAGATAAATTTGATCTCGCGAAGTTGAAAACTTTCTCAGAGCAAAAAACTGGTTCCAAGAATGTATAACCTCTAATTTCTATCAAAATTTGATTGTGGTGAATAGGGTTTTTTAATAATTGATAGGGCGCTTCAAAAACATCGGTTTTAAAATCATCATTACAGACAAAAACTAAATCTAAAATTTTTTGTAAAGAATTTAAGATTGAATTTTTTTGTATAAAATTTAATGAAAATAGATAATCAATGAATTCGAATTCAACATTTTTTTTCATATTACAAGGAATTAACATTTTATCATTGTCAGACCAAGTCCAAACAATATCACTAAGATTAAAATCACCAATTATACAAACATTATTAGAAGTATTACACTTATTAAAAATATAATCTATATTCGTAGTATGATTAAGGTAAATATCCAGACCACTATTTGGCGGAATATAACTAACTAAAAAATATAAAGTTTGTGATGCTAGATTGATAGAAACACATAATTGCTCGACATCAGGAATAGACAAATCAATTTTATTACCCGCAAGAGATAAGCGAGTTGCTATTAAAACTCCACCTCCACGATCAGCAGCTGTTTTACATCGATCAACGCGAAATACATTGTAAAGTTTGCTATCAAATATTTCAGTAGACAAGATTCCATCATACAGCAGGTTTCGGTTATAATTATGATATCATATTCAGTATGACTCGAAGCATTATAAATGTTATTCACTTTAGTTCTTAGACCGCTGGAATTATGATAGTAAATTTTTAAGTTTTTATTCAAATTTCCAACTATACGATCAACGTTGCTCCCATTATTCTGAGAACAAGAGGTTATACGTTTTTTGGAATGAAGATAAATGGGCGAATAATAATCCCAGCAGGCCAGAATTCCGCATTATAGATTGAATCAACAAAATCAATTGGTATACTCAATTTGAAGTTTGCGAATTTTGCACTACGTTCTCTACCTTTGGGTTTGGTGAGTAAAAAGCAGGAAAAATCAGATGAGTTAGCATTCACATTCGATAAAATATATGATATTATATCATCTCTGGTTGTTTTTGGATGAAAATTCGAAATATGAAACCATTTAATTTTTCGCATTACTTTGATGTTTCCAAAATGCACTCTAGTGTTTGAAGATGTACCAGCTTCATCATTGTAGGTGCCAGTTGGCAATTCACCAGCACTTGCAATGCCAGCAGCACCTGCGACACCTGCAGCACCTTCAGCACCAGCAACACCAGCACCATCAGCAACTTTAGCAACATCGGCAATATCAGCAACATCAACAACATCTGAAATATTATCAGCGACATCAGCAACAACAGCGACAACAGTAGCATCAGCAAAATCAGCAACATCAGCAACAGCAGAAATATCAGCAACAGCACCAACACCAGCAACTTCAGCAACATTTGAAACTCCAGGGCCATCAACCACAACATCATCAATTTGAGAGTATTCCGCCGTAACATTCTCTTCAGCACACGTAGCAACAGCATTAGCGCTATCAGTAGATAATAAGTCAGAGTGCAGATTTGAGACATGAATAGCACGCACATCGGAATTATCTGTATTAACAGTCAGAGAGTTAGAGTACGCGCTATTAGAAGTCAAGGAATCTCCAACTGCAACGGTTATCTCCGCAGCTCTTTCAATTGTCTCACTCTGATTACAAGAGTCGGAATTGATAAAAGCTTTAGCGTTTGATTTTGACGTAGAGGCCGCTTGTTTGGGAATAACTGCAGTGTTTTTGTTCTTACCACCAGACTTAAGAGCAAGAGAAAGTTTGTTGATTTTAGGTGGGAGGGGGGACATAGAGTTTCGATTTTGGGCAGGGGAAAAGGAAACACTTTTTTCTTTAAGAAGCGCAAGCTTGTTTTTTTTAACTATTTGGTCGTTGACATTTGTTTTGCAAAATTTAATTGCAAAGTACAATTAAAAATAACAATTAATTAATTGTTAATTGTGATATAACAATTAACAATTAATTAATTGTTAATTGTGACTTTTCAATTAACAATTAATTAATTGTTAATTGTAAGTTTTTCAATTAACAATTAATCAATTGTTAATTGTTCTTGCAAATAAATTTGATTATAATATAAGAAGGAGGAGTAGCTACAGTCTGCGAGGTGATACCAGAAAGACAAGGACAGAAGAAACGTACGTGGCCTTAAGTTTGAACGAGAGCGTGGCAAGTGGCAACAAAAGGGTCATTATTTGAGAGTGTACAGTGAAATGTGATAATTAATTGTTAGTTTTAATTGCTTCTTACAACAATTAAAAATATTAATTGCAATATTTTAATTGTGTCTCGCAATTAACATGCGTTAATTTAAATAAATTAATTGTAATATGCAATTAACAGATTAATTGCAATTAAAATTAATTGCAATTAAATTAATTGCAATTAATTTTTCAATCAATTACTAAGATAATTAAAATTTTAATTAATTAATGCCCAACACTGGGTGCCAGTTGAAGTAATTTCGTTTTAATTTGGTAAAGTGCATTTCTTTTTTGGCGTGTAATGATGGACTGTTCGCGATGTACAACAATTCCAGAGTTCTTTAGTTGTTGTGTAGCTTCGATTATTTTGTTTACAGTGTCACTGGATTGAAATTTAAGAATAACCGTAGACTTGTTTGTTATTCGATTTGTGAATTCCTGTGTAGTTTGAATTGGCAATTCAGCATTTCCTTGGAGCTGGAGAAGCCCAATACAAGCTTGTTTTGCAAAGTCAACTTTATTGGGTTTTCCTTCTGCCGGGAAGTGCACAACAACAGAATTTTCATTTTCTTTCCAAAACAGAATTTCAAGTTGACGCTCCAACGTTTGACAGTAGCTTTCCATGTTCTGTATACGGTTAAGCAGGTAAACGTTTTGTGACCTTAACAACTGAATGTCATTTGAGACAGCTAAGACTTCTTTCTTTGTTGCAACATCCTTGAATTTAGGGATCAGGCACTCATCTAAAAGAGTCTTTAGTTGCTCAACCGACATATTTTCTACTGCCATTTTATTGAAAAATTCAAAACTGGCTCTCTTGTTATTCGAAGAATGTTCCGGGGAAGTTTCTTGCAGATTTCGTTTTGCTTGCATATTATACAGTACGTTCATCATAGAGAAATATATCTACCAAGAGAACCGACTTATGGGGTTCGCTCTCTTTCGACCTACAAACTAAATTGAGCATATTTTGCCCATTAGCATAAGCACGTGTTAGTTGTCCCGTGCATTTCTTATGGGAAAATCCAGATTCTATGTAGTTGTTATGGGCTTTTGGGGCTCAGTATGCACAGTTAGGGGGAAAACAATGTGAGGTGAACTCAGCCGTTCAAAAAAGAGATCCGTTGAATTCAAAAATTGAAAAATTGTTGCAATATTTTAAGAAAAATGAATTTTGCAACTTCTTTGTAGTGAAAACTGTGCTAAAAATAGTATTTCACTGCTTTTGGCACACAAATTCTGTGATTTTTATGAAAAGTTTCGCTAAAAACAAAAAAAAAATCATGCAGAAAGTATAGGCGCACCATAGAACTGCAATGCAAACGTGGCCTAATTTGAGTTTAACCCAGTTTTGACAGATAACAGCGAGGTGAGTATTTTGACAATTCTACGAAAATGAAAACAAAACAAAATCCATTCCCAGTAATGCAAAATAATGAAGGTAAAACATTTTAAATACAAAATATTAATTTATTTTAATAAACATATATCATGAATTTGCACTTAATGTAATCCTCAGATAAAGAAGAACCCAAGGAGGATGTTTCAACAGAAAAAGTGGAATCCCCCGAGAAGGAAGCCACCAACGCCAACATTTTTATTCTGGAGCGAAAAATTATCAGCCACGAAGAGGTACAAATTCAAGGTATGTAAGTGTGTTCGTCACATTAATTTTAAACTCAAATTGTATGAATATTATTTTGTTTTTTTTAGTTAAAATTACACTTGTCAACAAGATTTAGTTCCTGGCAATAAATTCGCTGTATTCTGATGGGTTCCTATGTCCTCCGACTCGACTGTGGAAATGAGAAGATCCCATTACACTGAAGTGATCGATATTGCCGAAGACTGGAAAGCTTCGCTATAAAATCGGTGTGACATGCTGTATTTGTCGAGAAGGATACACAACACATGTCGAAAATGTGGCTATGAAGTTGAGCAATCGCTTTATTTGTTAACACTTTCCCAGGTTGGAAGTGAGTTTAAGTTAGAAAATTAATTTATAATGCATATTGACATTTTTATATCGTTTCAAGTCGAAAAATCTTGAAATCTCTTCATAAGAACGCAAAATATGAACAACTAACGTCTGTGTGTATTGTCGGTATGATGCTAACAATTTTCGTACGAAAAGAGCTTCGTCCAAGTGTTGTCCGTTATAGCACCCAGAGTGTTGGCACGGGAATGATTTCTTTTGGAAATAAAGGAGGCGTTGCTGTTAGTGTGACATTTAACGATGCTACCTTATGTTTTGTCAATTCGCATTTAGCTGCTCATATGCATGAAATTGTAGCAAGAAATCAAGGATTCGATACAATAAATAGAAAATGCATTTTCAATGACATTTCTGGTCTTCGATGCAATTCACAGCATGAGTGAGTATTGATTTTGAATATTCCTCTCGCAATTAATTGGTATCGATACATTTTTGAATTAGTTTAAATATAAACTATCTTTTTTATAGTCACATAATTTGGATTGGTGATTTAAACTATCGCATCAACGAAATCCCTGGCATACATCTTGACCGTTCGAATTATGAAAGTCTGCTTAAATTTGATTAACTCGTTATGGAAATGAGAAAGGAAAATGTTTTTCGTTATTATACTGAAGGTCCTATTAAATTTAGCCCAACATATAAATACGATCCTGGCACGGATAATTTTGACTCCAGGTGAATTGTTAAAAAAATTCAAAATAACTTTCAAGGCTAATTAGTATTATTTTTTGTTTAGCGAAAAACTCCGAGCACCTGCTTATTGTGATCGTGTTCTTTGGAGAGGTGATGGTATAACACAGTTATCATATACATAACAGTGTCATGAAAATAAGACAAAGTGATCATAAACCAGTATATGCTGAATTTACAACACCGGTAAGATAGTTTTTGGTTAGCCAAATACAAAAAAGGAAACATAATCGTTTATTTTTTGTGTGGTTTATTTTAGATAAAAACAAAAGATTTCGATCTTTATAAACGTGTCTACGAGGAAGCACTTAAGAGTTTTCTTTCGAACAAAAAGAGCGTAGAATTTGTGAGAAATGGTTGGATGTTGAACCGAAATCAGGACGACTACTTACAGGTATGATGATTTATGATCCTTATTATGAACGCTCCACTTAAAGCGAACATTTTTGTAATCACTCCTTCCGCGAATCCCATTTCAATGTTCACTTTAAAACACACATTTTTTGGAAATAGAAATGTTGCTCTTTTTAAACGTTAAAGTTCTTAATTTTAATTAATTCAAATGTTCTATTCGCTATTCGTAATGAGACCGTATTATGTTTTTTGTGTCTTCAAAATTATTTTGATTTCTTTCGTTCAAGGTTCTAGTATGAGTATTCGAGTCAAATTTCAAGCAAATTCTGAAACAATAGCTGATTTTGTTCAGAAAATAAATTCCTCAAAGAAAAAATCCGTTTTCGATATATTTGTGCTTCAAGTTAAAGATGGACCGCATTCGTTTATATCGATTCTAGGACTTTATAGGCCAAGTTGTTTTGGTTTATTGGTGGAGACATTATGCCAAACAGAACATCCAGTTTGCGAGTATGTTATTGAGGAATTAAATGAATTGGTGAGGATTTTTTTTTCGTTTGCATTTTTAAGATATTCAACCATAGTTTTTAAATATATATTTTTGGTTTATATTTTAAGGCAAATATCAAAGACAAGTTTCGAGTAAGTATGCCGAGAGAATTCTTTCTTCTTATCGATTGCCTTTATAAATCGGGAACGAAAACTGAGGGACTTTTCTCACTTAATCGAAATTATGCAAATAGTGAAAAAATCAATCAGATTCGAGATTGGCTGGACAGTTGGTCAAATGAAGACTTTCGTAAGTTTCCATTTTATTACATACTCTAAAATATGTTGTTTTGTTTGCTTTATAAAGCTAAATTAGTGTATTTGAATATATTTTGTCATGAGAAAAAGTTCCAATAGGAAAGACAAGAACTTTTCCTTCATTCACACTCTACTTTCTTCATAACTATTATTCTTTCTATAAACTCTCAAGAGATGCCATAACAGCCCTTGTGAAATGGTATAATCAGATCATTCTTAAAAGCCCTTAATTCAAAAGCTAAATTTTTTTTTTAAATGTTCACTGAAATTTAACATCAGTAATGAAAAACTTTTATGTAGGTACAATTTCACAGATGATTCATTTATTTTTTAAAATTTATAAAATATTTTATAGCTGGAAATCATCATACTGCTACTGAAGCATTACTTATGCTATTAGAATTTCCAAAGGAACCACTATTAAAGTCCTGCGCTGAACAATTGTTAAAAATAACAACAATAGAAGAAGTTCTGAATCTCATAACACGCTTAAGTCCACAAAGGCGTAATATGTTCTTCCATTTATGTCTCTTTCTAAGAGAAGGAATTGGAAATAAATTTTTCAATGTTGACGAAATAGGTGAGGTTATTTTTCTGCTTTTTAAATGCAATTAATTTAATAAATTGTATTTTAAATTAGCTACATTATACGGATATATACTATTGAGAAAGAAATCAGAACAAGTTAAGGGTATCCAAGATGGACGTTGTCGTTTGCTGATGTTAAGATTCTTACATTCGGATTTCGGTATTTTCACACGAACAACGAATTCTATATTATCTGATCATCATCATCATGAGGATACATAAACAAAACAATAATAATTATATCATCTTATCATGTATATTTATTCAAATCGCCATTAATTTTAAGCTGAAAGAAAGAGTAGATCATTGAATTGTTATAAATAATATACTGTCCATGTCATTAAACAATAAATAAAAGAAATAAAAAGACGTATAATTTAATAATTGGCATGAGAAGATCAATGTGGGTAACCCCAGAAAGAAGTGTTTTTCTTGGAAAAAGTACATTTAATATTTTTTTATTTACTCAAAAACTAAGAGGTAACATTTTAAAATCCAGTTTTTGTTTTTTAAGTGAAAATACATTAATAGCGTTAAATCTAAAACAAAATTATACTAAATTACATACAATTTTGAAAAAAAATTACAACTTTATAATATAACATAGATTGAAAAATGTTGGCTTATTAAGTCGTTTGCGTCGATATTCTTTTGCGAGGCAAATTCAAAATCCCAATCGGACCATATCATAAATGCACAATTTCCGATTTTATTATTTTTGACATTTTCGGCATATGAAGGTAAAGGGCTTAAATAGTACATACAATTTATGAGTTTTATCAGTGCCAATGTTATTAAAAAATCACAAATAAATATTCCTTTACAATTTTTTCATTCCACTAAAGTTTGAAACGTGAATATTTTGAAAAATATGAAATTTGATGATTTTTTCCAATAATTAGAAAAACGAGCAAGCAAAAAACAGTGCAAAAGTTATAGCGTTTAAATAAAATTCCAACAAATATTTTAATTATGTTGGCTAAGCCGATAAATTTGTAAATTACCATTTGTATATTCTTCAAAATTGATTCAACCGAATTCAACCCCTGAAGCAAAAAGCACCAACATCTTTGAATTCAAAACAAATAAACATCTTAATTAGATGAAAGCTGATCCTTTATTATTAACACTGCGCATAGGTAAAGTAAAGCATAAATAATTTTGAATAAAAATAATCCTAGTCAGCAAAGAAACAGTAGAATATACAATATATAAAAAATTACACTATAGCTCAAAACAAATAAACAAGTTGTTTGCAAAAAAGATTATTTTCTAGATATAGAAATATATCTAGGCTTTAATTTGACCAACTTTTACAAAAACTTTCGATGATAATACGTGTTTTTGAGGTTCTTTCTTTTCGGGCGTCTTTGTGACTGTACATAAGTATATTGCACCAAGAAACCAAGAGTAACATCATTGCCTGGTTTGAGTCCTTCTTCAGGTGTAAAGTTCAATTTGAACTTTCTCCAAGTGATGAATCTATAAAAAAAATTGAGGAAACAACATAGAATAGGAATTTCTAATTAGAATTTTCTGATTTTTACTTTGATTCCTCTCGTTGAACTTGAACTCCTTCGTCGAATTCCTTTGAATCGTCACGTTGATTTAGGACAAAGGAAGAATCAAACATCTCTAGAATGACGTTGGTGGGACTTTTAACACAAGGTGGTTCCTCGGTCAGTTATGTCTGCCTCGATAGACTCGTGTTCAATAATAGTCGATGTTACTGCAGCACGGTCGTCTTTTATTCGAAGTCGATCATTCGCCGTTCCTCTTCCTTGGTTGGCAGCTCCATAATGGTTGTGGTCATATCGTGCATAGTTGGGTTAGTTAGCTTTTCACAACGCACAAGCAGAACGTCGGGCACATGATATGTTAGCGAACAATTGAATGCGATACTTGATCGACCCTGAGTGGTACTCCGGCTTGATGGCATTGTGTTCGCATTGTCAACAACGCACAGATCTCTTGGCCCACAAACACTTCCGCTGCGGATAGAGGTTGTTCACACTGAATTGTTGTGACTATAAAGAAATTAATTTTCATTATATAAGGAAATCTCAAATGGAAGTTGACTTACTGTTTTTGATGTTGATTTTCTGTGTGAAAATCGATGGATTCAACTCGCCGACATTGTCAGTAGCTGCCGAGGGACTGATCTGAATCTGTTTGGCCTTTGGGGGATTCTTGTCTGGCCAGCCCATTTGCCTCCGAATGATTGCCACCGTTAAGCCAGTGCGATCCTTAGGAGCAAAATGAATGGATTAGTTTTAGATTTAATATTTGAATTCACTTAATTTACAGTCAAGGTTGGACATTTTTCGGAGTCTTCCTGCGATTGTAGTCTTGTTTTTCTTGCTTCTCTTGCAGCACTACCGACTGGTAGTACACCTAGAAGATGAAGACTAAGCGAGTTGACTACGATATGAATATTTCGATTCGTACTTACACAATTGATCTCGGTGCGCTGTCGTTTTTTTTCGAGCCGCTTGCATTTTATTTCTTGGCAGCTGATGAATAGGCCGAGTTGGCAGTTGCTGCTATTATGTCGTTCCATCACCAACACTCAGCTGCTGGGAGAAGGGCGTTAGCGGTCAACTATTGCATGGCAAAACTTCCACTTGCAAATATACTTACCAAGAGAACCGACCGGTACCCGTCTTGCCTGAAACACCCTCAAATTTTATTTGAGGTGAACTCTCAAATTCGAGGTGAACTCTCTCAAATTCGCTATCGGTAAATACATGTGAGTGGTGCAAAAAAAAGCAAAATGGGGGACTGGGCTAAAAAGAAACTTATGGAATTTTTGTGACCTGTCAAAAATGACAATCAATTTTGCAAAACAAAACAATGGATTTCGGATTTGAAGAGTAAGTTTTTGTTAATTGTTTTGATATTTAATATAATTTGATATTTTTCAGACCAAAATTCTTTATAATGAAGAAAGTATATACAAGTTCACTTCATTGAATAAAAAGTAAGTCAAATTGCAGTGAAGGAGGTGCAACAATAATCGTTTTTTTTTTAGTCTGTGTTTTCATTTTAGATGCTGCCAATAAGATACCATAATGCAGGAAGCGATTTCCCTGAAGAAATCTGGAAGACAAAGCAATCAAGGCGCTGATTTGCAGGCAAGTTTTTTGTATATTATAATATTTCTCTAACAAAATAATATCAATGTTTTTAACGACAGATACTGCCCATTGTGTTTGTATGTACATCTCAACGGCATAGCTCCCGCAGGCGTTGACGGTGGAGGTGTCACCATCTCTACCAATAGTCAAACGCATTCAATGCAACAAAACCAGCAGGAACAACACCACCAAGTGGAAGTTTTGCCATGCAATAGTCGACCGCTAACGCCCTTCTCCCAGCAGCTGAGTGTTGGTGATGGAACGACATAATAGCAGCAACTGCCAACTCGGCCTATTCATCAGCTGCCAAGAAATAAAATGCAAGCGGCTCGAAAAAAAACGACAGCGCACCGAGATCAATTGTGTAAGTACGAATCGAAACATTCATATCGTAGTCAACTCGCTTAATCTTCATCTTCTAGGTGCACTACCAGTCGGTAGTTCTGCAAGAGAAGCAAGAAAAACAAGACTACAATCGCAGGAAGACTCCAAAAAATTTCCAACCTTGACTGTAAATTAAGTGAATTCAAATATTAAATCTAAAACTAATCCATTCATTTTGCTCCTAAGGATCGCACTGGCTTAACGGTGGCAATCATTCGGAGGCAAATGGGCTGGCCAGACAAGAATCCCCCAAAGGCCAAACAGATTCAGATCAGTCCCTCGGCAGCTACTGACAATGTCGGCGAGTTGAATCCATCGATTTTCACACAGACAATCAACATCAAAAACAGTAAGTCAACTTCCATTTGAGATTTCCTTATATAATGAAAATTAATTTCTTTATAGTCACAACAATTCAATGTGAACAACATCTATCCGCAGCGGAAATGTTTGTGGGTCAAGCGATCTCTGCGTGGTCGACAATGCGAACACAATCCCATCAAGCCGGAGTACCATTCAGGGTCGATCAAGTATCGCATTCAATTGTTCGCTAACTATCATGTGCCCGACGTTCCGCTTGTGCGTTGTGAAAAGCCACTGAAGCCTGGCACGTCCACTCAATCGATTCTCAAGCTAACTAACCCAACTATGCACGATATGACCACAACCATTATGGAGCTGCCAACCAAGGAAGAGGAACGGCGAATGATCGATTTCGAATAAAACACGACCGTGCTGCAGCAACATCGACTTCATCATTGAACACGAGTCTATCGAGGCAGACATAACTGACCGAGAACCACCTTGTGTTAAAAGGCCCACCAACGTCATTCTAGAGATGTTGGATTTTTCCTTTGTCCTAAATTAACGTGACGATTCAAAGGAATTCGACGAAGGAGTTCAAGTTCAATGAGAGGAATCAAAGTAAAAAACAGAAAATTCTAATTAGAAATTCCTATTCTATGTTGTTTCTCCAATTTTTTTTATGGATTCATCACTTGGAGAAAGTTCAAATTGAACTTTACACCTGAAGAAGGACTCAAACCAGGCGATGATGTAACTCTTGCTTTCTTGGTGCGATATACTTATGTGAATACAGTCACAAACATGCCCGAAAAGAAAGAAACTCAAAAACACGCATTATCATCGAAAGTTGTTGTAAAAATGGAAAATCATTGGTAAGTCTTTTGAATAATGAAAATCTCGTCAGTTTCGTATGTATTATTTTAAAATTTTCAGCAATTTTGGTAAACTTATTGACTGGAAAAATAGAAGCTGAATTCCTAAATACAAAATGCCTATTGAATAATATAATCGGAAATTGTGGATTTGTGAAATGGCCCGATTCGGATTTTGAAATTTTCCTCGCAAAACCATGTACCTAACAAACGACTTGCCACAATTTCTTAATGAACAGATCGATTTACGAGCACTATTCTGGGAATGGTATAATTCAAAACCAATCAATTTGCTACCATTTCATTGTGCGTTCATTGACCAGAAGGCTCATTATGGCAAGATAACTTTAAAGTAAGTTTAACATAAACAACAAACTTTTAAAGCACTCATTGTTTTTTTTTTCAGCAACAAATCAAAACGAAGAGGTATTGCAAAAACCCTGGAACGAAGATGATTCGAAGTCGTTTTGACTCTGTCGGTCTGTTGATTCGTCGACATGCTTTAAAGTTGTAATTTTTTTTTCAAAAATGTATGCAATTTAGTATAATTTTTTTTAATTCAATGCTGTTATGTAGAATTTATTTAAAAAGGAAAACTGAATGTTTAAATGTAAATTCTTAACTTTTGAGTAATTAAAAAAAAAAAAAATAAATGTACCTACTTTGCAAAAAAAAACACTTCTTTTTGGGGTTACCCACTTTGATCTTCTCAGGCCAATTATTAAATTATACGTCTTTTTATTTCTTATTGCAAGTAATAATAACAGCAGCGTGTTCGGTGCGCACATTGTTGAGCAATATCCACTAGAGTAAGTTCATTACTTCTTATTTCTGTGTCTAAGAATTTGGAATTCCTACAAAACATATGGCAAATGTTTTTCGAAATGTTTGCATGTACATATAAGCTGAAATCAAAGTTTTTCTATCTTCCTTCAAAAAAAAAACATTATTTACACACAAAAATTGACTTAAAATTGCCAAGTATTTAAAAAACATTAAATTATTTAGTTTTACTATGATAATTTATTTAAAATAATCAAAACAGCAACAAGAACTCATTGGTAATACAAATCATTTTTTTATTTATTAATTTATTAAAATGTCATGTATCTGCATTTTATCAATCTTCAAAAGTTTTCAAATGTACAAATATTTGTTTTAATAGATACATAAATTTATTACTAACCAAACTTTGAACAAAATTTTACTAATCCTATAATATATAAAAAAAAAAAACAAAGTTTTATTTTATGATTTAAGTTTCTTGCAATATGCAATAAAATAGGTTTGAAACAATTTTTTTTCATTTTCGTATTCACTTACATTAGGTACAATATTACAATTGTTATAAACATCAAAAATAAAATAAGGTTATTTGAAACAACACAACATCAAAAATAATAAATTAAATTACTCTCAACTTTAATCAAAAAATTCGTCAGGCGCATCGCCTAAATTTACTTATACACTTTAATTCTTTTTGAGAAAAGTTAATAAAATAAAAGCAATTTAAAGTTATGTCAAAATAAAATCACTTAAATTTCCTTTTGGTTGAACTATATTCGTTGGCATCAATTGAGAAAGCTTGTTGAATAAAAATGCTCTACGGCTTCTTATTTCGAATAGCTAGTCTTGTTTGGCAAGTTTTCCACCGCTCTTTTTATATAAATTGTATAACGAACTATCGGATAAAGATGAACTGGAATCATAAGATTCTTAGTTGAAATCGTTTTCATTTTCATTCTCCTCTGCTATAGTAATTTTGTGAAAGTTAATTAAATAATTTAAGTAGATTCAAAATATTTTACCTTTAGATTCCAGGTTTTGGTTTTCAACAGACAATGTAGCTAAAGTCAACTGTCCTACGGATACTGGATCTTCTGGTCTGAACAAAAATGCGGCGAGTTTATGAAACTAAATACAAATTTTAAACTTTGTACTGTCATAGAAATTTAGATTAATTTTAATTAGCTTACATTATTTAACTGCACTGGATCGGAATGGTTAATAACTTCAGATATATGCGTTTTGTAAGTAGCGCAGTGCTTTGATAGGGTTTATCCTTGATATTTCTTCGTAAAACAGCTTCCTTACTATATATCGGCAATGGTTCAGAATTTCAGCTCGCGTTGGCCTAAAATAACGTGGAAATGAGAAAAAACAAATCAATTAAGAACTTCGAACCACTTAAATTTAGTTGCGACTTAGTTGAAACTTCCATTGAGACAATTCTCCAAATATAAGGCCTTGGACAATCAAAGTCTTCTTTTATCCTAGACCTTAACTTCAAAAGAAAAGGTATTACTGACAACAGATACTATACCGTGCTATCTACAGTGACATCTCCAGCGAACTAAAATCAAAAGCACGGTCTTTTATATTCACCGGCGGGTCAAAAATAAACCAAAGCGTCTCATTCGCTGTTGTCTAAGAGAATGGATTGCTTATTAGCACGGGTCTACTATGCGAACAAGCTTCTATTTTCAAGGCAGAGGCTCATGCTATATTGGAAGCAGCCAAAACTTCTCTAAAAAAGAAAGGGAAAATACATTATAACAACAAATTAGACATTTTCATTAGTTCACCAACAAACCTAAAAGTAATGTGGACCCCCGGTCACACAGGAATTCAAGGAAACGAATATGCCGACGAAGCAGCTACTGTGGCTCACAAAACACCACTTTACTTACTGCCAGTGTACAACCCAACTAAAACTCGAAACTTTTTTCACGAGAATAGCTACCTATTAATTTGCCAGAACTTAAACATAATTTGTATATCTACAAAGAAAGAATGATTATGTTAAGATATAGCTATTTAAAAACCAACTTACCTGTAAAGAGAGGAAAACCGCTTCAAAAAGATTATTAATTCTGATTAATTCGAATTTATATTTATTGTCTGCAGTCTAGACTTCTCGTTGATCGCAATCAAAAACAATATATTTTTTTTTTCATTTTTGTAGAATTGTCAAAATTCTCACCTCGCTGTTAATCTGTCAAAACTGGGTTAAACTCAAATTAGGCCACGTACGCATTGCAGTTCTATGGTGCGCCTATACTTTCTGCATGATTTTTTTTGTTTTTAGCGAAACTTTTCATAAAAATCACAGAATTTGTGTGCCAAAAGCAGTCAAATACTATTTTTAGCACAGTTTTCACTAAAAAGAAGTTGCAAAATTCATTTTTCTTAAAATATTGCAACAATTTTTCAATTTTTGAATTCAACGGATAGCTTTTTTGAACGGCTGAGTTCACCTCACATTGTTTTCCCCTTAACTGTGCATACTGAGCACCAAAAGCCCATAACAACTACATAGAATCTGGATTTTCCCATAAGAAATGCACGGGCCAACTAACATATGCTCATTTTAATGGGCAAAATGTGCTCAATTTAGTTTGTAGGTCGAAAGAGAGCGAACCCCATAAGTCGGTTCTCTTGGTAGATATATTTCTCTATGAGATTGCTCGACTAAATTATTTAAGCAAATCTTTAAAGACTCGGAAATCACAAAACGCCTTTCGTCAGCACATACAAAAACAAGATCAATTCAAAAGCATGTCATAGCTCCCTTTTGTATCGATAGTGTTTTAACCGCCGCGCCGCCGTTAGTGAAACGCCGTTTTTGTCAATATCTACCGAGGGAAGTAACCATAGCAATATTAAAATATTTCCGATTTTAATACAGTATTTTAAAAAAGAAGTTGGTGTTCAGACCAAATTAATTCATTTGGACAAACTTAGTAGCGAAAATTCGGAAACTTTTTCCAATTTTCTTTTGCAAACTTTAAAAAAGGTTGACATTGAAAAAAAAATGCATTTCATTTTCTGCAGATAACTGCAATACAAATTTTGGCGGCTTAAATAGAGCAGGCGTAAATAACGTATTTTGCAGACTTAAATCCTCAATAGGGAAAGAATTAATTGGAATTGGTTGTCCTGTCCATATATGTAGTTTCAAACGCAGCGAATTATGGCTTCGATATATTTTCTATTGACATCGAAACGACAGTTATACAAATCTACAATTATTTTTCTATATTTACAATCAGAAATGAAAATCTAAAAGACTTTTGCGCCTCGAAAAGATATTAATATGGAAAGACTTAGAAAAAAGTATCGATTACCTAATTTCTAAAGAAGTTTTGTTGGATGACTCCAAGTTGTTTGACCAATTTTGTTATTTAAACAAGTTTCTTTCGAAAGAACTTCAAAATGAAAATTTTAAAAACAAAATATGTGTTGAAAAGTGTGTCAGATTTTTGAATTCGTCTTCAAATTATTTTATTCAGAGCTTTTAAAAATGTGTCAGTTCTTTTTTTGTATTCCTGGACAAAATGTGAACGTAGAACGTGTCTTCTCGTTGATGGGTTCACAATGGGCAAAGGAACGGAATCGTTTAAAAGTAGGAACAATCAAATCGACTCTAGTAGTTGCCTACAAGTTAAAAGATTTAAGCTGCAATAAGTTTTATGATACCATTTTAATTGAAAAAAAGTATCTAGATCAAATTCGAGGCTCCCAAAACTATGATACATCCTCAGATGAGGAAGAAAATTAACATATTTATGTAAAATAATCTACTTGATGTATATAATAATTATCTACTTGAATTCAGCAATATTTTGAATTAATTTTTATTTAAGTTTTACTAATTATTATTATTTATTATTATTAGTTTGTAGTTAATGCTTCTTTTATAAATATATATTTTAATGAAACGAACATTTGATCATATCTTTTATTTGGATGATGGTGAGGTGAGCGGGGGGAGTATAACAGTAAAAGTTTGAATTTTTGAAAATGTTCTCTTTTTTTTCAAACACGTTATGGACACCCTAGATTAAACCCAAGACCTCTGGCATGACAGTCCAACGCACTAACCATCATGCCACGGGTACTATAAACTTGCCATATATAGTTCCGATATGTCGCAAGTAAAAAGCGGACAAAGCAATAGAACCACTTTGACAATTTATTACATAGAGGCATAATTTATAGCTAAAACATAAAGTTTAATACTAGAGTTTTTTGTATATTGGTATAAGAATTATTCTTACAGGTATTGACTTACACTGTTTTTGCCAAAAAATCACAATCAAAAATCAAATTTGTCTCCGACCCTCTTCCTCATTTTTATAAATGATCTCCTATCTGTTACTTCTAATCCAATACATTGTTTCGCTGACGATAGCACTCTTAGCTTTTCATATTCGTTTCCAGACTCACAACCCTCCTCTTCGGATGTGGAACTGAAACGGCAAAATATGATTAGCTCATTAAATTCCGACCTACACAGCATTGTACAATGGGGAATAAAAAATCGTGTGGAATTTAATGCTTCGAAAACGCAATGCTGTCTTGCATCGTTAAAGCGAGATAAACCCTCTTTGCCACTATCTATGAGTGGCACTTGCATCAACGAAACGGAAAACCTCGACATCCTCGGAATGTGCATCAGCAACCACCTTTTGTGGAGCGATCACATACGCGATGTCGCCAAAAATGCCGCAAGATGTCTAGGTTTTTTGAGACGTTGCAAGAAATTTTTCTCTCCGTCTGATCTGGCTACAATCTACAAAACCTATATACGTCCGAAACTTGAATATAACTCTCATCTCTGGGCTGGTGCTCCAGTAACTTATTTAAGCCTCTTGGACAGTATACAAAGAAGAGCTTTTAAAATGATTGGTGACATCAACATCATCAACTCGATTACGTCACTCGAACATCGACGCAAGGTTTCTTGTCTCACCCTTTTTTACCGTTATTTTAACGGACTATGCTCTAGTGAAATAGCCAGTTGCATTCCTCCCCTTAAACAATTTAACCGTAATACCCGCGCTTCTAGGAATGCCCATCAGTTTACCCTTGAGCCCAACTTCGGCCGTACTATGAAGTACAGAGATTCATTTTTTAGCCGTACTACGCGAATGTGGAACGCCTTGCCACGCTCTATCTTTCCCTATCATTGCAATGTTCAGGAATTCAAAATCAATGTACACCGACACCTCCTATCCAACCCTTCCCTCTTTTCCTAATGCTCACACTGTGTCTTTGGCATATTAAAGGTATAAAAAAACCCTTTTAGTGTTTGCTAATTATAAAAAAAAAAAAAAAAAAAAAAAAAAATCACTGATTTTCACTGTTTTATTTTGCGTAAAATTTTGATCACAGTACTAGATCAACTTCATAAGATATAAAAACGTTTTATGACTTTTTCCAAACTAAGCTTTAGTGCCTTATAGTGATTTAATTTAAATTATTTGATCAAAATAATTTATAGTTTAAATTACCTTTTCCGAAAAATTATAAACCAACATACATGAATCCATATGACGAAAAAAACTTGCACATCAAAACATACTTGCTTCATAGTCAGCAAATAATTTCTACCTTTCCGGGTATTCTCAACGATCCTTTCATTTTTAGATTAAATATGTAAAAGGCTTTCATAAAACGCAATCATATCAATTCCAGTACTTGTGGTACAGAGGAATTTTTAAAATTGATTTTAATACGATGAACTTGGATTCATAATAATGTTACACATAAAATATGAACTTGTATCGATTTGTGAAATTATTAGGAGAACGTGTTAACAAAACCTATCTATATCTATATCTATATCTATATCTATATCTATATCTATATCTATATCTATATCTATATCTATATCTATATCTATATCTATATCTATATCTATATCTATATCTATATCTATATCTATATCTATATCTATATCTATATCTATATCTATATCTATATCTATATCTATATCTATATCTATATCTATATCTATATCTATATCTATATCTATATCTATATCTATATCTATATCTATATCTATATCTATATCTATATCTATATCTATATCTATATCTATATCTATATCTATATCTATATCTATATCTATATCTATATCTATATCTATATCTATATCTATATCTATATCTATATCTATATCTATATCTATATCTATATCTATATCTATATCTATATCTATATCTATATCTATATCTATATCTATATCTATATCTATATCTATATCTATATCTATATCTATATCTATATCTATATCTATATCTATATCTATATCTATATCTATATCTATATCTATATCTATATCTATATCTATATCTATATCTATATCTATATCTATATCTATATCTATATCTATATCTATATCTATATCTATATCTATATCTATATCTATATCTATATCTATATCTATATCTATATCTATATCTATATCTATATCTATATCTATATCTATATCTATATCTATATCTATATCTATATCTATATCTATATCTATATCTATATCTATATCTATATCTATATCTATATCTATATCTATATCTATATCTATATCTATATCTATATCTATATCTATATCTATATCTATATCTATATCTATATCTATATCTATATCTATATCTATATCTATATCTATATCTATATCTATATCTATATCTATATCTATATCTATATCTATATCTATATCTATATCTATATCTATATCTATATCTATATCTATATCTATATCTATATCTATATCTATATCTATATCTATATCTATATCTATATCTATATCTATATCTATATCTATATCTATATCTATATCTATATCTATATCTATATCTATATCTATATCTATATCTATATCTATATCTATATCTATATCTATATCTATATCTATATCTATATCTATATCTATATCTATATCTATATCTATATCTATATCTATATCTATATCTATATCTATATCTATATCTATATCTCTAATCCCGATTAAGGTATGGAGTACTGGCATGGGGAAATGCATCAAAGACACACATAGATAAACTTTTTAATCTTCAGCATAGAATCATCAAAATAATTGATAAAAACCATCTCTATTTCAAGTTTTTGAGTGTAGACAATACATATATTCAAGATGACAGCAATTCTAGAATACTATGATGATTCAAGATTCCAGCAACATATTTCGCATAGCTACAGCACTAGAAGACGAGTACAAGGTCTACTTGAAACTCCGGAAATAAACAACAAGTATGGCAGGAGACAACTGAGCTATACCATTCCATCAATCATGAACCAGCTTCCAATTAGTCTAAAAAATATTCAAAATTTTAAAAAACGTAAAAAATGCATAAAACCGGTTTTGAGTTTTTCTTTCATTTTCAAATCTACTTCGGAACTTTTTGAATTATTTCACTTTTGCTGCAAATCTGCTCCGAAATTTTGTTATTGAGTTTCGAACCCTGCCTACCTACCTACACAATTTTTCTGTATTGTATAGTTCATCAACTAACCCACACACACATTATTTTTGTGTTTCTCTAATTCTATCGTCACATCGCTGAGCAGTTTGGGCTCTTTTTTTTAAGTTACTATGGACATTTAATTAACTACAGTGCTGTGCACATGAAATGCCGATTTATCTAAAGAAAAATTAGATCTATTTTATTTTTCTGGTTCGAGGAAAAATGCATAAAATATTTATTTGAATCGATAGTACGGTCCATATAATTTAATGTTTGAAGATTATTTCATGCAAATGTTGACCTTGCCTCAAATGGTCCATGCGCTTAGTCAAATATTGGCATACTCTTTCCAACATTTCGGCCGGTATCTCACGAATAAATGCAAGCGTTGTTCGTTTGTAAGACGATTCATGGTTCAATTGTAGACCAAACTGAAGATGTTTGACAGTGAAACAAAACACGAAACGTGCTTCAGCTGTTCAGCTTCAGTGTTGCCAAAAAGATAATAGCTAAAAAATCACCCTTTACTTTAAAAGGGACTCTTTTGTTTTCAAAAAGATTTTTTTCTTGATTAGCTATTCGTTAATAATTTTGATTGCGTCAGTACTTGCAGCTAAACCTCAAACTATCTACGAATTCCTTAGTAAGTTCTCATATACCAGAGTCAAATGGGTTATATGTTCTAATAAGATATCCATTTGAATCTTTTACAAGAAAAGACCTTGAAAGATTAAAACCGAAAAAAGTAAAATGTTCTGGACTATATGAATCGAAGAGACTCACAGAAGCAATTAATGTTATCATACTGATATCTCCACACAAGAAACACTTCCATTCTGTCCAAATTACTTACATGTCATCATAATACCTCATACATATATTAAGCTTATACCTTTCCAATTTAGGCACTGACACTTGTACTTGTAAGGTTAATTTTTCAACGTAGTTTTATACTATATTACATTTATTTATTTACATGTTTTTATATGAAAATTAAAAATTCAATGCAGTACACCCTGTTAAGCCGTTAAAAAAGCAAAAAGCGACCTAGTTTTGAATACCTTTGAATGTATGCAATTTTGATTGTGTTTGTACTTGATACGTACAAATAACAAATAATACGCAATAATAACAACAACAAAATAATTGAATATATTTAAAATCTTCAATGCATCATATGCCAAATATGGCAACATTTCATTTTTCACAAAAATTGAAAATTGAAAATTTAAAATCAAACGAGAATTATTAAATTCAAAATACCTACAACGAGTATACATAGCTACAAACATATGTATTTGTATATGCCAAATATGGCAACATTTCATTTTTCATAAAAATTTAAAATCAAACGAGAATTTTTAAATTCAAAATACCTACAACGTTAAAATATACATAGCTACAAACATATGTATTTGTATATGCCAACATTTCATTTATCACAAAAATTGAAAATTTAAAATCAAACGAGAATTTTTAAATTCAAAATACCTACAACGTTAAAGTATACATAGCTATAAACAAATGTATGCATATGCACAAGCACATCTCCTCTACAGTCACACGTGAAAGCAAAAAAAATGTAAACAAATATTATTCCTTCTTGGTTTGACATTTGTATTTTGGCTATCTCCCTCGAACATATTAATGCTTATGAAATTTAAACAAATTTCCTTTTCTCATTCTTTCTTTAGTAATTTTCTCCTCATTATTAATTCCCTACCAAATATTTTGATACACACAGCGCCATTAACGGCTTGGCGATGAAATAAAAAATTTCGTTCCATAGGAGTACTATAAGAAATATATATACAATGTAGCAATCAGTAAATTTACGTTATTAAAATAAATGTCATTTTGAAGCTTAGCGCCTCAGACAATTTTTTTACTGGTGCTTTCATCAGTAAAATTTTTAATGATGTGATCGGAACAGTAAAAATTGGAACACCAACAGCAATACGGAATGGAATTTTTTTGGCTTTTGGCAGTCAGCTGTTCAGTAAAATGAAATTTCACCATTAAAAAAACTAAAATGGATCTATAAATTAAATAAAACTTTAAATGCACTGTTTCTTTTTGAAAAAAATACTTGAATATAGGATTCATCTTATTGCATCAATCTTTTGCTAGAAATAAATCTGTAACATGTTCAAAAACTAAAAACAAAAATTTTACTGATGGATTTTACTGATAGCTATAACCGGCCCCTTACCTACTTACAGGGTTCAAACCTCACTTCGATCAAAGCAAATCTACTCCAGTTTTGAGGGAGAAAACAAATCTACTTCGCCACTCCGCTTTTTTCAGATCTGCTCCTTTTTTCCACACTAAAAAATTGTTAAGCCAAACCAAAAGAAATTAAATGACAGCACTGTTTATTCTCTAAACAACTCTGCTCTGACTCTCTGTCTCTCTGTCTCAGAACGGAATCATAATTTTTCTTACTTAATATAAGCATTAAGCAACATAGATCAGCAAGATTTAGTTAGCTTTTGGTACTCATTAAAAACAACCACTAATAAAATGGAAGAACTTATGTTCCAAAACTTATCTGACTATATGTTAACTCTAGCCGTTTTACCACACAGCAGCGCCGCGCCGCAGCTGAGAGAAAGTTTTCCGAAATGAATTTATTGAAAACTAAAATAAGAAATCGTTTGCATGTCAATACAGTTGAAAATTTAATGTTTTCACGATCATTAATAGCAGATCGAAAACAAATTTTTGAATCACCGCTTGAATTGGTTAAATTTATAAGAGAATTTAAATTTGTCCAAGGCAAATACATTCTATAATAAAATCAATAAAAACCAAAAATATTTATAGTATGTATTATGAATAGTTTTTAGTTTCTGAAGTCTAAAACCGTTTGTGATTCATTTTTTGTTTAAAAAATTTTTTTGAAAACTATAGTTTTTTTGTTATCAACTCTAATTTCTTATTTAATTTAGTGTATAAGATATTAAGTTTAAGGTATTCAAGTCTGAATGAATTTATGTGATTTTTTTGTTAAAAATGCCTATTTATTTCCGTTAAATAAATTTTTGTTAAAAATACAGTTTTTGAAAACTCGAGTTTTTCTTTCATTTTCTAATCTACTTCGGAAATTTTTGATTTACTTCACTTTTGCTGCAAATCTGCTCCGAAATTTTGTTATTGAGTTTCGAACCCTGCCTACCTACCTACACATTCAATTTTTCTGTATTGTATAGTTCATCAACTAACCCACACACACATTATTTTTGTGTTTCTCTAATTCTATCGTCACATCGCTGAGCAGTTTGGGCTCTTTTTTTTTAAGTTACTATGGACATTTAATTAACTACAGTGCTGTGCATATGAAATGCCGATTTATCTAAAGAAAAATTAGATCTATTTTATTTTTCTGGTTCGAGGAAGTGAATACATTATAATTCTTATATTATAATTCATTATAAAAAAAGTTCTATTATAATAGCTTGAATTACCAATTTTGTATCACTTCCTCGAACAATAAAACTGAAATTAAGTTAAAATTTTCTTTACAAATAACTCGAAGAAGGTACTTACAATGACGTCGATAAAAAGAGCACACAAATGTGGGTAGGTGCACTACACTGAACATGAGCAGATGAATAAAAAAATGTGTCTATGGATATTTACACACGCATACCTATAGATGTATGAGAACATTAAAAACACAAATTTGTTTTTTTTTTACCGCAGACTATATTTTTCGGTTGCAAAAAAACGTTACTAGGTATGAATAAATAAAAGAAAAGAAGAAAATAGACAAAAATTTCGTTCATATAAAATAAAATTAATATTATTGTAGAAAATATGCTCAGTCCCATTGAGAAATTTTTTCATATGCTAATACTAATATTCAAAAAATGTTCGTGGTTACAATTTGCGAAGCAACGCGAGCACGGGTCGGCTAGTTAATTTTTATATCCGAACTTATGCGAATTTGTGAGAAAATTATTGACTTAGCTGTACAGCAGTGCATTTTCGGAGAATATTTTCCAAGCTCGCACATATGAAAAACAAACTTACTAATTAATTAAAAATTAAAACATGCCATTCAATGCTTTCAGCTTTATATGTTTTTAGATGCAAAGATTTGTAGTTAGAGGTAAAAGAATGGGTTCCTATACAAGGTACTTATACAAGAGAACATATATCAAAGAAATAATGTGATATCAAGTACGAAGACTTTTTAAAACTTTTTTCTAAAAAAAATAGTCTAGTTGTTAATCTCTTATGTTACCTGGGGTGGAATCGGCTAAGGTGATTTTTGATTTTCACCTTTGTGATCATAAAAAGTGATCAAACTAATTTTTGCTTCTGTGTAAGGTGATCACCAAATTTTGTTTTGAATTTGGTATCACTTTAAAAGAAATTCACTGACGTTTGTTACAATTTCAGTGGTTGTATTCAAAAACCGATCTGAAGCTATCCGGATAAGTTTGTGTTGTTGTAATACTATGTAAAAACACAGCTGTTGCAATAACAACTCAAAGGAATCTGAAACATTTTTAGATGCGGATAGCATATGTGAATGAATCGCGAACGTGGGCATTTATTACCGTTTGTGTCTGCCGGCAAATAGATTTGTGTTGTCTAGTTGATAAGGGTTTAAAAAAAAATACAAAAATGTAAGTAAAAATAATATTTTACACTTAACTCATAAATTAGTTATTTAAAAATGTGAAATTTTTATCAATAGGATTCCAGCAAACAAAACACAAATACAGCTGATGACCACATTTATGGAAGAAAATCCCGATTTGGCCAAATCCTATTCAACAAAAAACGTGAATTCACGGGATGCTCACAGAATGCTTTGGGAGAAACTAACTCGATTATTAAATGGTAATGGTCCACCATCAAAAACCGGACATTTCTATTATGATTAATATTTTCATTTTCAGCATTTTCAGAAGGTAAAATCAAAGGCACAAACACATTCATATTGTCAGCAACTAAAAATAAAAATCAATTTCCAATGAAAGAGCTGTCACCAGAAAAAGTCACCAAATCGTGATTGTCACCGGTGACTATCACCTTACACAGACCGAATTTGTTGATTGTGACTGTCACCTATCACAAATCACCTTACCCGATTCCACCCCTGAATTTATGGAATTTGCTTTTGTTCTTAATTGTTAAAGTAAAAACTTTACTTTACCCTGCGTCTATTGGACACCTTTTTTGACACTTTATGAACATTTTCAGAAGCAACAATGCTTCTGTTAAACCCATTTGGAGAAGTTTTCGATCGGAAGGTTTTTTTTTTCATTCTTGCTATAACCGATTGGGAGAATAAATACCAACGCATCAATTGGACATTTTAGAATTTGCCAATGATTACATGACTTCAAGATCAGACCATTTTAATGCAGTTCAAAGCAGAAATTAAGTACTTACATATTTATTGATAAACAAATAAATAAAATTATTCATGAAAAAAAATCAGCGATTAGGTCGAAACGTTTTTTTCTACTTCCACAATATTTAAATTTCAAATTGTGTTTGACTTTTCTTGAATTTTTTTTTCCTTAAAAAGTAATGTCAATTAAAGAAATAACAACTATTTAAAAAAAACTTTCTTTGCCTTGCTCACCAATTTGCATACGGAATAAATTTCCGGAATGTCGGAGAAAATCGTAATAAATAATACCGTTACGCATCGCATAAAATAATATGCGTTATTACCCCTACTTACTTTTAAAGGCATGTATTCTCACGAATTTGAAAATGTCTACATTTCGGACAAATCAGAGAAAACTCCCCTTCCGGTAGTGGTTGAATCAAAATCGGCTATATTGAATACAGATGAATGCTATGCCCACCTTGACGTTTTTTCTTAAATTGTACGACCATCTACAAAAACATAGTCATACGCATAAATGTTTATATTTTTCGATTTTCGAATTTCTATTTTCAGAGGCTTTCAAAACATCTTTCTGTTTCTGGTATTTAGAAAAAAAATTAAATTACATGTTTTATACTTTATTATTGTTTTTTTTTTTTAAACCTGCAGAAAAGACATCAATCCGTATAAAATATGCAAATACACCATCCATGGTAGTATTTGTTCTATTTTCTACAGGAAATTTGAAGGAATAAAAGAAACTATTTCTGCTTAAACTTTATACCTCTAGACATGATTATACATTTAATAGTGATGCAAACAGTAATTCACTGCCTGAGCCTTCGTCATTCAAACATGTAAAATTGTTTTCTATTTTCTAGATTGCCATCTCCCCAATGAAAAATTCTATTCAGGCTATCTCTCTTCCTATTACAATTCTAATTATACCTATTCAATTCTAAATGCAAGGATCTTTCATTAGAATTAAAATAGCTTTATGTAAACATAATACATATCTATACTATTATATAAAAGCGAAACCATTTTAAAGTTTGTAACGCATGATCTCAGAAAGTAGTCAACCGATTTATTTGAAATAATATTTTATTATTTTCTATATTGTTATGAGAGTGTTTATGGCTTTAATTTTTTTTCATTAATTATTTGTCAAACTTAAATATTATTAATTTTACATTTTTTGTCCAATTTTTTTTTCATTAGTTGACTTATACAACCACTCATATCTTAAAACCTATACAATAATCGACAAAGATTAGCATTGCTTCATAAAGTCAATATTGTTGCGCAAATTTTAAGCCTAAAATCACTTCTAAGTTAAACATACAATTTGAGAAATAAATAAAAACAAATTATAAAATTATAAACTTTTTGAATTTATTTTATCCAGGAAATTAGATTCCATCACAATCGCGAGGTCGCTGCTTTGTTTCATTTCATTATCGTTCCAACATTTTTAATTTTCTTTTCTTCCCATGCTCTTTCTCTCTTAATATGTGTTCCACTTAATAGTTACGTTTTTTCTCTTACCTACCTACCTACATAATCAATTTTTCTGTATTGTTTGTATAAAATAAGTTTTTATTTACTTTTTTATTAAAAAAATATATTTTTTTGAGCGAGAGCTCTTTATTCATCGAATTCAAAATTACAACTAAACTCTTAAAAACTAAATTTACCTAAAGCTAACTTAACCTATGGGAGCCGCCAGCATCGTAGGTACGTGATGGAATGCGCTTTGGTGTCATCTTTTGCTTCCAGACATGTAGTCAGCATTTTGACACCTTGCGCGTGTGGGACTGTGGGAATGATTATTTGTACTCGTGGGAATGGTTGTTTGGGATTATAAGAAAATATTTGTTGCCTTAACTCTTCCCCCGCTAAATTCAAACGTCCTCGTTTGACCTTCAAAAAAAGGGAATCTGGCTGATCCTTGTTGGCTTGGTCGGTACCATCTGTTTTGGCGAGTTCGTACGAGGTGTTCCTTCGTTTTCCGGTTGACTTTCTGATGTTGATATTTTTGGAATTTGATCCAGATCTATGGTGATACTGGTCCGTCTATTTTTCCTACGGATGAGCATCCTTACGACGGTAGCCACAATTACTATTAATATTATAATAATCAAGCTGGAGTTGGTTAGTAAATGTACGTTGTTCTCTTTTTTTATTTGCCCAATGTATTCGGTGTTTTTGAGATGTAGGTCCTTCATCATTTCTAATGTCAACACTTCTTCGAACTTTTCCGCTTGTGAGTCAGGCTGTACGATAGCTGGTAATGGTTTCGAATCAGGAATTTCTTTTGAGATGTAGCTTTGTTTATTGACGGTGATGGATGCATTATGGAATTGTATTAAGAAATATCCTGTCAGGTTGGTCACTTCTCCGTTAACGAGGATTGATCCATTGTATTGGTTTAAAAGGAGGGTTCCGGGGAGTATTTCTTCGACGCTGGGGATGTGTTGGTTATTTACCTCTGTGCAATTTGATGGTCGGCTCCGTAGTAAATTCGGTATACAATTATTTTCACTTATATCTTGAATTTGATTTTGTTTACAAATAGCTAAATTGTTGAAGGTTTTACATTTTTCTTTTATTCCAAATATTTGACTGTTACATTTTAAAATATTATCAAAGGCAATTCTTGTTACAATATTTTTTCTTTTAATTGGTTTAATCATTAGTTTCTGGCAAGATTTTAAGTTTGTTATGGGTATACTTATAATATAAAGTACATTTGAAACGTTTGTTGCGATTTTTATATCTGCAAATTCAAATGCTTCTTCTAAATTAACATAAGGAATTTCGTATTTTTCGAATATTTGTTGTGCTAAGTTTATTTCAGAAACTGATAAAATGAACGAGTTTATGATACCCGCTTTCGCCCAGTGTAAGGCATAGTTTACATTAATTAATTCTTCTTTTATTATGTCTAATTTAAATTTAATATTCGTTAAGTATTCATTTCTTAAGTTCGAATCCTTTTTTATGATATCAACAATATTATTTGTAATACTTGTAATATTATTTAATCTTTCATTAGTCAACTTATTGATAACTAGTTGCTTATTATTATTTCTTAATACATTATTTATTTTTTGCTTAATAATTTGGAAATCGGCATGATCTGGATTGCCAGCTATCCATTTCCATGCCGTACCGATAAAATTTAATGATCTTTGTTTTCTTGGTCTAGGTTGTAGTCGCATGAGGAGGTTTTCGAGGGTGGAAAGTTCATGAGATAGGAAAGGATATAATGGGTCTTGGTTGGAAACGTGAATATGGATTTTTGACTTGATATCCTCAATAAATTTGGTATATAATTCCAAATTTATGTCGTGTATGATGTTAAAAGTACCCGTCTGTACTTTCGAATATCCAAGGCTAAAAGTCGCCACCTTTGAGTTAGTATAGTCCAGAATTTGAATATCCGCGTATAACATGGGCAAGGACAATCTGTTGAGAATATTAGTGTTTTATGAGACCTTTGTGAATTGTTTTTCCTGATTTTGTTATAACAGTAGTGTTTCTGTTTTCCCTAACAATTTCTTTCCTGTATCTAGGGGAAAGCTTGTTCCCTATTCTCTTATTTATTTTTACATAAATAATGTCTCCTATGGAATAATTTTTCGGGGGTGATCTATTTTTATTATGATAATTTAAGTCCGCAGATTGTTTAGTTTCAATTTTTTTAATAATTTCTTTTTTTTCTAGCTCCAGCTGTTCTGGATGAATGAGTTTATTTTTACCAAAGAAAACGTCTATGGGTTTACATTTCGTCGTGGAGTGAATGGACCTGTTATATTCATAAACAGACATATCTAATAATTCAGAAAAGTTATTGTGTATTTTTTTTGTTTTAAGACAGCGCATAAGCTCAGAAAGTGTGGAATGAAATCTTTCCACCTGGCCGTTGGCTGAACTTGTGTAAGGAGGGATTTTATAAACTTTAATTTTGAACATATTTTCTAACATGTGTGAGACGGAATTGGAGCTTAAAGATTTTTCGTTATCCACTACGATTGTTTCTGGAACGCCAAAAGACAAAACAATTTCTCGTAATGGTTGCTTTATGTCTTCGATAGCTCTAGATTTTAGAATTTTCGTTAATGCGTATTTTGAAAACTTGTCCACAGCGGTCAGAATTATTTTTCCATCAGTAAAATAAATATTGATATGCACAATCTGTCCGGGGAATTTAGGGATAGGGGTTGGCTGGAATTCAGGTTTTTCGGGATGACGATCGTATTTATTCTCTGTACAGACACTACATTTTTCAGTGATTCTTTTAATCTTTTCACTCATACCTGGGAAATAATGCGATTTTAGAATCTGAGCTTTATTTTCCTTATCATTTCGGTGGGCACGTCGGTGAGCATTTATCACAATTTCTTCTTGTTCTGTCTCGGAAGTAATATCTTCTACTTGTGTCTGGGTAAACCTTATTTTATACGTACTAAAATGTAAGGGGAAGATTTGTTGGATCATACTTCTTATGGATTGTTCGGCTTTAACACCGTTGATGACTGAAGGATTTAGATGTTTTTTTAAGATTTGTGTGAGGCTATCCTGTGTGAAATTTGGTTCTATAATTTGATGACGATGATAAGTAGGAAAGATTATTTTAAAGCTTGATGAAGGGCTAGGACCGATTTCAATAAAAAGTTGGTTTTTAAAGGCATTAATGGGAGTTTCAACGTTGGGAATTAATTTTTCGGCTGACCTTTCACCACTTTGTTGTGTTAAAGTGAGTGCATTTATATCTGACGGATTAACTATTCGAGAAAGAGCATCGGCCACCACATTGGTTTTGCCTGGTTGGTATTGTAGCTCATAATCAAACTCCTCTAGGAAAGCCTTCCATCTCTTTAATTTGTTGTTCTGATTTTTGTTGCTTAACGCAAATGTTAAGGGCTGATGGTCGGTTATGATTTTCACTTTTGCTGAACCATATAGATAGCTTCTAAGAGCACTCAATGCCCAGAATATGGCCAGCATCTCCTTTTCATTCGTGGCGTACTTTTCTTCTGCCTTATTGAGTGTCCTGGAGATAAAAGTGATAGGCCTGTCGTCTTGTGACAAAACGGCTCCTATTGCAAATTGAGAAGCATCTGTTGTAAGTTGGAAAGGTTTCTTGAAATCGGGGTACGTTAATACGACATCTGTTGAAATTAATGAATTTTTTAACATTTGAAATGCTTCTACTTGTTCTTCGTTGAAGTCAATATTCTTTTTGCTCGATTGAGCTTTGGACATGCGTCCATCCTCCCCTCTTAAGAGAGCGGTAAGAGGTTTTGCCAGTTTGGCATAATTTTTCACAAAACGGCGATAGTATCCGGAAAGGCCCAAGAACGAACGCAGTTCTTTCAAAGTTCTTGGTGCAGGAAAATTTGTTATTGCCTCAACTTTAGTTGGATTTGTACGAATTCCATCGGATGATACCATGAATCCCAAAAACTCGACTTGCTTTTCGAAAAAACGGCATTTATCTAGTTGGACCTTCATTCTTGCTTTGTTTAGCGTGTGAAAAATTTCACGAATGTGTTGAATATGCTGATCTTCAGTTTGGCTGAAGATTATAATGTCGTCTATATAGACGTAGCATATTTGTCCAATAAATTTGCGCAGGATATCATCGAGGGCTCGCTGAAAAATTGATGGAGCATTTTTCAGCCCAAATGGAAGCCTTACGAACTCATACTTCCCATTGTTGATCGAAAAGGCTGTTTTTTCTACGTCCGATTCTTTTAGAGGGATCTGGTGAAACCCACTCTTTAAATCAAGGACCGTAAAAAATTTGTTTTTACCCAGTTGAGAAAGAACCTCATTTATATCTGGGATGGGATAACGGTCCGCGATTGTGACCGTGTTTAACTTACGGTAGTCGATCACTACCCTATATTGCTTATTGCCTCTGGAATCGGCTTTTTTTGGGACAACCCAGACCGGTGAGTTGTACGGAGATCTGGACGGCCTTATAATACCGTCATCGAGTAGTTGGCGGATTTGACTTTCAACTTCCCCTTTTAGGGGCATAGGATACGGGTAGAACTTGGTGAAGACGGGAGAATCTGTGGTGGTGCGAATTTCGCCCACAACCGTTGTTGTGTAAGTCAATTTTTCGTTAGGTTTAGAGAATAATGGGGCGTATTCCTCTTCAAGCGAATTGATAGCATTTTTTTGGGAGTCGGACATATGGTCCATTTTTATATTTAAATTATTAACTGTTTGGGAAATTTTTTGTTTCATTCTAAGTTTAAGGCCATTTTTAATTTCTATGTAGTTCTGTTTAGTGTAAATTATGGCTGAAAGTTCATTGAGGCTATCATTGCCGAGTATGGCATCAAAAGATTTGAGAGATGGTAACAGGAAGAATTTTATTTTGTTGTCTTTGAGGCCAAATAGATTTGCTTCTACATGATGAGTTATTTTAGTACTGCCACCAATTGAGTTAGCATAGAAACAATCGTCATTAGGAATAGGTTTAGATACTAAAGAAGGTTGTATATAGTTGCGGTTTGAACCAGTGTCTATGAGAATTTGTAAAATTTGTCCACTCTTCGTTCTCACCTCGACGTATGGTAACGAAGAGTTTTTTAGCCTAAAAAATGAATGTCGGAAAAGTCTTCCATATTATTGTCGTTTATATTATTACAATCTGTTGTCTCGTCTGGTATGAAATCTTCTAGAGATTGTTCGAACTTGCTGTTTTCATATTCTAAGTTCCTATTATATTCTGTAAGCTCGTCATCTTCCGTACTAATATGAAAATTTTTTTGGGGTATTGGTGCAAATGGCTTTTGATTAGAACTTGAAGGCTGTGTCCTAGCTTGAGGATTCTGAGGCTCATGCTTAAGATGTAGACTTGATGTTTGCGGCCTTGTCCAGAGATTTGTCTTTGTATTAGGTTGATTAGAAATTTGATTTTGATTGGGTGCACGATATTGATTTTGGACAGGAGGGCCATTAGGTGCACGATATTGATTTTGGACGGAAGGGCCACTATTCCATCTAGGATAGTTATTGCCTTGGTTTGAATAGCGAGTTTGTTGAGTGTTATGCGGAATGGTAGGCCTTGAAGAAGTTTGGTATCCATACTGGGTGCCTGGTGTACGGCTTGGTGGATTTTGTGGATATTTCTTTGCTGTTCCCTGATTATGAATTATGTGATTTGTCCTATAGTTTTGGTTTTCTAATTTTAGGCAAAGATTTAATGCGTGAGGCAAATCGAGTGGTTCTCGTATTCCGAGCAACCGAGGGAGATCACCTTTAAGACCTCGAATGAACGTATCCAAGGCCTTGTCACGATATGTTTGGGTCAACAGCCTAAGAGATTCTGGACTTGCTTCCAAACATGATAGTTTATTAAGTATCAAGGAGAGATGTGCATACACCCTTTGATAGAACTCTTGGATCGATGAATTTCCTTGTGCTAAGGATATCATCTGGTATTCTAGAGAGCTTAGATCGCGTTTGTCAGCATAGTGCATGGCCAAACAACGAGACATACTCTCCCAATTCAAGGGAATGTTATATGCTTCGAGAGCAGTATCTGCGTTCCCTGTAATTTTATTTCTTATGGTACTTAAAATACCATAATATTTAGGAGTGCCCCTAAATGATTCGTATAATTGTAAAACTCGATCGACACTTTTTTTCCAGGAGCTAAATTCTCCTGGATCTCCCGAAAAATGTCTAAGACTCTTGACTACATCGGGTATTTTATCCATATCGGATAAGTTGTTCTGATATATAGGAACAATACCTTGGTCCACACCAGGGAAGTGGTCGGCGTTAGGGTTCAAGGCTTTTTGGATTATATTGTGTCCCTGTTGCTCAAATACGCTTTGAACTATAGACGAAATAAGTGCATTAAGTTCGGGGGTTGATTGGGGCTTAGTAAGTAAGTCGTTACGAGAGCTAGTAGATTGAAATGAAACGTCTGCATCTTCGTTTTGCTGACCTGATGTAAGATTCACTATGGGAACTGTGTTGGTATTTTGGGGATTTGGATTGGTAGGACCATTATTACTGGTTGTTATACCTGATCTTAGGTCTGGCATTTTTGAAAATAGTATATTTTTTTTTTTTTTATAAACTTTAAAAGAAAAATGGAGGCAATATTTTTAATAATAAAAAAAAAAAATTTTTTTTATAAATCGTTAACAATTTGATATATGTATATATATTATTATATAATTTTTTCTTTTTCTTTTTTTGATAATAATACCTAATAAATAAAAAAAAATTATATCTTAAATTTAACCTTACATTAAAAGTGTTGCTGCATTCATGTTGATTTGTTCATTTAGATGTTCGGCTACTTGAGGCGACTTATATTGGTTCGTTTTTTTTCCGCTTTTTTTTCTTCTGTCTCTACTGGTAGGCACGGGGTATGTTCTAAAAAAGCACGGCTGCTTGAGGCGATAATCTTATTCGGAACTTAAAAACGCGACTACTTGAGGCGACTTATATTGATTTCTTTTTTCTTCACTTTTTTTTTCTTCTGTCTCTACCGATAAGCACGGAGTATGTTCTGAAAAAGCACGGCTGCTTGAGGCGATAATCTTGTTCGGAACTTAAAAACGCGACTGCTTAAGGCGACTTATATTGATTTCTTTTGTTTTCACTTTTTTTTTCTTCTGTCTCTACCGGTAAGCACGGAGTATGTTCTGAAAAAGCACGGCTGCTTGAGGCGATAATCTTGTTCGGAACTTAAAAACGCGACTGCTTAAGGCGACTTATGTTTTTATTTAATTTTTTTTTCCGCACAAACCGGTCCCTGCTCGGGCGCCAAATAAGTTTTTATTTACTTTTTTATTAAAAGAATATATTTTTTTGAGCGAGAGCTCTTTATTCATCGAATTCAAAATTACAACTAAACTCTTAAAAACTAAATTTACCTAAAGCTAACTTAACCTATGGGAGCCGCCAGCATCGTAGGTACGTGATGGAATGCGCTTTGGTGTCATCTTTTGCTTCCAGACATGTAGTCAGCATTTTGACACCTTGCGCGTGTGGGACTGTGGGAATGATTATTTGGAATCGTGGGAATGGTTGTTTGGGATTATAAGAAAATATTTGTTGCCTTAACTTATAGTTCATCAAGTAACCTACACACACACATTATTTTTTTGTTTCTCTAATTCTATCGTCACATCGCTGAGCTGAGCAGTGTGGGCTCTTTTTTTTAAGTTACTATGGACATTTAATTAACTACAGTGCCGTGCACATGAAATGCCGATTTATCTAAAGAAAAATTAGATCTTTTTTTATTTTTCTGGTTCGAGGAAGTGAATAAATTATAATTCTTCCAATTTAAAAATAAAAAAGTTCTATTATAATAGCTTAAATTACCAATTTTGTATCATTTCCTCGAACAATAAAACTGAAATTAAGTTAAAATTTTCTTTACAAATAACTCGAAGAAGGTACTTACAATGACGTCGATAAAAAGAGCACACAAATGTGGGTAGGTTAAGTCAGTTGCACTGCACTGAACATGAGCAGATGAATAAAAAAATGTATCTATGGATATTTACACACTCATGATGTGTAAATATAGATGTATGAGAACGTTAAAAACACAAATTTGTTTTTTTTTTTTACCGCAAACTATATTTTTCGGTCGCAAGAAAACGTTTCTGGGTATGAATAAAAAGAAGACAAGAAGAAAATAGAAAAAAATTTCGTTCATATAAACTAAAATTAATATTATTGTAGAAAATATGCTCAGTCCCATTGAGAAATTTTTTCATATGCTAATACTAATATTCAAAAAATGTTTGTGGTTATAATTAGCGAAGCAACACGAGCACGGGTCGGCTAGTCTAATATAAAGGCACATTTTATTTTAAATGCATCATATATATATTTCTATGAATATTCATATTCATATCACTATTTCTTCAAACTTTAATTTATTTCAAATGTTTCTTTTCTTTTCTCACAAAACGAATCAACGATAGCAAAAAGCCAATAATGGTACTTTCCCTTGTCGATTTACCCTTATTATTCACCCATATTTTATTTTTATTTCCTTCATTTCGTTCTATTCTTAAGAAAATTGTACTTTTTTTTCTCTCAACCGTAGTAAATACCAAAAATACTCCTTTTACCAAGATCGGAATCTTTCGTACGTTTCACTCCCCAAAACCCGTTTGTTTACATTGTTGTATTTGTAATTTTGACAATTAGTCCATGAATAGATGCGAGCAAAAACAAAATGGGGTGGTTAATAAGTTTTTTCAGGTTTTTCTTTTTACTTTTTTTCGATGAAAAAGTCAGTTTTAAGCTTTAATTTTGCAGTAATTTTGTTGATAGCGAACCAATGTAAATTTTTGTCTTGAAAAAAGCATGTTCAACATCAGTTTAATATATTTAATTCACTCATTTACAGCAATCACTACGAAATTCTTTAAATTTCATAATTTACTTTTGATTATTGTATCAAAGATGCGTTCGAAGAACCATCAAGTTAAGGGTGCGAGCGCAATTTATTGAATTCAAATATTTTTTTTGCAAGTAATTAAAATCTGTATCAATTTAATTAATCCAAGTATATTTATAGTTTGTTTTTAATGATTTAAGCTTGCAACTATTTTTCAATTCCATTTTGATTAATAAATATTAAATTAAAAAAAAAAGTTATAATCGAAAAATACCTCATCCATAACATTCTTGATTGATGGAAGCATATATGTATTTGCTATCAAAAAAAAATTATGCTTCAAAGGAACACCAATGTTTTAAAAAAGTGATCAGAACGATTATAGCGAACCTGTTGAATAAATGCAGAGCAAATAAAATGCAAATTTTGACATATATCACAATATGAAAACGTCTTAAAATCGTTCTGAATTCATGCACAACTAATTCAATAGAACATGTAATCGTCATGAATGATTATTGTTGACGTACAGAAGTTTTTTTTTAGTGAATTCCCACAAATTAACGCAAAATATAATTTTCATTCATTCCCTAAAAATGTTTAGTTACCAAAGTTCAAGTTCACTTATTATTGTTTGAAGGTATGTTTAGTAAAAGTGCTGCTAATAATGAAACAAATTAATGAGTTTTACGTACATGTTTTTGTTTTTCTTAATATAGTAAATACTTCCATAGATTAGATTTTATAAATACAGAACATAGAAGAAAATATATGTAATATGATGCTACTTAAGCATCCATACATAGCCCTAATCAACAACCAAAACAAACAACCGCAACAAAACATAAACAAAAAACGTACAAAAAGTATTCGTTTATTGTGTTGCAAAAAATAAAACAAACTTGCTGATCGACGTAATCATTGAAGTTCAAAGCAATTGTGACCTTAATAAACGGTCAAAAGCAATGCTTTGGATTCTCGATGAAGTAATTCGAAGCGTCATCAGAAAGTTTGTCAACAAGACGAACGTTGAACCAAAGCACAGGTGTGAAGTGCGGAAAAATGGTAATGATGACACCAATATGAAAATAAGGTGAGTAATGTTATAATATTAAGAATTAATGTAAAGTAGGTTAAGAAATGACATCAATGTGATAATAATGTAATAATGTTAAATATTTAATATTAAGGAAGTAGGTTAAGAAATTTAGTAAGTAAGCATAAAATTAATATAAATAGTTAAGTAGTTTATATTAGTAGGGCAGTCAAAAAATATAAAGAGGGCAGTCTAGAAACATTTAAAGAGAGGATATTGAAAAAGAACTGTAATCAAAAGAGAAGAAACGATACCAATAAATAATATAACACCAAAAAGGATAATAAAGAAAGGTAATTGTTGTTTCATTTCCAATTTATAAATCGGCGCTGAGCGCCTAGATCTCTGGCTTCCCTTGGCGAGCCATTAAAGCCAAGGAAACAACTACATCCCCTCCCAAAATACAATAGTTTTCAGGTATAACGCAGAGGTTAGTGTAGAAAAATATTTTTGAGAAAGCCAATAATATTTTAGGTATGTTCATTAAATAAATTTCCGCTTCGGCTAACCTTCATCAACTTTTTAGAAAAAAAAATTAGCATTAGTAGCAGCCAATTATTTTATAGCATATTTTATTGTTCACATTGTAAAATGTCTAGAAATGTTCATATGCTACAAAATTCGTAATTTTATGCGTAAACATAGAAGATAACATTATTTAGTCAAGAAGTATGGATTTTGGCGCGTATACCGGTTTTTTCTATTGGGTGTTCGGTTTCCCTATACTCTAATAAAAAAAAGTTACATAAATCTATTTATTGCACTCATTTAGTTGGTATTGTGTGGAAACAATTTGCCTATTTCTATTCCTTAAAGATGCTTTACACAAAGCAACTTATTTTTAAAACATGGTTCCCTCAAATCTCCCAGCGCTGAGATCAAACGAAGAATAACTCTTGCAAACCACTGTTTCTTTGGGTTAAGAAAGCAATTGAGTGGAAAAATCCTCTCTCGAAGGACCAAAGTGTCGCTATATAAGACCCTTATCATCCCCGTCCTGCTATACGGTGCAGAAGCATGGACTATGACAAAAGCGGATGAAAGCACCTTGGGTCGTTTCGAGAGAAAGATTCTTCGTGTGATCTACGGTCCCGTATGCATCAAAGGGGAGTGGAGGAGAAGATGGAACGACGAGCTGTACGGGCTGTACAGCGACGTAGACTTAGCCAGAAGGGTAAAAGTCCAACGACTAAGATGGCTGGGTCACGTAGAGCACATGGAAACCTATGCTCCGGCCCGGAAAGTCTTCGAATCCACACCCACAGGACAGCGCAGTAGAGGAAGACCGCGAATAAGGTGGCGCGCACAAGTGGAAGGTGACCTCACCCAACTCGGAGCGCGAAACTGGAGACATCTAGCTAGGGACCGAGCTAGATGGAGAAGTTTGTTGGGTGAGGCCCAAGTTCACACAGGACTGTAGCGCCACCTTAAGTAAGTAAGTAAGTCCCTCAAATCTCTATTCCAAAATCTAACTACAAACAAAATTCTAACTCTAACATAGTTCCTTAGAAAGAATTTTCAGGAATATTTCTGCAACAAATAAAAATAAAATTTGGTCTTGCAATTATTGAACTGCTTAAATGATGAAAATACTAATCTAATTGAGGAATCTGAACCAGCTAAAGTTGGCAATGGAACTTCACAAGTATGCTTCTCGTAGCATTTTCTGTACAAAAAAATACGGAGACACCCGCCTATTGTTTCCACCTGAACTTCTAAATTCGCCAAAAAAATACTCTAAGCAAACTTCACCTGAAAAAATTGTCTGTTTTGTTGTTTTACAAAGTATTGAGTTACACTTTTGTCCATTTCTACTTACATATACTTAACCAGTTGCAGCGCATATTGCGTTCGCAAATAATTTAAGTAAACAAAATACAGCACTAATAAATCATTTAATATGTATTTCGTCAATTTTATTTTATTTAATATACATTAACAACATTTATTTGGATTGAAATTAAAAAGCTATACAAATCTTCCAATTTAAGGCCATGTCAGCACTTCAGATTTTGTTGGTTAGGATTGTTTAGTTTTTGAACGAGGCCATAAACCATTCAAAATGAAGCATTTAGATGGGGCTGATTACTATAATGAAGCATTTTGATGGGCCTGAGGACTAAATGTGAGAATGTGTTTGGTTTTTTGCATCATTTCACGCACACTTTCGCACATTTAGTCCTCAGTAGCTTGTAGGCAAACCGAAATGTCAGTCTGAGATTCCGGTCTTGGTAATGGAGTGTTTTTGATTGTAAGCTTACTCTATAAAATATGTACATCACAGCACAGTACACAGTTCTTTGAAACAAGTGAAAAAAGTCAGACGTGGTTTCTCATATTGCAACAGGTTATGGGCCCAGTTGTGTTTATGATTTTTTTTGAGAACCACGTGCATGTACGAATTTTAAATTAAAAGTTTAATCAAAAGCTAGAAATTTTCGAAGTATCGAAAATTCTGTGCAATACCGAGAAGCATAAACAATTTTCCGACGATTAGTATTTGGGTAAATTTGCTGCACATAAAATTGCATTTTTTTTTTGATTGATTTTGGTAATTAATTCAAATACGTACATAACTGGTAATTTTATTACATACACACTTAACTGGTCATTGTCATACGGTTATCTAGATCTGATTGTGTTTGACCGTTAATATTTTTTTTTATCATAATGTCATCTGATAACAGTGAAACTAAAATTGAGAAACTGATTAATGGTGATCAGTGGAACATCTGGAAATTTCAGATAAGAATAATTTTAAGTGCATATGATGTATTGAAATATGTGACAGGAAATGAAGCTAAGCCTACTGAAGCTGAAAAATTGCTGCTGTGGAATCGTTTTGACAGTAAGGCTCAAAAAGTTATAGCCACTTCAATTGGTCCACAACCACTTTTGCATATCATGAATTGCAAATCCTCGAAGGAAATGTGGGACAAGCTTCATACTGTTTATGAGGTACAGTCAAAAGCGAGTATCCACATGCTCCAGCAGCAATTTTACAGTTTCAATAAAGATCCACAAGACGATATTGCTTTGCATATTTCCAAGTTGCAGACTATTGTGCAACAGCTTGCCGCTATAGGAGAAAAGGTTTCCGACTCAATGGTCATTACGAAAATACTTATGACCTTGCCGTCTTCATTTAGCCATTTCCATAGCGCTTGGGAATCTACAGCAACCGATAAGCAAACATTAGAGCATCTAACGAGTAGATTAGTTCTTGAAGAGCGTATTAATTCGCAAAACAATTTTTCTGAGCCAGGAGGAAGTAGTGCTTTGATAGCAAACAAACAGTTTACACCCAAGAAGTTTTTGAACAAAAGTAGACAGAATTCAAAGCCAGGAAGATGTTTCTTTTGTAAAGGCGTAGGGCATTGAAAGAACGAATGCCCAAAGAAAAAGGAGAAACAGTTTGGTGGGTCTAATTTTAATTAAAAAAAGGGAATGCGTTTGTTTGTGAGGCGATGCTGTCACAAGGTGATGCTCGAGCTGACGAGTGGTTCCTGGATTCTGGAGCGAGTGACCACATGACCAGTAGGAAAGAGTGGTTCCTTAATTACAAAGATTTTGATAAGCTTAAGTAAGGTTAGGAGATGGAAATACTATTAATGCATATGGCAGAGGGGACATAAATGTATTGTCTTTTAAAAATGTTAGCTGGGAGGAGAACCATTTGGCTGATGTTTTATATGTTCCAGATATTCGCCTCAATTTATTCTCTCTAAATTGTGCCTTAGATAAGGGTCTCCGCTTATCTTCGGATAATTTAAAATGTGAGCTCTTTAAAGAAGATTCTGTTTTAGTAGTGGGAGTTCGTGAATCGAAACTTTTCAAATTACTTTTGAAGGTCACAAGTGGCTCCAAAGATGTGGGTGCATATTTAAATTTAGCAGAAAGAGAGAAAGAAACACTTCAGATATGGCATGAACGACTCAGGCACCAACATATTGTTCAAGTAAGGAACGTTTTAAAAGCCAGAAATATTTCTTTTATAGATGATGATAAATTCTTTTGCGAGGCGTGCATGTATGGAAAACAACATCGTGTAGTTTTTCATGCAAGTGAAAATAAGCCGAGTTGCGTAGGGGAAATTGTGCATTCAGATGTATGTGGTCCAATGCGATTCTATTTGAACACAAATATATGGCCCGCAGAGACTTTAGTCAAAGAATTTATACAGAGTCAAAAACAAGGTGTTTCTTTGAAAATCAAGTCAAAAAACTTAACAGGCTTGCGCTCTTCTACCAAAACGTAAGGGGACTTAGCAAGACTGCTGACATTTTCCTTAACTCCCAATCATTTCCACTTGGCGTATTCGTTTTAACAGAAACTTGGCTTAATTCAAGCTATTCCGACACAGAACTTTTCAGTCAAGAGTTCGAAGTTTACAGAAACGATCGTCATGTTGGTAATGCAAAGGATTTAGGTGGAGGTGTTCTCATAGCGGTAAAAAATACATATTTCTCTTCTTCTGTATCTTTTCCATTTGTATTATCAATTGAACTGGTATGTGTTAAGATAATGGTACAGACTAAGACTATTTTTATTTTAAACGTCTACATTCCTCCAAAAAGTTTGGAGTCTGTTTATAGCGAACGCTCCTTGGCATTAGACTTTGTTATCAGTTTGTCCTGCTCTGACACCAATATCTTACTTCTAGGTGACTTTAATTTACCACACATTGATTGGATTCCATCGGAAGACGAATCTTGCCTTGAAGCCTCTCTCTCTTCTTCACAATTGGAACTATCTTTTCTCGATAAAATCCTTTTTACTGACTTACAGCAAACAAGCTGTATTAAAAACTCAAAAAATCGAATTCTCGATTTAGTCTTTTCTTCTGACGCTATTAGTACTCTTGTTCTAGAATCTAGATCAGGAATTACTAATATTGATAAATATCACCCCCCCATGGACATTTTTCTTGACTTAAGTAATCACCTTACTGAACACAGTAATTCCTTTGATTGCTTACATATATAATTTTGACTTCAGAAAAGCTAATTTCCAGTTGTTGTCTGAAGATTTAACCATTTCTGGAATTGCTGATAATTTAACATTTTCTAATATTGACGAAGCAGTTTCAAATTTCTATAAGATCTTTAATAATTGTTTAGAAAAAAATGTACCTTTAAAGAAATCAAGAAATACAAACTTTAGCCACCCTTGGTACACGAAAGAATTGCGTTTACTGCGTAACAAAAGAAATAAGGCATGGAAAACTTATCTCAAGACTCTGTCTCCAATCAATTTCTCTTTTTATGTTGAAGTTTTTAACGAATTTAAGTCTCTTTCAAATTTTGTATATGCTATTTATGTTTCTGATATGGGCACCTCTTTGAAAGGGAATCCTAAAAAATTTTGGAAACTTGTAAACTTAAAGAAAAAATCAGATGGCTTTCCAGTTAACTTCACTTACAAGAATCTTTCTTTAAATAAAACTGTTGATATCTGTAACGCTTTCGCAACAAATTTCCGTGAATCTTTTGTTAATAGCCCTCAAGAAATTGATGAAGTATATTTTCATAATCTTCACTCCTTTTCGCAAACTAGCTGTAGTCACATCCCTGTGCTACAGAGTACGGTCCTTGATCTTTTATCCGCGTTGAATGATGACTGCTCAGCCGGTCCCGATGGTATTCCCGCGATAATATTAAAAAAGTGTAGTAATCCTTTAGTTGAACCCCTTACGTTCTTATTCAAACTTTCTCTAAAAACAGGTAAATTTCCCAGTATATGGAAGAAGTCATTTCTTACACCAATTTTCAAGAAAGGTAACAAGGCGGATATAACAAACTACAGGCCCATTGCAAAGCTTTCTTGCATACCTAAATTGTTTGAACAAGTTGTTTGTGAAAGTGTAGCATTTTTTAGTAAAAATCTCATTTGCGAACAGCAACATGGTTTTGTGAAAAAAAGATCAACCGTTGCTAATCTCCTCACATTCTCAAACATATGTTCAAACGCTTTAGAACAAGGTTATGAAGTTGACGGTATATACACTGACTTTTCCAAAGCTTTTGACCAACTTAGCCACGGAATTATTTTATTTAAACTTAAAGCTCTTGGTTTTCCACCATTTTTCTTAGCTTGGATCAAATCATACCTTGAAAACAGATCCTATGAGGTAAAATTTAGAAATTGTCATTCTGAACCTTTTTTTGCTCAATCTGGTGTTCCCCAGGGAAGCCATCTTGGCCCTTTTCTATTCAACCTGTCTATAAACGACGTATCGTCTTGTCTACGCTCAAGTGATGTTCTTATTTTTGCTGATGACATGAAAATTTTTAAGATAATAAAGTCCACCCAAGATCGGATCCTTTCACAAGCAGACTTTGATAGTTTCACATTTTGGTGTGTCAAAAATAGCCTTACCCTCAACCCTTTTAAATGCCAGACGATAACTTTTACTAAAAAACGAATCGGTAGTGTATTTGATTATTTTATATCAAAGCAAAAACTCGGTCGCGTCTCCAAAATTAAAGATTTAGGTGTTCATTTCTGTTCCAACTTAGGATTTACACATCACATTAATTTTATTGTTAATAAAGCAAGTTCTATGCTTGGTTTTATAAAACGCTGGGCAAAGGAGTTCAATGATCCCTATGTTACTCTTTCTTTATACAATTGTCATGTTCGTCCTCATCTTGAATATGCTTCGCAGGTATGGACTCCCTATTACGAAATTCATAAGAAACGTATTGAATCAATTCAACATAATTTCATTCGCTTCGCCCTAAAGGGTCTTCCGTGGGAAGATCCTTATGATCTACCTCCCTATGAACATCGTATTCAGCTTCTTCAATTGCAACTCTCCATCAAAGGCGTGTTAATAATGATTTAATATTTTTTCATCAACTTATTAATGGTGAAATTGATGCACCTTATTTGCTGTCTTGTATACATTTAAATTACCGAGGCGGAACTCATCACCTGCGTGCTTTTGACTTCATACATATTGACTTCCATAGAACTTACTATGGAAAGAATGAAGCTTTAAGTCGAATGAGCATTTTATATAACTTAAACTGTTCATCGATAGATTTAAATTTAAATAAGGTGGGATTAAAATCATTGTTTAGAACCAGTGCTCCACGTCGAAAGTTTTGCGATCCGACAATGGCTTAGAGTATACAAATCAACAAGTTAATGAACATAGTGAATCATCTTTGCAAGAGACTGTTCGGGATTGTAAGGATGATCAGAGTGGTCATGTTGCTGCTGAAAAAGAAAAACCTACGAATAATGATGTTGTTGTTGATGTTGAGAATGAGGGTGATGAAGTCTTTGAAGATTTTGAAGTTGAGATGAATGATGCAGATAAACAAGAAGCCCGACTGAGCTTTGTTAGCTACCGATTGAGAAGTAATACCAGGATTGCTGAAAGTTATGCGAATTTTTGCGTGCAGAAAAGCTTTGCCTTCTTAGCGGAATCTTATTTACCAGATTGTTTTGAAAATGCTATGCAGTGTGAAGATGCAGCTAAATGGAAAGAGGCTATGGATGAAGAAATTGTGTCTTTGAATAAAAATGAAACCTGGGTACTGAACGCAAGCTAGTTGATACCAAAAGGATTTTCGCAATCAAGAATTCAACTGAGAATGAAGGTAAGAGATACATATAAGGCAAGATTAGTGGCTCGTGGTTTTAGCCAGCAGTTTGGGGTGGATTACTTTGAAACGTTTAGAACTGTGGCTAAATTCACTTCAATAAGGACAATTTTGGGTATAGCAGCATCCGAAAAACTCCACATTAAACAGTTCGATGTCAAAACAGCGTTCTTATACGGTGATATCAAAGAAGAAATTTATGTTCGACAACCAAGAGGATATGAGGATGGAAGCACTCGAGTTTGCAAGCTTCAAAGGAGCCTGTATGGACTAAAACAAGCCTCTAGATGCTGGAACCAAACATTTACTAAGTTTCTAAAAATGTTTAATTTTCGACCATGTGCTGCAGATCCATGTGTTTTTGTAAGCGATGAAAAGGGTAAAAAGGTTATTTTGGCAATTTATATAGATGATGGTTTGGTTGCGTCAACGGACAAATACGAAATTTTGAAGTTTTGTGAGCATCTTAAACTTAACTTCGAAATAAAGGTGTTTCCTGCCACACATTTTCTGGGATTGGAGATAAGGAGATTTCGGGACGAATCTATTCATATAAATCAATCGCAGTATGTGAAGCGTTTGATTGAGAAATTCAATATGTCGGATGCAGTACCTGTGTCTATTCCAGCAGACACATCAGAAGTTGGGAATATATCAGAAAAGTCCTCTGAAAAGATAAATTTTCCTTTTCGACAAGCAGTGGGCAGCCTTATGTATCTGATGGTGGCTACACGTCCGGATATAGCCTTTGCAGTTGGATGTGTCAGTCGCTTCCTGGATAATCCTAGTCCACATCATGTTACCATGGTCAAAAGGATAATTCGCTATCTGAAAGGGACAGCTGATCACGGTATATATTTTAAAAGCACTAAATTTAAATTTTCTTGTTTCAGTGATGCAGACTATGCTGGTGACGTAGTTACAAGGCGTTCAACCAGTGGGTTCATTTTCTTGATCGGATCAAGCTGCATCACTTGGGCTTCGCAACGCCAAAAATGCGTGGCACTTTCTACAACTGAGGCCGAATTTGTGGCTGCATGTCAAGCAGTCAAAGAGCTTGTGTGGATCCAACAACTTCTGAACGATTTGCTTAACCAAAAGATGACCGATTTTCACAAGAAAACAAAACACATAGATGTTCGATTTAACTTTATACTTGAAAAATTTGAAGGTGCGCGTTTCGAGTTAGAATATGTGCCAACGCAAAACCAAGTGGCCGATATTTTAACGAAACCATTGCCCAAAGATAAATTTCAACGATTTCGTTCTATGATGGGATTTATTGCCTTAAATAATAATAATTAATTTTTTTTTTTTGAATTGTTGAAAACATTATAAAAAGTGGGAGCGTTAAAATATTAGTTTTTATTTGATGTTTTAAATACTTAATAAGTAAACCCTATGTTGAATAATTACTTTGTTTATTTCCTTGTTTCTTTTATCTCCCACTTTCTCTTCTCTGACGTGGTTTCTCATATTGCAACACAGACCTTTCAAATTCGACTCGCGTCGTATTTGCTTATTGACGAATTCGCGGCTAAGCGAAAATAGTTATTCCTATATTCCAGTGTATTGACACTTTTGGTTTGACTTTTTTTCCTATATTCCAGTGATTTGACTCTTTTGGTTTGAAAGCTTTTCACAAATTTTGTTTTGTTTTGATTGAATTTCATAATGTATTCAATAAACAATATTAAATTTAAAAAATTGAATCAATTATGGTGTATGTATATTTGTAAACTGGTTTTAGCCCGACTTTCAGGACCGACGAGTATTCCCGTTGCAATTTCTTATTTTCCTTCATAAACTCGACGAGAGCCAAAAATTGATGTCGATTTGTTTGCTTGTTTTTATCGTTCCTTGTATGAATTTTAAAATTATATATTTTATTGTAGATTGTGAATAAATTATAAGAAAATTAATATAAAGCTAACTCACATTTTTATATACATAAATACAATCAAGTAAGAATCCACGAAATCGAATAGTGAATAATAATAAACACTCTTTCGCCTGCGAATCCGCCAAAAAAAAGCTGTCAGATTTCAACTCGCCAAAAAAACATTGTAACATTTCAAATTCGCCTTCGAATTCGTTATTTAAAAATGGCAAACTCGCTAGCAAAACGATTCGCCGCGAATCCCATAACCAGGCCCCTGTACTTTTAAAAGATTTAAAGTTGTATGAATTGAAAACTAAAACTAGTGTTTGTTCTAACAAAGTTCAAAACTTTTCTCTTTTTTTTGTTGCTAATTTGCATTCAAAAGCACATGCAGGTGCAGGTGGAAGAATGCTTCGAAATGTTGGTCAGATGCTTGTGATTTTTTGACTTCTGAAAATTCGATTTTTTCTAAAACAATGTAATATAAAATAAAAATTCAAGGAATCAACAATGGCAACAATGTTTTTTTTTGTAATATTTGTTCAGATCCCCTTTTGGAACAGTGGATTGAAGTTTTCAGTTATATTTACTTTATTCAACGATTTTTATTTCAATAATAATGAGGACAATAGTAATATTTAATAAATCATAATTATAATAAAAAAAAATCATTAGATTCATTATTTATAAAGTTTTTGTTTTATGTTGCTGCATCATTCAATGTATAGATATACATATATTGATAGAAGCGTATACATATACATATATATATATTTACATATAAATATATTGTATGTATTTTAATGTTTAATTAACTTAAAGAGGAATTTCTTTATTTGCATGTTTTACATATTCATTGTTTTTAATAATTATCATTGAGTATGAAGGTTTCAATAATATTATTTTTGTATATAATATATATTAGTTTGTTGTTATTATTTTTTAAGTTTAGGGATTATCTCCATAATCACGATCTCCAACATTAATTCGGCCTTCCGCGGCTGTAACTGAAAATCCAAGAATACGAGCATCCAGTTTGGTCATTTTACTTTTTTTTATTTTTTTCTGTTTTCCCTGCAAATTTAAGATTAAAATGTTGTTGTTTTTTTTTGTCATTTTTAATTCATTTTCGGTAATGATTCTGCGTGCGGTGCGTGTTAAAAATTAAAAAGGTTCTACTTTATCTACAAGGAAGTTTGGTTAATACGCATTGTAAAGAATAAAAAACAACATTGGAACACATGAAACATCTACAACTAAACAAAAACGAAAAAAGCAGCAAAAATTCACATTCACTCTTAGCATTTACTGTTTCATAATTTGAAATATGATTGATAACGGTAATGCTTTTCTCACATTCATACTTTTAAATAATACAAGACTTTAGCTTAATTCCAGAAATTCAACCCGCCCACTTTTAGACACTATTTCACTAGTTTCGGTTTATTAAAATAATAATTCAGACGAAATTCCTGCTTTCTAGATTTATTATTCTTGGTTGGTTTTGTTATTTTAAACTTAAGGATATATCACCGAACATCACTTATTAATTTTAAACGATACTAGTCACTTGACAATTTCATTGATACACGATACCGTGGAAGACGAAAACATGTTCCAACTTCTAAGTATTTTTTTTCCATCTTACTTCGATCACTGACACTTGTGTTTATTTATTTGATCGGTAACAAAAAATCTCTCCTCCAATCAATCCATAAGGACAAGTCATAGATACGAAGTGACATATTTTAATGGACTCATTTTTAAAGTACAGCGATCAAATTCTTTATAACGATAGGAGTTCATGCCTATAAAGACAAAAGTTGGTAACCTGAGATTATACACTCAGGCGACGTAATATTCACCCAATTTTCAAACATTTGTTAGCACTTATGTACATACCTATTCTCGCCATAGAAGTCTTGTCCTGGCTTAAAGAAAACATCTGATATCCGTATTTTCTGAGATAGTCAGGCCACTATCAACTCTCTGGACTCTGTCTCTACAAACTCTTTAATAGTCCACAACTGTCGATTATCCCTAATGGAGATCGCACAACAGTTTAATATTTCTCTTTGCTGGGTGCCGGGCCATAGAAGCATTCCAGGAAACTGTAAGGCAGATGAACTCGCCAGGAATGGAAAAGTACAACCCATTCTACCACGTTTGGCAAATGCTGGTATACCAATCGCTACATGTAAACTATTGCTAATGCAGGACGCTATCAAGAAGGCAAACACCAGGTGGAATAACATCACCACGTCAGGTCACAAAAAACATCTGGCCTACACTAGATTTAAAGCGATCAAGGTCCTTGCTATCAGATCGCATATAAGCTCGATGATTGGTGTCATAACCGGGCATTGCAAATAGGAAAGCACGCCACGCGGCTAGGCGTATTCTTCAAATGACTTTTGCAGAAGCTGTATGGATGAGGAAGAGGAGGAAACAGTTTTTCACCTTCTCTGTACATGCCCTGCTCTAGCTCAAAAACGCAGGAATTACCTAGGAGGATTCTTCCATAACGATCTAAATCATATTAACATAATCAGCCCCTCGTAAGGGTTTCAAACTGGTTTCATTGAGCTTAAAAGAAAGCCTCATGATTCATGTGGTATCACAATGGGCCATTAAACTGGCCTAAGTGTGTCCTACTCCATCACGGACAGCCACATTAACCTAACCTAGTCCCGCCATAAGTTCTTTTACGAAAATTCAAAACGTTGTTGTCTATAACACCCATTTGATTTAAAACAGTTATCTTATGTTTGTAGCAGCCGTAGGGTAATGTTTAGTTTGCAGGACTGTCATGCCAGAGATCTGGGTTCATTCCTTGTGTTACCCAAGATTTTTTCACGGTTATTGAATGAAGTGAACCACTTAAGAAATTAGAATCATAATAACTGCTTTAAATAGGTACGGAATTCTAGCGAAATGGTCTTGTTTTCTCTTAAATCCTTTTCTATTTTCCAAATTCTCGCACTGTACTCGAAACTTTAAACAAACTAAAGTAAGTAATAACCTCTTTAGTGTGTGCAAGTCATTAACAAAAACTAGGGACCGCAATGATATTCATGAATCAGGTTCTCCTTTGGTTCTCACAGGAATTTGTAAAGTCTTAAGATAGATTTCACCGAAAACTGTTAAAAATATTAATAAAAATAGTCCGTGCTACTATAGGCTAATGAAAATAAACAAAAGAACTATCTATAAAGCTTAGGTCGGCCATTTGCTTAATATTATTATTTTTCGGGTATTAAACAAATATTGTTTCTTATTAAGTAATTGGGGTTCCATACCAAATACAACAAATCGGTAGAGAACCAGTCCTAGTGACTTACAACTCTCAACCATTCCTGTGTGCGAGTAATTGCAGGGATGGAGGGGACCTACAGTCGAATCCAAACGGCTAATTTGAGAAAGCACTTTTCATGGCAAGTATTACACTTAGAGAATTTGTGAATTCCTCGCAAGAGGCAGTACCCGTGAAAAAAACTTTAGGTGGCACAGGCAGGGATCGAACCCAAGACCTCTCGCATGACAGTACAACGCACTAATCATCATGCCACGGGTACCACGCGTGGTATTAATCTACTTAAATTGTAATTGTTACCATTCCATAAGAAATTATAGTATGATGAAATTCTGAAAGGATGGAACTTGAAATAAAGGGTGATTTTTTAGCTATTATCTTTTTGGCAACACTGGTTTAAACAGCTGACGCACGTTTCGTGTTTTGTTTCACTGTCAAACATCTTCAGTTTGGTTTATAATTTAACCATGAATCGTCTTACAAACGAACAACGCTTGTAAATTATTACACTTATTGAATTTTATTATCAAAATGTGTGCTCTGTTAAGAAAGTTCATCGCACGCTTCTTCCATTTTATGGTCAGTTTAATCGACCCACTGAAGCGGCTATTCAGGCTATTGTGACTAAATTTCGCACCAAATTTACATTGTTGGACATTAAACCACCAACACGCTTACGTAGAGAGCGAACTGAAGAAAATATCGCAGCTGTATTCATCGACGAAGCTCATTTTTGTCTCAATGGGTACGTAAATAAGCAGAATTGTCGATTTTGGAGTGTTTATCAGCCAGAAACATTGCAAGAGCTACCAATGCATTCAGAAAAAGTCAGTTTGGTGCGTTTTATGGGCTGGTGGTATCATTGGACCGTACTTCTTAAAAGATGATGCGAATAGTAACGTAACTGTGAATGGTGAGCGCTACCGTGAGATGATATCCAACTTTTTTTTGCTCAAAATGCAAGAGCTTGACTTGCATGACATGTGATTTCAACAAGACGGTGCCACATCCACACAGCGGGCGCAACAATGGACTAAGTGAGAGGCAAGTTCGGTGAACATTTTATTTCACGTTCGGGACCGGTCAATTGGCCGCCTAGATCGTGCAATTTAACGCCTTTAGACTACTTTTTTGTGGGCTATGTTAAAGCTTATGCCTATACAGACAAGCCCGCTTCAATTGACGCATTGGAAGACAACACTGAAGCATTTATTCGTGAGATACCGGCCGAAATGTTGGAAAGAGTATGCCAAAATTGGACTAAGCGGATGGGCCATTTGAGGCGCAGTCAAGGTCAACATTTGCATGAAATAATCTTCAAACATTAAATTACATGGACCGTACTATCGATTCAAATAAAGATTTCATGCATTTTTCTGAATTGTATGTGTTTTTTTTTGAAAAACTTTCTATAGTTTTTAAAAAATCACCCCTTACAAACAAAAAAGAAAATTGGAATTTTGTTAAAATTCGCAAGAACCGTTTAAGGCGTAGTATTATCCCACTTGCTCAGAAATGGTATGAACTAAAATTTAAACTTTAAAGTATTTCAGAATAATAATCAGAAGACTGGTCCAAAATAAGAACCCGAAAACTTGAGAGGATACACTTAAAGGGCATATTACACTCCTTTATTCATCTTTGTCGTTTTTTATATCTCCCTTTCCTCACTTCCTGTTCATAATTCGTATTTTTTTGTTCTCCAACTTCCGCAACTTCTTTCATTCTCTCTACTCGATCTTTTGTCTCACTCTCTCCTGAACAAATGCTGTCCCTCTATATTTATTCCTCTCTCTTGCTCTCATGTTTAATTTTTAATCTTTTCTGATGCTCTCAATACTTAACTTTCTCTCTCGTTTTGTTATTCTCTTGATAATTAACTTTCACTCTTTTTCAACGAATACTGAATCTGCACTCATCTGATTCAAAAATCCCTATAATCCAGTCAAACCAACCAAGCAAACCAAAAACTAATTACCTTATTATCAAAAGAGTCATTACCGGACGGATTGATTGCCGGTGCTGGCTTGCACATGTCATCAATATGTGCATTTTGTGCTCGCTGCAAGTTTTTATATTTGCTTCTTCGTTCTAAAAATTGTTTAGCAAATTCAGCAAATTCTTTGTTCTCACCTTGAAAGAATAAAAAATATATTATTGTTGAAAAATTAAATCGCAAACGTACCTAAATACATTCGGACATAATCCTTTACTTCAAAAGGTGATTCCAAGTCTTGAAGAAAAGTGACAAAGGTTGGAACTGAAAAATACAAATTATTAAAAATAACATGTTTTCGGAAATTTTTAGTTCAAAATCATTTATGCACCAAGAAAATGTAGGATACATAACAATATTCACTATAATCTATACTTAATATTATAAATGTGAAAGTAACTCTGTCTGTCTGTCTGTCTGTTACTCAATCACGCCTAAACTACTGAACCAATTTGCATGAAATTTGGTATGGAGATATTTTGATACCCGAGAAAGGACATAGGCTACTTTTTACCCCGGGAAAATGACGCATTCCCATGGGAAAATTCAGGTGGGCCGATCGCTTTTACGCCTAAACTACTGAACAGATTTAAATGAAATTTGGTAAGGAGATAGTTTGAGACTTAAGAAAAGACATGAGCTTTTGACCTCGGGAAAACAACGCATTCCCATGGGAAAAATTACTTTCCGGGGAATCTGATCGCTTTCACTCCTAAATTACCAAAGATTTGAATAATATTTGGATAAAATTGGTATTACAAACAAAAACAACGCATTCCCAACCCTTATGAAGTAAGTCGTCGAATATGTTAAACTTATCATACACGTATATCCACGCGGGCTTCGCGCGCCACGTGCCTCAAGCCCTCAACGTTAGACGCAAACTGTGGCTCCCACCAAGTTCCTCAAATAATAATAATTTTAAACCTTAACTTTGCTATGCTCAACCTTTCATCGCCAAACACGAGCCATGTATGTAGGTACAGCAAATAATTCACTGCGTCTGTCTTCTACTTCTGATAATTCTGTTTTGGCTGTGGCGCGGGGCGAGTGCGCGGGCGGGGGTCGCACGCGGTAGACGAGGCAGGTGGCGGTGGCGGTAGTGCGGCTAGGGCGGTGTTCCAGTCCTGTTAATGAGAAATCTTGACGCACCAAAGTTATGTAATGGTACACGGCTACAGATTACTCACCTAGGACGAAATTTTATAAAAGCTATAATCATGACTGGAATAGCAAAAGGAAAAAATGATTTAATTCCTCGCATTCCGATAATTCCAACCGATTTGCGTTTCAGTTTAATAGAGTGCAGTTTCCTCTGGCCAAGAAAGGAAAAACAAAAAATGTCGTTTATAAAAATGTATATGACAATCACACTTAGCCTCATCCCATCTCGGCACAATTCAAACATACGTACAAAAAAGCACAGCTCAGGTTTTTGCATACTACTATCACAGATAATAATTTTATACAGATGTCTCATCCCTGCAGGAAAAAATGAAACATTTTTTTCCCTTAACAGACAAGCCTTAACAGACAAGAGCTTTTAAAAATAAAGCTGAGAAAGCTCTTTTTGCCTTGCATATTTTTTTTTTCTTTTTAGAAACTTTTCTCTTCTCTTTTGTCATTTTGTTTGCCAATGAATACAAAAACAAAGTTCGGTCCATTGGAAACAAATGTAAACAACCCTATTTTTTTACAAAGAAGTATATGGGAGTTGATGTAGGTTATGTCTGTATCTTGTTTTATTATGCGCGTTTTGGTGCGTAAAAGAAGAAAGGGGTGATAATTTTTGTTTATTTTTTTGTGAATGTTAGATTGTTAGGTGTCCGGTAAGGAGAATAGAAGAAGTTGCTTGTGTATTGATATATGAAAATTGTGTGGGCAAGTAGGGACAAGTGAATGTGCACATGACTTGGTTTCTGTGTTTTCTATTTTTAACTTCCCATATGAAGATATTTTAATGGGTCCGATTTGTCGAATTGAAAATTTTGACATTTCTCGACGTTTCAAGGTCCCTAGAGTCGAAATAAAAGATTTTTAGAAAGATGTCTGTGCATGCCTGTGTACGTGCGTCGTCCATAGCTCAAGAATTTTGAGAAACATCAAGTTAACAGTTTCCTTACAAAATATAAAAACATTATCTACTAAAACTTAGTAAAAATTTACTTTCGACTCAAATATGTTTACAAAAATTAAAAATATTGGCTTCAAACTAATTTTATCTCACAAAAAATATTGTTTTCGATATTCAATAATTTTTTTATAAGAATCCAACAGTCCGTTTTTTCATAAAAAAAATCTACAAGTACGCAACATGGGTAAAAAATGATGGTCGTTTCTCGATATCTCGTGAACGATAGAAGATATTGACTTCAAATTAATGTAATTCATCCAATTTGTATTTGTTTATATAAGAAATAAAAGCTTTTAAGAAATGTGATGTATAATGTCCCATCTCTAAGCATACTTGTCTAAACAACAATTATCTCAAAATGAACATTAAAATGAATGACTAAGCATAACATAATCGGCTAGCGTGGTGGTCTCGCTCTTTGATAGTTTTTCTTAGTCTTCCAGTTCACTTTGTAAGCTCAAATAAAGAACACTGAAATCTTAATAAAAGTCTTTCAATAATATAACAAAATGCTACTTAAATTGGTAAAAATTGAATTTCGACTCAAATATCATTTCAAAACTTTGAGATATTGGCCTTAAACTACTTTTATCTTTTAAAACATATTGTTGTCAACATTCAGTCAAATTTTGAAAAAAATCGAATTGACAGTTTTTGTACAAAAAATTAAAAACCTAAAAAAAATTAAACAAAAGTTGGTAAAAATTGTTTTTCGAAGTAAATATCTTTTCAAAAATTTGAGATTATGGCTTTAAACTAATTTTATCTTATAAAATATATTGTTTTCAATATTCAGAAAAATTTTGAGAAAAATGGAATTGACAATTTTTTACAAAATATAAAAAAAACCTAAAAAAAAATTAATAAAAAATGATTTTCGACTCAAATATATTTTCAAAACGTTGAGATATTGAATTTAAACTAATTTTATCTTTCAAAAAATATTGTTGTCAACATTCAGTAAAATTTGGATTTGGGGTGGGTGCAAGGTGGGGTGGGTGCGTGCAAAGTCTCTTTTGCATTTAAATAAGCTGGATTTAAGAAAAATAAATTTAGCCCAGGTATATCTTAATCCATATTCGATTTTTGGTAATTTTCAATTTTCTCAAGAACTAGAAGACATAAAATCATCTAGTTTTAAGTTTTTGATCAAAAACAAATAAGAGCAATGAATTCTTAAAAAAAAACAGTAGATAAACTTAAAGTTTTGAAAAATTACACTTGAAACCTTTTTTTTATCTTTTTTTTACAAATTTTGAGTTTGAAACAATTTTTTTCAAAAACTAACCATAGTTTTGACCTGATTTAAAAACAAGTTAATAGACAAAAGTGTTGACTTTAAAAAAATGTATAAAACATAGTTGTTAGTATTACCATTATTTTTTAATTATTTTTTTTTCATTTAACATACATATTTTTTTAAATTGCCCCTACGTGGGGGATAGACACCCCCCCCCCCATAGTAAAAAAATGCTTGTTTTAAACTGTTCTATACAAATCCGTCATTAAACTTTGTCGCCTAGTTTTCGTACTCTCCCCCGTTATTCTTCGTTGCACAAAATTGTTTTTGAGATAAAACCATTTTTCATTCCTAAAATTTTCGAGGTGACAAATATTTTTTTTTTCAGTTTTTTTTTTTGATTTATAAAAACCGTTAATTGAATTTTTTCCTAGTACTAGTACTAGTTTGGTACCACGTTACAATATATAATTTAAAACTTAATTCAAGTTTCTAGCTTTATTAGTTCATGAGATATTTTGGGTTAACCAAAAGTTCACCTTTTTTTAAATTGCTATGGTAAAAAAACCACACACTCAATTTTTTTGAAAGTCCTTTCTGCATCTTTCTACATTATTATCTGTATAACACAAATTATTTAAAGTCGATATCTCTTCTGGTTCTTGAGCTATGGACGACGAAAAAAACGTCGCGAACGTACGTACACACGCACGCACAGACATCTTCCCAAAAATCTTTTATTTCGACTCTAGAGACCTTAAAACGTCGAGAAATGTCAAAATTTTCAATTCGACAAATCGCACCGATTACAATAACTTGCTATGTGAAGTTAATAAATCAAAAGGAAACACGTTTTTTTTATACAGTTATGTCAAGGAAACAAACAAATCAGGGGCAATACTAATCTACAGGAAGACCCTTATTTGCACAGAAAACAGTACCTACATATTTTATTTTTTGCTGAACAAAATGTACTTGTCCATTTTTGAAGAAGTTATCTTTTAAATAATAAAAAAATAAGATCAGTTCTTTGCAACTAGAAAAAAAAATATTATTTTAATTGTTGACTCACTATGTACAATGAGGTACATATGTACATGTGCATTGTAACATGGGTACCTCATCATCCAATTGACATCAGTCAACACTTCATTACGTTTAAAAAGATATAAAACTGAAAAATGTATTCGTGGAGATTTTAGAAAATTGAAGAAAAAGATGAATTTATAAAAAAAAATCCACATGAATACACGCAGCTAGCATTTACATATCCGATTATACGAACTCGAGCTATAAAGACAACCTTGTCCTTGCTTTGTTTCTATTTTCAAAGGCAACTGTAAATTTTTTTTTCTCGTCGTCGACAAGCGATCAACTCTCCTGCACTTGTTTTCAACGCATCACCACCAACCACACCACAAAAAACCAAAATAAAACGAGTTTTGTTTTCATTTGTGAAGAATGATCGTGGTGTATTGTGTGTCTGTGCATTAGGATTATGAAAGGAAAAGAACATACAAAAATGATTTCAGTTTTTTCTTTGCCTTAGTTTTCATTCATAGGAAAGAAGACGAGTTAAAGCTTTTTGAAAAAGCTCTTTTTTTTATCTAATGAGGACGAAATCGCGGGTAAAAGCTAGTATTACATAAATATTTAATTTTTACACCAAATACAAAACAAGGTTTAGGTTTCCAAGGTTTCAAAAACGTATTAATAAAAGAACAAACATGCATAATTTAATAATATAATTCTCCAACGGAACATTACATTCACGTTATATTGAGATTTGTCTACATATTCATAAGCCAAAGCGTCCATGATTAGAATTTCTCGGGTTTAATCATACTAATGAGTCTGTACAATTTGTTAAAGCGCTGATGACATCATTATAGACAAACGACAGTAGCCCTAACAGAGAGGAACGATTAAAAAGAGGGTTATAATAAAAAATGATGTATCGGTCTTTGTGGCCGGCTACTAAGCGAAAGAGAGGGAAGGTTCTATAATATTTGCACCTAAAAAGATCAAAAACTCTTCCAAATTTTAAACGTGTCTTTCAGGAGGTACTCGCTATTTTTGAAGCCACTAGAGACCTTTTTTTAGAAAACAAAAGCTTAGACATATTTATTGATAGCCAGGAGGCAATCGAAGCCATCTCCGCAATTGCCAAAAAGTTAAAACTGTGTAGGACAGTGCCGTAGTGAGCTACGTTTACCAAGCCGCTTTAGTGGTTTTCCGATAAATCACAAAAAGTTTGTTATAATATGCAACCACAAATAACTATAGGCAGTTGTCTCAACGCTGGTCCTAAGAAAATTGTATTAGCTACATAAAAAAAAACATATACATATAAACATATAGCTATACAATAACATAAGCGAACATCATCATGTCGTGATATCAATTGGTATTTAATTTTAAATATTTTGTTATGTATCAGCACTATTATCTTAGGCATACTGACTACAAGATCCAACACAATCGGATCTAGAACACTATTACAATTTTCTTTGACTGCACCAAAAATGATGTCGATTTTCGATATAGAATCCAACTACAGATTCTAAGTGTAATTCAGTTTAAATGACTACGCTGTCCATTTCATAAAATCAATGTTTTTCAATTTCTGGAGCACAAAATTGCCAGTGATATTCTTTCATACCGATTTCTTTTAATACAAATAAACCAAAATCTTGAAATTTTATTTAAGAGAATGAAAAACATTTCATGTAATGCAGCTTTCATTTACAGCAGCACGCCTTTTTTTATTTGATAGATATGTGCAAATAAATAATAATTATCGCAATTTTAGATCGAAAAAACATTTACTTCTATTTTAAATTAATTTCATAGTTCGTTTAAACTATAAAAATAAAACAGGCAAGAATGGTCCATTTTTACATTTCTTCCCTGTTTTTTGTTTCAGTGTTGCCGTACTCGCTATTTTTTTTTTGGGATTTTATTGGATTTTTTTTAGATTTTTTAAATTTCTTGAATTCAAGGGGGGCATTCAAATGCAAAAGAAAATTTGCATATACCCAACCCCACAAATCAGGATGGTACAGTATGTCAAGCATTGTACCATCCATTAAAAAAAACTTTTTGGGTGTGCACAGTGGTTCAACAAACAAAATAAAAAAGCAGGGTTAAATCTGAAAAAAAAAAAAAACATTTTTTTATGACTTCACGATGTTTCCTCGCCTTAATATTGAGACCCCAACTTAACTTTTTTTAAAAATCAGAAGGATATTCGTGCAGCGGTAATGGAAAGTCGAAAGTAATTGATAAGACCATCCTTGAGCTGAATGGCCCCGGCAAGCTTTAAATTTTTTCTAGAAAAATAATACTTCACACATTATTCTATTCAGAAATTTAAGAAGCAGAGACTTTTATGAGCTTGTTTTAGTAACTTGAACTTTAAGGTAAAACGTCAAAGTTTTTTGAGTCACCAAAAAGTTCATTACATGAATAAAAATCTAGATTATACACAATATTACATAATTAATACCTTAAGTATTATGATTCTATGCTAAAAAGCGAACGGATTTATATTATGTATCAAAGTTCTCAATGCTTGCTCTTCGTGTAACTATAACTAATCTAGCGACGATAAAAATAACGGCGTATAAATGATCCCTAACTCATTTATAATTTTTAAATTTTATAGATTTACATACCATCAACTTTGGTATTCATGGCATTAAGCGTCTTTATACACCATCCATTGAATTCACTCTGGAGGTCATCGTGCTTGTTTACATGATTGTTGGCATCATTGGACGATGAAACAGTACATTGTGATGGTGACGAAGAAGACGGGATACTGGACGAGGTAGCTGATCCGGAAATAATTTTGCTAGAACCCTTTGTTTTGCCTTTGTCGTTTGCATTCATATTACCACCATGTAGTTTAATCGAAGCATTTTGTTGCTTTAAATTGTTATTGCCGCCCGAATTATTATTAGACATGCTTACATTTGTCCAATTAGTTGATGATGAATTGACCACACTTGAAAGAGTTTGGCTTTTGCTAAGATTTCGCCCACCACCAATTGCCGGTACTGATGATGCATTTGTAGAAGAAGAAGTATTGGGGACGTTTTGTTTGCTTGACGAATTCTGACCAACAATTTTAGCAGTAGTAACGGAAGTAGCTGGAGTCCCTGTAGATGGTACCGAATTGGTAGTAGCAAACTTAACAGGTTCTTCCCAGAAGCCTGAGGTGCTATTGTTTGCACCCCAAACTTTAGAACTCCAAATCATAGCAAATGGATTCGAAGAGGAAACGTTAGTAGTAGCTGTTGCAGTGGACTGTTCTTGTTCCCTGCGACGTTGCAACTCAGCATTGGCAACTTGATCAGAAGCTAAACGTTTGGCTTCTTCTGCTTGTATTTCAGCAAGCGACTTAACAGCAACTGGTGCTGCATTCCACGTAAGTAAGTTGTCTGATGATTCTGCTGATGCGGCTATGCGCATTTGCTTGTCCATTAACTCCATTAAGCGCTGCTGATCGGCACGTCTTTCTCGTCGTTCCGCCTTTTGAATCTCGGCTAGGCTTGGCCCGGGGCCGGAAGCAATTGTGGCATGGGTGTTAGTCGACCATGGAGCTACAGATGTTTGAAGACGTTCCTGTTTTGACATTGTGCTGCTACTTGAAACTCCAGTTTGCTTTCCATTACCGGTTGTATTAGAGTTCGAACCACTTCCAGCGTTGCTAAGCATTGCTTTACGGCGATGAGCGTAAATTTCCTTCTGGCGCTCCTTCTCTTCAGTAACTTGACGGCGTTTCTCATCTTCCACCAGCTGCAATCGCTTTTTCTCATCTTCCTGCTGTTGGCGTTTTTTCTCTTCCTTTTGTTTGCGTTTCTCTTCGGTAGCTTCGCGTCGTCGTTCTTCATCAGTAACGACAATTAACTGTGAGGCCTGCAATTGCTTATTTTTGTTTGAAGAATCAATAACTTTGTCACTGTTTGATTTTTGCTGTTTACTATTGCGTTTGTTGATGTTGTTCTGGGGGCTAGTTACTTGATTGCCACCACTGACAATTATTGCCAGTTGTTCTTGTTGATGATGTTGCTGTTGTGGTAGATGTTGTTTTTGTTGTTGCTGTTTTTGCTGTTGTTTTTGTTGTTGTTGTGGTGGTTGTTGTTGTTGTGGTGGTTGTTGTTGTTGTGGTGGTTGCTGTTCTTGTTGGTGTTGCTGGTGCTGTTGTTGCTGCTGTTGTAGTAATTGTTGTTGTTGTAATTGATGTTGCTGCTGTTGTTGTTGTTCTTGTCGTTCTGGTTGTTGTTGTTGTTGTTGTTGTCGTTGTTGTTGTTGTTGTTGTTGTTGTTGCAGCTTAGCATTATTAAGAATGTCCTCTTGATGAGCTGTCTTCAACTTCTCGGTATTTTTATTACTATTGTTAGTCTCTACTTTAATCTCATCAATCGTATGACGTATTGTCGAAGAAATTGCTGTAACAGCAACATTAGCATTCGAATTTTGTTCCACTAATATTTGCCCATCCTTGGTGTTTGCCATGGTTATGTTGCTGTTCCCATCTTGTTGTGGCGGTTGCTGCTGTGTTAGGGATTGTTGCAAAGACTGTTGTTTTGGCTGCATTGTCACAAAATTGTTTTCAATCTTAGAGTTGTGGTGCTGTAAAATTAGTTGTTGCTGATTGCCAGGATCAGCATTAGTCCACATTGTAACAGGTGGCTTATTACCTAATACTGCACCTTGGAGCTGATGTTGAGGTGCTGCTACTGAATTTGCCATAATGGGCCACTGATTTGCGACAACTGGTTTTAATTGCCGCTGTGCTGCAGACTGCTGTTGCTGCAGCTGAATTGGTTGCTGAGGAATTTGACCGTGTGGCATCATGTGCTGAGGCCATTGCGGAACCATATTAACGACTGAACCTGCCATTACTTGCGGACCTCCACGAGAGAGCATTTCCGACCCGAAATCATTTGGTGGAGGAAGTGGAGCTTGAATCCCGCCCACGGTTCGGAGGCTGCCTTGACGTAACATCATGCGTAAATTCAATTCATTCAAAATATCGGCGTTAAGTTGTTCTTCGCCAGGAGCAGTGTTTACAGATGTATCAACGGGAGTATAAGCACCGCGGTAGGAAACATTCGGAAACTGCGGCTGTTGTTGGTGCTGTTTTTGTTTTTGGTGTTGGAGTTGCTGGTGTGGTAGTTTTTGTTGTTGTTGTAGTTGCAGTTGTAGTATATGTTGTTGTTGTGTTTGTTGCTGTTCTTGTTGTTGTTGTGTTTGGTGGTGTAGTAGTTGTTGCTGTTGTTCTTGCTCTTGTTCTTGTTGATGTTGTTGTTGTTGTTGTTGTTGTTGTTGTTGTTGTTGTTGTTGTTGTTGTTGTTGTTGTTGTTGTTGTCGTTGTTGTTGTTGTTGTTCTTGTCGTTGTTGTTCTTGATGCTGCTCTTGTTGATCTTGGTGTTGCTGCTGCTGTTTTTCTTGTTTTTCTTGTTGGTGTTGTTGATGTTGTTGGTGGTGTTGCTGTTGTTGTTGGTGTTGTTGTTGATGCTGTTGTTGGTGTTGTTGTTGGTGTTGTTGTTGGTGTTGTTGTTGGTGGTGTTGTTGTTGGTGTTGTTGGTGTTGTTGTTGTTGGTGTTGGTGTTGTTGTTGTTGTTGTTGTTGGTGTTGTTGTTGGTGTTGTTGTTGGTGTTGTTGTTGTTGTTGGTGTTGTTGTTGGTGTTGTTGTTGTTGGTGTTGTTGTTGAAGGTAATCATCCTGCTCTTGGAAGGTTTGTGCTTGTTGCTGCTGCTTTTGCAATTGCTGCTGATGTAACTGTTGTTGTTGCTGCTGATGTTGTATATGTTGCTGTTGGAATTGTTGCAATTGCGCATCAAGTGGAGAAATCCCGTAAGAATCCTTCTTTGAACATTCTGCAATAACATCATATAATTGATTTCCGGCAGTAGGATTCAAAGATGCCAGGGAATTACTGAGTCCAGTAAAACTCGTTAAATGCTCTGGCAAACCAAGCATATGAACTTTCTGTCTCACAATTCCAGTTCTCTCGTTCTGCGGAAGGCGATTAAATGATTCTTTGTTCGAGAATTCAGCTAACACAACCATCTCCTGATGTCGAATATACTGCTCTTGGAGCATTTGAAAATGAACATTTAACATTTGTGACATATCCATGGGATTAATCATATTTTTAACAGCACCACTAAGGGCATCGGCAGTTGCCGTAACGCTGCCTTTCAGATCGCTGGTATTCGGGCTATTGACCAGGGTAGTATTCGAAACAGACTCGTTTTGATTCTGATGCACAGCAGGATCATGTGGTGGAATTGGCATTATTGGAATAGTATTAGTCATAGAGGGATTTTCCGTTGACTGTAATGGTGGAATCAAATGTGATGACTGGAATGGCATTTGACCGCAAACCTTGATCAAATCGCCGAGTGCTGCAAATCTGGTATCACACATGCGTCGCACGTACAAATTCTCATCAAAGTATCCTGCTCGATACCACTCAATCATCTCCATCGCTGTAAATGGTCCTTGTACTTTCGATTGTGGATCACGATAGTACCACAACTCGTTGTTGGGTTTTGTAATGGGTGGTGGCATCAGTCGGGTTACAGGTGGGGGAACACTTATTGTCGACGTTGTAGTTACTTGCTGTTTTAAATGGTGCTGTTGTAGCATTGGATCAACTACGGGAAGGAACATCGGTTTGATTTTTTGGGGTGGATTTTTATACATAATAGCAGCTACTTTTGAAGCATTTGGTGCCACTTGTGCCGAAGAAAGCTCTGTAACGTTTTGCGGCATCGCCACAGCTGGTGCAACAGTCGAACTATTCGTCGAGCTTTTTAAAACTTTTTGGTCATTTGACTGAGCCGAATCGTTGTCGTCGTCCATGATCAACTTTTCAACCATATCATCCGCAACTTCCTGCATTCGATCGGACAACTCAGTTAGTGGCATCTTATGCGATGATTGTTGCAATGAAGAAGTGTTCGCAGTTGAGTTTGGCGTAGAAGTGTTTTGGGTTATAAGTTGGGACGGTGATGACGGAGTTTCAGATAAATTTTCTTCGCCTCCACCACTGCTGATTTCCAATATATTTGATGTTGAATTAACTTCCTTATTAGGGTGAAATTCGACAGATTGGTTGTTTGGATTATCATCATTGAATGTTCGTTGTTGTTCGATGATTTCGCGTTCTTTTAAATCTTTATTATTCAAAATTTCTGCTCCATCGACATGTTGCTCTGAACGAACTTGTTTTTTATCCGAACCTTTTTTATTTCGCTCATTTATGTTTGATTTATTTTGATTGGATTCGGAGGAACTGGAAGTAGTCGATGAGCAACCACTTCCTAGGCCACCACCCTCGCCACTTAGATGACGTTTGTTATCTTCCTCATCTACGGAACCATGAAAAGCTCCACTGGCATCGAATGTCCCTCCGCTATCGGTGGGATTTTCCATTGCCCATTCGGGGAGCATATCCTCAGTGTCCCATTGATGATTGATGTTAGAACTTTGATGATTATGGCGGCTATTTGCTTTAGAGCTATCAGCAGTAAGATTGCTACCACCACCCGCTCCTCCACAAGTTGCCGATGTTAATGAAGAACTTTTTGACAGACCCGAAAAATAAGTTCGTTCAGTTGTTCCAATTGTCGAATAGGATCTTTGCATTGGTGGTATGTTATAAGCATTACCATCAACAACACCATTTCCTCCATCATCATCTCTCCAACTTGTTGAACGGCCTTAATGAAATTATCAAAAAGAAGAGATACATTTTAATAATCGATTTTTACTGAGATTTGTAAGAGGTATCTGAAACTCACCCCAACGATTATTCCCAAAATTGTTCGTGCCTGACCCTCGCCACCCATCTGCACCAACGCTACTTCCGCTTGTAAGCCCACTATTAGCGTTACCACTAATATTTGATCCACTGTTGCCACCCAAGCTCACACTGCCATCTTCTTCATGTCGACTGCGACGCCAATTTTCAAGATTTCTCGCAGGATGACTGGAGAAATCTTTTCTTGGTGATGACGACGGCGAAATACTCCAATCTGGAACACCAACTGAAGATCCATCACCAGCGCTTCCATTTCGTTCGGTCCATCCTCTTTCAGGCTTACGTGGGAAAAATTTAAGACCTTTCAAGAAAATAGAAAGCTTTTGTTACCTTTAGGTTCCGAGTTTCATCTTCGAACATTGGTGTTGGTCGTGGAAATATGGGATGATAAATTGATTTTCCTCGCATACGTCCCCGGTCTACAGATCCACCGCGTCCAGTACCTCGCGTTGCAACGTTAAATGCAACTGGACTACGTTGTAACCACTGTGGACGCTGCTGCAAACAGTTATATTTTAAATAAGTTAATTCAACTTTAAAACAGAACTGTATTTCCTAAATATTAAACAAGTTCAAAAAAATATACATTGTACCTATAGCTTTTGAACTAATAATTTGAATGCTTAATTTATAATAATTTATTTATTGCACACATTTTCTTGTATGGGACCTTCAACTATATCTAACTATTATTTTCTACTAAATAAATGGTAACAAACAAACATTTATATTGGTATCTAAAAAGAACATACATTTTATGCAACTACAAAATAAATAAAGTGTACGAGATGTTCAATTGCTGCGAAAGGCCTAAATTGATAAATTTATATAGTGCATTATGATTCACAGGTCTTACAACATCAGTTACGGTTCTCTCTTCAAATTCTTTACAACTTTACCATTGATTACGACTACTACAGCCACAAAGTGAATGACCTTGTAAATTTATCGTCACACATTTTTTTCAAAGAAAAGCTACTTATGGATTGTTCATGGTTTCAAAAAACCTTACAAAATATTTTTTTAAATAATTTTCCCAAAAAACTAAAGAGATGGACTAAAGTCGAATTTTAACTATTGCCCTTGTTGACCATTGTAAGTGTCATGTTACCCAGATAAATGAAATATCATCACATGCTACAGGAGAAACAGTGTTAGTAGATATACCCACTATGGGAGATTTCGCGGTTTCGTGATGTTTTGGCGATAAAAACTGGTTCGTTAGACATTTATTTCATGTAAATTTTCTCTTTTGAGATAATGGCAAAGTGTTTTTTTTTTTAAGGTTTCGAAAGAAAATTATTAATTAAATAAAGAAAATTTTTAGAACAAATGAGTATTTTGATTCATCGAATTTTCGTTTTTAATAAGTTGCTATCAGTGCCATAAAAACCGAACCATATCAAATTTAATCGGTCCAATTTCAAAAAACAAACTTTTTAACATTTCCTCAAAATACGAATGTTTTTCTCATTTGGGGTTTATTTTTATTATTATTATCATAACTTTATTGAAATATAAAATAAATTACATAATCAAAAATTAACTAGCGAAAGCTACCAGGACTTTACGCTACCTTCATTTTTGTTTATCTTTCTTGTGATTATTCCCTTGCAAATCCATACTCCATATATACTTATACTATATACTATATACTACATACTATATACTATATACTATATACTATATACTATATACTATATACTATATACTATATACTATATACTATATACTATATACTATATACTATATACTATATACTATATACTATATACTATATACTATATACTATATACTATATACTATATACTATATACTATATACTATATACTATATACTATATACTATATACTATATACTATATACTATATACTATATACTAAATACTATATACTATATACTATATACTATATACTATATACTATATACTATATACTATATACTATATACTATATACTATATACTATATACTATATACTATATACTATATACTATATACTATATACTATATACTATATACTATATACTATATACTATATACTATATACTATATACTATATACTATATACTATATACTATATACTATATACTATATACTATATACTATATACTATATACTATATACTATATACTATATACTATATACTATATACTATACTATACTATACTATACTATACTATACTATACTATATACTATATACTATAATATACTATATACTATACTATACTATAATATTATAAATGTGAAAGTAACTCTGTCTGTCTGTCTGTTACTCAATCACGCGTAAGCTACTGAACCAATTTGCATGAAATTTGGTATGGAGATATTTTGATACCCGAGAAAGGACATGGGCTACTTTTTACCCCGGGAAAACGACGCATTCCCATGGAAAATTCAGGTGGGCAAATCGCTTTTACGCCTAAGTTGAGATTGAAGGTTGGTGTTCCAGTCCTGTTAATGAGAAATCTTGACGCACCAAAATTATGTAATGGTACACGGCTACAGATTACTCACCTAGGATGAAATAATATAAAAGCTATAATCATGACTGGAAAAGCAAAGGAAAAAATGTTTTAATTCCCCGCATTCCGATAATTCCAACCGATTTGCCGCTTCGGTTTAAAAGAGTGCAGTTTCCTCTGAAAGCAGCATTTCCAATAACAATAAATAAAGCTCAGGGGCAAACGCTGAAAGGTGCAGGTGTAAATTTGGAAAAAAAAACTGTTTTTCCCATGGACAATTATATGTAGCGGCAGGGCAAGGTGGATTCTTTTTTTTTTGGGTGCACCAGGTGGAACTGGCAAAACATTCCTTATTTCGCTAATTCTTGCTTAAATACGATCAAATAATGGTATCGCATTGGCTGTTGCAACTTCTGGCATTGCGGCAACTTTATGGGATGGAGGCAGAACAGCTCATTCAGTATTTAAACTGCCTCTAAATATTCAAAATAACCCAGACGCGGTGTGCAATATAAAAAAAAAACAATCATCCATGGCCACAGTGCCGAAACAGTGTAAAATTTTCATCTGGGATGAATGCACTATGGCACACAAACATTCGCTTGAGGCGTTGAACAGGACATTGAAAGATATAACAAAAACAAAGACAGACTATTTGGCGGCACTCTGTTACTCCTTTTGAGGTGATTTCAGACAAACACTTGACAAGATAATTAATGGAGTAATGTTGAAAAAGTACAACTGAAAGTAAATATGCGTGTTCAAATGCTTCAAGATCCATCCGCTGAAACATTCTCAAAACAACTGTTAGATATAGGCGATGAAAAAGTTACTACAGATGAAACTGGATGTAAAAAATTACCAGTTGATTTCTGCACGATTATTGATTCACAAGATGATTTTGCTTCGTAATTTGAACCCACCACGGTTGTGCAACGGCACGAGATTATTCTTAATGGCAAATTCCGAGGTGAAAATATATTATTATCCCTATTATACCCTCAGATTTGCCAATTTTATTCAAACGCCTTCAATTTCCAATTAGATTGGCATTTGCAATGACTATCAATAAGTCTCAAGGCCAAACGATGTCTGTCTGCGGCTTAGATTTTGAGCACTTCATGTTTTTCACATGGACAATTATACGTGGCGTGCTCACGAGTGGGCAAACCATCCAGTTTGTTTGTATTGGCAAAAGATGGGATCACAAAAAATATTGTACACTCTGTTGCATTAAGGGATTGATATTGATTTTTTGTAGTATTGTCATAATTAGCGATATGTACATAATTTTAAAGAACTAATTTAATAAATTAAAAGAAAATTGTTTGGTGATTTGTTATTTTAAAATTTTGTCACCGTTTACAATGCTCTATACCTCTCCCACTTATATACCACATCCTTACACACTTACAATAAGTTATTTATTTCTAGCTAAATATACTCTAGAAAATATTTATATGACAAAACAACGTTTGTCGGGTCAGCTAGTAATAAATAAGAATAAGAAACATCAAGAACATGCACCTTCAGTACAGCAGGAGTGTCCTATCAACTTTACGATGGTGCTCAAGTGAAACAAACAATTTAAGTCAGACAAGAGACAACTATCATTTTAAAAGCTCTCTTTTGAATTCTGTCCAAGAGACTCAAGTAGGTTATTAGTACACCTACCCAGATATGTTTATGTCGAATACAGGCTTTATAAATTATAGCCAGTTCAGAAGGGGTCAAACACTTCTTTTTGAAGCATTAAATTTTACAGAACTTATCACACGCTGCTGTTGGTAGCCCACATCCAAAGGACAAGGATGAGCTCAAGAAATATTTCGAAGAAGGAAAGCGTCTCAATGACCGGCAGTATAGCTTGCGTAACTATAGTCCCACTTGTGATGTTATGGTTCATCTCAACGAACAGTAGAAACAATCTTTACATCATTTTGGAGAAATAAAGATTATTACACTTGATATTTCAAAAGCATTTGATAGGGTTTGACATCAGGTCCTTTTATCGCAAAATACGTGTCTTTGATTTAAATGAATCCCTCCTATATTGGATTAGAAATTCGATTTTGCATCGTCAAAATGAACATCTCGGTAAGTGCATCACCAATTACCTCTTGTGGGACGATCATATACGCGATGTCGCCAAAAATGCCACAAGATGTTTGTGTTTTCTGAGACGATGCAAGAAATGTGTCCCTTCTTATAATCGGGCTACATCCTATAAAACGTCCAAAGCTTGAGTATAACCCCATTTTTGGGCTGGTGCTCCGGGTACATATTTAAGCCGCTTGGGCAGTATTCAATAAATCAATAAAAAAATTATTGGTGATAATAACTCAATTACATCACTACAACATCGTCGGAATTTTCCTTGCCTCACCCTCTTTGACGTTTAATGGCATATACTCTAGTCAAGTAGTCAGTTGCATTCCTCCCCTCAAACAGTTCAGCCGAAGCGCGAGTATTTTTAGGAATGCCCTTCAGTTTACCCTTGAGTTAAACTTCGGTCGTTCTGTGAAGTACAGAAATTAGTTCCTAAGCCGTACAACCTGAATTAGGACTGCCTTACCACACTTAGTATTATTCTGTCATTGCAATGTTAAATAATTCAAAACCAATGTAGACCGACATATCTTTTGCACCCCTTTCCTTTTTTCCTAAAGCTCGCACTGTGTTTCTGGCATATTAAGGTGGGTGTCCATTTGAGAGTAAACGTGCTGCGAGTCGCTCTCAGGTTGCTCTCGAGAGCGATCTCGCAAGTGGACATAGTCTGGAGAGTAGCTCGCGGAGAGTTGACTTATTACTCTCGGCATTCGATCTTTTTGAAAGTCACTCGCAAGTGGACACATGTGTTTACCACTATCCGAGATAAGCTCGCAGAATACCAACACAGTTCGTATTTTGCGAGTAGCTGTCGAGAGTAAACATGGCAAAGCAGTGGACATTGGAGGAAATCAATTAACTTATTGAAAAATATGAGTCAGTTGAATTATTGTGGAGAAGTACGGATAAATCATTTCGCGATAGAAATAAAAAAGCGTAATATTAACCGAATTTGCGGAACAGTTCTCGTGTTCTGAAACTATGTCTTTTGTTCATATAAATTTGAGTTGAAAATAAATTTTTAACTTCCCATAGGAAGTTATTGTAATCAGTCCGATTTGTCGAATTGAAAATTTTGACATTTCTCGACGTTTTAAGGTCCCTAGAGTCGAAATAAAAGATTTTTAGAGAGATGTCTGCGCGTGCGTTTGTACGTATGTATGTAAGTACGTTCGTACGTCCGTACGTTCGCGACGTTTTTTTCGTCGTCCATAGCTTAAGACTTAAAACGTGCATTTGAGACTGTGAGTAGGGATATTTTAATACAAAAAATGAAAAAATATGGTGTTAAAGGAAGAGAATTATTGTGGTTTGAATCTTATCTAAAAAATCGAGAGCAACGAGTAAAAGTTAACGGAGTAGTATCTGACGCCATTGAAGTCGACTACGGTGTTCCCCAGGGGTCTGTTTTAGGGACTCTGTCATTTACAATATACATAAATGACCTCAAAAACGTTGTAAAGTACAGTAAATTGGCTTTGTTTGCGGATGAAGCAGTTGTTTACTTATCCAGTGATAACGATGTTGACACTAGAGATAAATTACAAGAAGACTTTGACTCTATAAACCAGTGGCTTACGCAAAATAAACTAACATTGAACATTGGAAAAACAAAACTCATGGTGCTGAACGAGAGAAGTGATGACAACAACATTAAGATTGGTGGTATTTCAATTGAAAAAATAAACGAAATAAAGTATTTAGGTATAGTTTTAGACCAAAAATTATTATTCGGAAATCACATAGAATACATTTGTAAAAAAATTGCCAAAAAAGTAATAAAGGCTTCAAATAGCTTAGACAGTCACATTAAAAATGAAACTAACTTAAATATATTTAAAAAAAATGTTATCGAATTTGTAAAATCCCAGTATTAGTAAATTAGTTTTAAGTTAAATAAATCAATTATTTAAAAATATAACTTAAAGTAAATGTAAATAGAAAATATGTATGTGTTGACAGGCTTACAGATCAGTGTATGTGTTGGAAGAAATTCTTCATATTGTTGGTTTGGTGTTGAGTGGGTTTGACGGTAGGCCCTCCTTTGATAAATCTTTTGAGCTTATTTGGTGATCTGTTTGGGTTTTTTATTGAAAATATGTATGTGTTGACAGGCTTACAGATCAGTGTCAGCCTGTCAACACATACATATTTTCAATAAAAAACCCAAACAGATCACCAAATAAGCTCAAAAGTAAATGTAAATAGTTTAAATTAAACTAAATAAAGAAACTTAAACTTAAAAACTTAAGAACCAGTAGAGATATCGACATTTAAATAAATTTAGTTATACAGATAATAATGCAGAAAGATGCAGAAAGGGCTCTCAAGAAAATTGAGTGGGTGGTTTGTTTATCATAGCAATTTGACAAAAAGGTTAAAATTTTGGTTAACCCTAAATATCTCACGAACCAATAATGCTAGAGACTTGAATAAAATTTTATATTGTCACGTGATACCAAACAAATATATTTTTGGAAAAAATTCCAATCAACGGTCTTTTTTTATAAATCAAAAAAAAACTGAAAAAAAACATTTGTCACTGAAGGCTGCCGTGTGAATCACCTGCACAGATCAATTAACTTTTAGTTTTTCCTTAGAAAATGGTTTGCGATTCATATGCTTACCGGATGCTAAAAATCTAAGTGTTAGTGTTACCAGTATACGCTCGCGTACTGGTATGGCTTCCCTTGATTGGGTATCTTTTTTAAAAATTATTGGTCCAACGTTTTGTATCAAAAATTCAATTTCACTAACTGACAAACGGCAAAAATTTCGAAACTGTTGAGGATCGTCAATTTGAAGCTCTCTTGAAAAAGCAGAACTCGTACCGAATTGGTTACGACGATCTACCCACGGTTTGTCCCAACATTTTTTTTAATTCTTTTTTAAGAACAGTGCCGATAATTAAAGCAGCTGCAACCCTTCGCTTGTAAGAATACATGGCCAAATGATAATATGCTAGCAGAAGAAATCTATCAAGTGGACACGATTATGAGAGTACAATCAGCAAGAAAACTCTCAATATTCTAGCAGAGAGTTCGCGATTGCAAAATTTCTAAAATTTGGCTCTCAAATGGACAGTCTCCTGAGAGTTGCTCTCGAGAGTTAACTAGCAGAAGTACTCTCAAATGGACACGCACCATTAAAAGTATTCAAAACTCTTTGAGTGTGCGCTAATTGTAAAAAAAAACACACTTCTTCCAAATTTCTGTTCTTTAAAGAACACAAACTTCTAAAAGATGAGTCAAAGCATATACATATGTACAAACATACACATAAAACCAAGCGAATTGAACCTGGGGCCCTACTATGTAACTCGATTCTACAATGAAATTGTTAGAATTCGAAAAATTGGTACTATGTATCTATTTGACTACTTTCGAACAAACGAGAATCGAATAGTTCTAGTAGTGCCAACTATATTCTTATGAACTTTCGAATAAACGAGGAACTACGTAACTCGAAAGTAGAATTCAAAACAAAGCAAAATCGAAAATAATCACTCTACATCAAATGTGTTTGCGAGCGAAGGTTTTTTTTGTCAAAGTGTAAGTAAAATATTATCATTATTAATATGCAATTTGAATGTTTTTCATTCAACTTTTTGTGATTTGTTATTATACCACCCCAATTACATCGGGAATTCGTGATTTTTGTCAAAATTAGCGTTTGGACTTTCGTTTCTCTTCCTCATTTATTTCAAAATTCGGCAGGTATTTTTGACATGGTTTGCTGTGCACGTCCTGCGTTCTTGTCACCACCGATTTGTTTTGGTAACCTCTTGTTGCCAAAAACTTCAATGCTGCTGATAACTGAATGATAATGGGAACAGCATTTTGTCTTCTGCGAGTAGTCATGTCGGATGATATGGTGTTAAGTAAAAACATAAATCCGTCTTTAGAAAGACAATAGTTCTTAACAAAACTAAAACAAAAGTATATATTTTTCATAAAGAATGCGGTCAAATATTCTACCGTATATATAAAGGGCTGTGTGGCACGCAGCGCCGCCGTCCTGTTGAAACCTAATTTTGCCAATATCCTCCTCCATTTGTGAACATTCGTTCAACATGGCCCGATTACGATCGCCATTGACTGTCCCGGCCACAGCCCACTCCTTGCTCATTTTGGCCCAATTATACCTCTGGACCAAAATCCGCACCAAACAGTGACTCGTCTTCGGTGTATCGGCTATTCAATGTATGCGTACGGGTTTTCTGTGCCCCAAATGCGACAATTTTGCTTGTTTACTTACCCGCCAAGATCAAAATGAGCTTCATCTGAAAAGATGAAGAAGCGTATACACAACCATATTCGTTCAGCGGAAAGATAAAACTAATTATCTGTGAAATCAGACATGAGCTAAGTGTAACCATTCACGAAATAAGCACTAGTTGAAAAAAAAATGTTCGATGGCGGACCCTATACATACATATGTGTAAACCTTTTCTCACTCAGGTCCATTATTTTGGAATTATCTCTTATTCTTCTGCGTTCAATTTACTCGTACCGTTCTTCACTTCCTTGCAAATTAAACCAAATTCCAACGGTGTCCATTTTTGTTATAATTATACTTGTCCAAAAATTTCATGTTTTTTTTTTTTTTTTAAACTGTCAAACGACTCGATACTCGTTCGAAAGTAGAAATTTTTTTGAAAACAAGTTGGTATAACCGGCATTCGATTCTACTTTCATACGTAGTACGATTTGAAAGTAGAATCGGAAATGAGTTTCGAATAGAATCAAAAGTAGAATCGAGTTACATAGTAGGGCCCCTGAACTTACACTCATTCAAATCATGATTATTTTCATGACCATTCTCAAAAAATCTACTACTATAAGACATTTTTGCTAAAAAACCGCTCTCTGCAGCTTGGATTATATGGAATCTCGATTTATTCGAGAAAATATGCGTCAAGACAAGGTGTAATGGTCATCTTCTGATGAGCCCAACCATTACATCGGGGCGAAACGCATATATGAACACATGCTGGTTTATACTATTCTGTGATTTTAAATCATCTAATATATAAAATATTCCTGTCACAGTGTTAGTTGCCATACTCCTCTGAAACGGCTTTACCAATTTCAATGAAATTTTGCATAATATATTCGGTAGGTCTGAGAATAGGTTTTTATCTAATTTTTATATTCCTAAGTGTTATGGTTTAATTGCATCAACATCGTACACGGTGCAACGATTTTACGATAGTATTCAGTGACGCTATATACAATGAAGCATTGATTGCTATTGAGGATATTTGCATTATCATTGCCAACTTACCACTCAGTCATTTCGGTATGCATTCACAAACCAAAAAAAAAAAAAATTCAGCGATTGTTGCTCGCAATGTCCCACTAATGAATGAAGAGCAAAGAACCATTTATGACCACATCATGCTCGCAGTTTTGGCAAGACAAGGTGGATTCTTTTTTTTGGATGCACCAGTTGGAACTGGCAAAACATTCCTTATTTCGCTAATTCTTGCTAAAACAGTGTAAAATTTATAATCTGGGATAAATGCACTATGGCACACAAACATTCGCTTGAGGCGTTGAACAGGACATTGAAAGTTAAAAAAAAACAACGACAGACGAAACAGGATGCATAAAATTACCGGTCGATTTCTGCTAGATTATTGATTCACAAGATGCTCTCATTGACCAGATATTTCCCGATTTACAGAGAAAATATATCGATCATGAGTGGCCGACAAAAAGAGCCATCTTAGCAGCAAAAAATGTGGATGTCAACGAATTAAATCTCAAGATACAACATTTGTTACCAGGAGACTTGGTGTCATACAAATCTATTGATACAGTTTTGTGATATCACCGAACCTGTAAATTATTCAACTGAGTTTTTGAACTCATTGGATGTACCAGTCATGCCACCGCAAAATTTACAACTGAAGGTTGGATCTCCGGTAATTTTGTTTGTCATTTGAACCCACCACGGTTGTGCAAAGGCACGCGATTAGGTAGGTAGAAATGGCGATCTCAGGGCAGACCTAGCCTGAGATCCAATTAGCGCTGTAGTGCGCCGTTTTGATACCAAAACTCGTTTGACCTATGAAAGAAAGGAGAAGATTTATAGCGATTAAATTAGAGCCACTTTGTCGCATTGAGAAAAGAGATTAGGTCTCCAATCTTTGTCTCAGATAGCTCATCCAGTTCGTGAAAGAATGCTTTCCCAAAGCATTTCATTCTGGTGTTTGCCAAGGCAGGACATTTGCAGAGGAAATGGATTATCGTTTCACTTTCTCTTTGGTCGCAGCAACTACGGCAAAAGGTGTTGTAAGAGATACCCAACTTCTCTGCATGAACTCCTATGGGCCAATGTCCGGTACAAACCGCAACAATCCTGGCTATATCTTGCCTTGGCCTGTGTAGAAGATCGTTTGTACGGGTTTTATTATAGGTGGGCCATATCTTCCTAGATATAATGCAGTTGGGTAAACTGCTCCACCTTCGGTTAGATTCAGTTTGGTAGATGGAGAAGATTTTACCCTTCATAGCACCAAGAGGAATGTTAACCATTTCCGCAAGTGAGCTATGAAGGGCCGATCCTTGCCTGGCTAGCTCGTCAGCCCGTTCATTTCCCACGATACCACTATGGCCTGGAACCCAGATCAGGGTGACACCGAGGTTAATGTTCAGGCTCGCAAGCTCATCGCGACATTGCTGGACCAATTTAGATGAGGATGTAGCCGAGTTAATGGCTTTGATAGCTGCCTGACTGTCTGTGAAGATAGCCGCATTTCGGTTTTGGTTTGGGCTTTGTTTAAGTATCTTACATGCCTCCCTAATTGCCAGCAGTTCAGCCTGAAAAACGCTAGCAAAGTCAGGAAGCCTAAAGGATTTAGCTACATTTAGGGACTCAGAAAAGATCCCAGAACCAACTCCGCACTCCATCTTTGAGCCGTCAGTAAAGATGGTTGTATCGAAACCTATCGACACGATGTCATCCTCCCAATCTTCTCTGGATGGGAAAAAGACCTTAAAATCCCTACTAAGGCTCAAAGTAGGAGTGCAGTAGTCAGTGTCTACCGAGATAATATCTGAGGGTATCAATTTCGCTGTGTTGCTGTGACCATACGGTTTTGACATCCAGCTGTTTGATTCCTTCAGCCTAACAGCGCTGCAGGAAACCAGGTATTTAATAAAAAGGTCGATTGGTAGAAGATCCATAATAACGTTTAAGGCGTCCGTTGGGCAAGTACGCATGGCCCCTGTGGTGCCAACGCAAGCTGTTCTCTGAACCTTCTTTAGCTTATCGATATTATAGGCTTTGCTTAGAGCAGGCCACCACACAATCGAACCATAAGTTAAGATTGGACGTACTACGGCTGTGTACGTCCATAAAATCATCTTCGACTGAAGTCCCCACTTTTTGCCGAAAGTTTTGCTGCAGGCGTAGAAGGCAACACAGGCCTTCTTAACCCGCACTTCAATATTTCGTTTCCAGTTTAGTTTAGGGTCGAGTATAACTCCCAAATATTTTGCACTGGAAGACAATGATAGGATTTGACCGTTGAGTCGAGGTAGCGTGAAGGGCGGTACTTTAGTTTTGGTGGTAAAGAGCATCAGTTCAGTTTTACTTTGGTTAACTCCTAGACCACAACTAGTGGCCCAGCTGCTAACTTTCTTCAAAGCTGACTCCGTGATTTCACTAATCACAGAGGTGTACTTTCCTGACACCAATAGCACCAAATCATCCGCATAGGCTACCGCCTTCACTCCACATCTCTCTAATTTAACGAGAATTGTATCCATGACCAGAAGCCACAGAAGAGGCGAAAGGACACCACCCTGCGGTGTTCCCCTACTTACGTGTTTTGTTGCGGTTGTATTGCCTAGCGTGGCTTGAATCTTCCTACCACTGAGCATGGAAAGTAAAGAAAGAAGGAAGGGTTTTACGGCTGTATTTAACTGGGCAAGAGACTCTAAAAGCTTTACTTATAGAAGTTTCAAAGGTTTTCACCTTTGATTCAAGGTCTACTATCGATTCTGCGAGATTCGGTATGTTGCTCAGTTTGGAATTAGCAATTTGACTGAATTTCTTCCAGTCAGTTCTTTTGGGATTTCTATAGGGCGGAGGGTTTTTCGACTCGAAATTAATTTGAAAAAGAATCCACTTGTGATCCGAGAACGAATTCAAAGGGGAAACTCTCCAATTCTCCACTAATAAATTACGGTTGTTTACTAAAGTAACATCAAGCACATCCTCCCATCCATCATAATTTTCCGAGCTCGGAAAGACGAAAGTGGGAGCATTGCCTCTGTTACAAATGGTCATATTATGTGCAATAATAAAATCAAAAAATGACTCACCTCGTTCATTGATTTCAGAGCTTCCCCAAAGGGTATGCCGAGCATTCGCGTCGCCTCCGATCAGAAGGTTTGCCTTAACGATCTTAGCTCTGTTTATAATTTTGCGCACCTCCTCCGGAGGTGATGGTACATTGTGGGCAGAATAAAAAGAGGCCAGCAGCAAACCCTGTGTATTTTCGTCTTCGAATCTGACAACTGTCAGATCAGGAGTGCTAAAATTTGGACATAAAAAACCTTTTAAATGTTTCTTAGCTAAAATACAAGTTCTGGGATTACCTTGGTCTTGGTCTGCGGTTTTATAAAAGAGGTCGTATTGGTTGTCTTGGAGGCCCCGCACCTTGAGGCCGTTTACCCACGGTTCTTGGATGACGCCAATGTCGAAATTTTCCTCCCTAAGGAAAACTCTCAGATTATCTGAAGCACACTTAGAGTGCTTCAGATTAATCTGGACGACCTTCAGCGCGTTTTTAATTTTTATTTTTGGCTGCAGAGCTAGGGCCCGGCAACTCGCTGGGGACCTCGACTCCGCTAACAGCCTCGTCGACCTCGACGATGTCATCAGCTTTGTCGGTGTCTGCTCCCTGGCTCTGCAGAATTTTAATTTTGGCATTCCTTATGCCAAAACTAAGCTTATAATCGGCTTTTTCGAGAGCCCCTAGGCTTTCCTCGCTGATCCTCAGAAGGTAAGAGGCGCTGGTCTTCTGTGGTTCTTCTGCTTTTATCACAGCCCAGTCGTGCATGGGGACCAGCGGATTTTGCCTCTGAAGACCACGGATCAAATCCTGTCCGCTTGGCTTTATGCTCATGAGCGGTAACCAAATGCGAGCCTTCGGTTGTCTAGGGATGTCCTTAGCCGGGATAAGCTTGAGCTTCAAGCCCTCCCAGGCATTGCTAACCTTAGCAATGCTTTCACTAAGGAAATCCCTAGAAAACCTGTCAGCACATTTGATCACCCTATACCCCCTGAGCATCTCGCCAGAGTCAAAACTAGGGTAGGGGCCCTCACTGTTGGTTATTGTATATGAAAACACCATCTCAGAGAGCTTGCCCTCGATAGAGTTCCACACGTTCAGCAGACCTTTGCTGTTCGTGGAGAGCTCATCCACAACTGCTACTTGGAGGTCATCCCTGACAACCTCACTAAGAGTACGCAGTTGCGCTGCTCCCGAAGATGGTGCTTTCCCTGGATTTGTCCGGCCGTCAAGCTTGCTCTTTTTCTGAGACTGGCAGATCTCTTCCTGAGACCTGTTTCGCTTAACGGCCTTTTCTCGGCTGGCCAGAAGGTTGTTGTATTCATCAACAACCTTCTGGTACTTTATTTTATCTTGGGCGTCCTTCTCATGAATCGCTCCGATCTCTTCATTCTTGGCAATCTTGGCAAGAATAAAAGAGGCCGTTTTGAAGCGGTTCTTGAGAAGAACGCCTTCCGATGGCTTTTTTGTTCGAGTTGCACTGCTACTCGAGGGTTTCGGATTGGCATGCGGTTTAGGAAGCATGGGAGTGCTATGAATAGCACTGCCCACGCGATTAGTATTTCAAAATGTTATCGAAGCCATAATTCTTAATGGCAAATTCCGATTCCACAGATGTGCCAATTTAATTCAAACGCCTTCAATTTCCAATTATTGGCATTTGCAATTACTATCAATAAGTCTCAAGGCCAAACGATGTCTGTCTGCGGCTGACAATTGAGCACTTCATGTTTTTCACACGGACAATTATACGTGGCGTGCTCTCAAGTGCGCAAACCATCCAGTTTGTTTGTATTGGCGAAAGATGGGATCATACAAAATTTTGTTCACTCTATTGCATTAAGGGATTGATATTGTTATTTTGTAGTATGATATGTATGTACATATATAATTTTAAAGAATTAATTTTAATAAATTAAAAAAATTTGTTTAGTGATTTTTTATTTTAATATTTTATCACCTTTTACAGTGATCTATACCACTCCCACTTATATTCCACATCCTTACACACTTACAATAAGTTATTTATTTCTAGCAAAATATTCTCTAGAAACTATTTATATGACACAACGTTTGTCGGGTCAGCTAGTATTTATATAAATATAAATAGTGTTCAGGAAAAAACAATTCGACTGGTAACAGTAGAATATTTCTTCTTTAAAAGTCCCATAGCAAGGATATAAAAATAGCTACAATTTATCTTCTTTGAAGACTTGTAGCAACTATATAATTCACAGTTGCTCTCGGATTATATAGAATCTCGATTTATTCGAGAAAATATGCGTCAAGACAAGGTGTAATGGTCATCTTCTGAAGAGCCCAACCATTACATCGGGGCGAAACGCCTATATGAACACATGCTGGTTTATACTATTTTGTGATTTTAAATCATATTTATATAAATATAAATAGTGTTCAGGAAAAAATATATCGACTGGTAACAGTCGAATATTTCTTCTTTAAAAGTCCCATAGCAAGGATATAAAAATATCTACAATTTATCTTCTTTGAAGACTTGTAGCAACTATATAATTCACAGTTGCTCTATGCAGCTCGGATTATATGGAATCTCGATTTATTCGAGAAAATATGCGTCAAGATAAGGTGCAATGGTTATCTTCTGATGAGCCCAACCATTACATCGGGGCGAAACGCCTATATGAACACATGCTGGTTTATACTACTTTGTGATTTTAAATCATATTTATATAAATACTAGCTGACCCGGCGAACTTCGTACCGCCTAACAGTCAATGAATGTCGTGTTACTTTTTAGCTGAACTAATTAAGGCTTTGATGAATGTAAAACAATGATACAAAATAATATATTTATGTATATAGATAGAAACAAAAAAGTATTTTATAATGATGAATGATGATAAAAACATACATACAGAATGAGAATAAAAATAAAAAATAATAATTAAGTACTTCAAACTCATGTCAGAAAAAAAATAATTGAAAACTATGTTGTGCAGATTGGGAAAAAAAATTAAACTCGGATTAATTCATTAATAGGATTTTCATTCAAGCACTTTGTGGTAAACGACATTCTTTGTTTTTTGGTCAGGCGCAAGAAAAAATAAAGCAGATGGTTTGCCGACACGTCATGTCAGCATGCCACGTACAATTGACCATGAGAAAAACATGCATTTTCTAGATTGAGGCCACAAATAGTCAAGGATTGGCCCTGTGATTTGTTGATCGTAATGGCGAAGAAGGCAAGACGAATCGGGAATTGAATTCGTTTAAACTCAAAGGGCATATCCGTTAGGATCATCGGAATCCTTGGAATAAGAACTTCCTCATCTTTAAATTTTCTTTTAAGTATCGACGCGTGAATCACATTGCTCATCAGTTTTCTTATCACCAAACGCGTTCCATTACACAGTTTTGGTTGGTTTAAATTTCTAAGCATGATGACTACCGAGCCAACTTTAAGTTTTAAATTGTGCGGTGGTAAACCAGGCACATCCAAGGAGTTTAAAAATTCTGTTGGATAATTAGTGGCTTCTTCTTCGTTTGTTACACAGTCGATAGATTTGAATGAATACAGAGTACCTACGATTTGATTTTGAATTATAAAATTGAGGTCATCTACATCTTTATTTTTAGCGGCCAAAATTGCTCGCTCACTTAACCATTTATTATTTTTGTGGTTAGCAATGATATCCGGGAATACTTTGTTGATAAGCTCGTCTTTTGATGATACGAAATTGCAAAAATTTGGAGGAAATGAAATCAAACCGCTCGATTTGTCAACAGGAACACGGCCATTACCGATAGTCAGCAATTGCTTCGAGAAATCATCAGCAGATAGATCGTTCAACAATGCAACTCTCATATTTACAGACAGTTAAAGTTTCTTTACATATTGCCACAGATTTGATGCTTTGAGGCAAGCGTTTATTTCGTCGGAAGCAGTAGATCTTGGAATGACTGGTAGTGTTTGTCGGAAATCGCCAGATAATAAAATCATTGCACCACCAAAACATCTCGAGTCATTGCGCAGATCTTTTAATATTCGGTCTAGTGCTTCCAATGCGCGTTTGTGCGCCATTGTGCATTCGTCCCATATGATAATTTTTGATGGTACTAAAACTTTGGCCATTGCGGAATGTTTCGAAATGTTACATGTCGGTTGTTCAGTAGTTTGAAAGTTTAATGGCAATTTTAACGCTGATTGAGCCGTGCGGTATCCAACTAATAATGTGGCCGCTATTCCAGAAGAAGCAATTGCTACCGCAATTTCGGATCTCGCACGTACAGTGGCAAAAATCAATGACATGAGGAATGTCTGCCCAGTTCCACCGGGGGCATCCAAAAAAAATAAGCCACCATTTTCATCATCAATTGCATTAATCAGTGTATCATAGACTTCCCTCTGCTTAGGATTCAACAGAGGTACATTCGTTTGAACTGATTGGATTAGTTCATGTGGATCATATTCACGTTCACGTTCCAATTCTCTATTAAATGCTGACGCGAATTCGATGTAAAATATCTTCTGACATGTTATCTTTGTATTTGTTCCACAGGTCACGTGGGTTCGATGGGAAGCATGTTGAAATGATGATAGCAAATAATGCGCGTATCTGACTTGGCGATGCAGAAATAATTGCTTCAGCGATTGTCGTGTTTAGCTCTTGACATGCTGCTCGAAATGTGGGGCACACGATACCATTAACAGTTCGTAGTGATTTAAATGATATTGGCCCTCGAACATGTACCAGCAACAACCGCAAATAGAAACATTCATCATTCTTCGGATGAACTGTTTAAATACGACCAAGAGCATCAGTAGAACGCATATATTGATGACCAGGAACTACATCACCTTGCTTCCGACGTTGAAATTTCTTCGATGTAGCGTTCCAAGTGTAATAACGTGGCATTTCTGAGTAAAGCAAAGTTCGTGCGAACGGATCGCTTTGACAAATCGCAAATAAACTGGTCAACGCACACATGATGTCTTCAGAAAAAAATAAAGTTGTGGCCTTAAGGTCTCAGCAACCAGGCCATAAGCTCAAAAAAAATAGTTGTTACACTATTTGACAGGATTGGACAACAAATGTTTGACATGTAATAAACAAATCAGCATCTATTGAAAGGATTAAGAATTCATTGCACATATCGAGATTTCATTGTTTTTAAGATGTATTCTGCTATTCGGGACGGAAACAAATCCAACAAATCAAAAACCATGGCAATCGGTCCAGCCGTTCTCGAGTTATAAGTGTTGTAACAAACACGACTTTCTTTTATATATATAGAAGATAAATAGTGTTCAGGAAAAAACAATTCGACTGGTAACAGTCGAATATTTCTTCTTTAAAAGTCCCATAGCAAGGATATAAAAATATCTACAATTTATCTTCTTTGAAGACTTGTAGTAACTTTATAATTCACAGTTGCTCTATGCAGCTCGGATTATATGGAATCTCGATTTATTCGAGAAAATATGCGTCAAGATAAGGTGCAATGGTCATCTTCTGATGAGCCCAACCATTACATCGGGGCGAAACGCATATATGAACACATGCTGGTTTATACTATTCTGTGATTTTTAATCATATTTATATACATAAATATAAAGTGTTCAGGAAAAAACAATTCGACTGGTAACAGTCGAATATTTCTTCTTTAAAAGTCCCATAGCAAGGATATAAAAATATCTACAATTTATCTTCTTTGAAGACTTGTAGCAACTATATAATTCACAGTTGCTCTATGCAGCTCGGATTATATGGAATCTCGATTTACTCGAAAAAATATGCGTCAAGATAAGGTGTAATGGTCATCTTCTGAAGAGCTCAACCATTACATCGGGGCGAAACGCCTATATGAACACATGCTGGTTTATACTATTTTGTGATTTTAAATCATATTTATATAAATATAAAGTGTTCAGGAAAAAACATATCGACTGGTAACAGTCGAATATTTCTTCTTTAAAAGTCCCATAGCAAGGATATAAAAATATCTACAATTTATCTTCTTTGAAGACTTGTAGCAACTATATAATTCACAGTTGCTCTATGCAGCTCGGATTATATGGAATCTCGATTTATTCGAGAAAATATGCGTCAAGATAAGGTGTAATGGTCATCTTCTGATGAGCCCAACCATTACATCGGGGCGAAACGCATATATGAACACATGCTGGTTTATACTATTCTGTGATTTTAAATCATATTTATATACATAAATATAAATAGTGTTCAGGAAAAAACAATTCGACTGGTAACAGTCGAATATTTCTTCTTTAAAAGTCCCATAGCAAGGATATAAAAATATCTACAATTTATCTTCTTTGAAGACTTGTAGCAACTATATAATTCACATAAGCAAGGAGTCCAAATTGTATTGAGGTAGTTCTTTTATAACGGTGTAACAAATATTGCTATAATGAATTGCATATTTATACATCTTAGCGAAAATTAAAAAAAATGAGGCTATGCTCAGGATATATGAGCCTTTTAAAAAAATATTTCCAAAATTAGGAAAATATATCTTTCAATTTACCGATTCACTAATAAAATATATTAGTAACTGCATATATACATACTATATATATATTGACATAGGAAAAAATAAATTTAGTTTCGTCAATCCTTCTACTTTAAAAGTTATTAAGTATCACACTTCGAACAAAGACGACCCAGGCTAGTTGTATTAACGTATTGACTCCAAGCAAAATTTAAGAAATAAACACAAACAAATCAATTTGTAGAGATCCTAGAGTGTTTTGGGCTAATGTGCGTATTTTAAGTGGGCGCAATAAGTCGCCTGTTATTTGCATTAGTGCCGATCAAATGGCATCGTATTTCGAAACACTTCTACTGGCGGATCCAAATCAATTATCTATAAGCTTTGCGTTACTGTTCATTCACATTGAAGAGTTAGATGCTCCATTCTCCATGCATGAACTGCTTATTGCATTAAATACAATGAAAGACAGCAAAGCTCCGGGTTTAGATGGCATCCCGGCTGATTTTTACAAAAATGCCAGCTCACTATTTCTTGAACATATTTTAGTTTTGTTTAACAGAATTTTTGATAAGGAAGATATCCCAAATTCTTTCCGGTCTTCATCCATCTCTGCAATTTTTAAAAAGGGTGACCCAAACCTTCCTGAAAACTACAGGGGAATTTCTGTCCTTAGTTTACTGCGGAAGCTATTCACTCAAATTCTTTACTTAAGACTTGCTAGTTGGGCTGAAAGAAATAATAAAATAAGCTGTTTCCAAGCTGGGTTTCGTGCTAATCTCTCCACAGTGGCCCAAATCTTTACTCTCACTAGTGTTGCTAGACGCTTTATAGAGAACAAAACAAATCTTGATGCATTTTTCGTTGACTTTAAAGCAGCCTTCGACCGAAGCTCATTATTATTTAAACTTTCATGTATCGGTTTATCAACAAAATTTATAAAAATTTATGAGCAACTTCTCTCAAATACGACTGCTGTGGTTAAAAATGGCATGAACACGTCGAAACAATTTAAGCTTATGTTTGCTTATGCCTATTATAGTTGGGCCTTGTTTTGATCTTAAAAAAAAATTTGGTTGAATTAAATTTTATATTTATATTCTTACTAACAGTTTTTTTATAAACCAAAAAAACTGAAAAAAAAAAAAACATTTGTCACCTCCAAAATAATTTTATGCAACGAAGAATAACGTTTTTGAGTTTTAGTAAAATTTTGAGAAAAAACAAATTGACAGTTTTTTTTCATAAAAAATAAAAAACTAAACAATATTTTAAAAAGTTGGTAAAAATTGATTTTCTACTCATATACCTTTTTAAAAATTTAAGACTATGGCTTGCAACTAATTTAATCTTTCTTATAAGAAATATTGTTTTCAACATTAGGTAAAATTTTGAGAAAAATCGAATTTACAGTTTTTTTTTTATTAAAAATAAGAACCTAAAAAAAAACAATACTAAAACTTGGTAAACATTTACTTTCGACTCAAATATATTTTCAAAAATTAAAAATATTGGCTTCAGATTTGATTTAACAATTGTATCTCATAGAAAATATTGTGTCCGTTTTTTTCATAAAAAAATAAAATACACAAATAAGCACATAAGCAAATTTGATTAGATTAAAGACAGATAAGATAGAAGTAAAATTGGTTTTCGATTTAAAATCTCGTTAACAAAAATAGATTTGGAAATCAAATTATTTCATTATGTACATATACATATGCAAAATATTGTTGGTAGTTTTAAAATTTTTTTTAGAACAATTCAACTGACAACTTTTTTAACAAAACTCGAAAACCTAAAAAAATTAAAGCAAGACAAATCGACAGACGAGATGGGACGTTGTAAGTTGTAAATTGTAAGCGTTCCCCGTTTTTTGTGCAAGTCTCCAACGTTATAGATCAGGCTAGATTATATGAAAACAGTTTCCCTGACGAAAATTCACATTTTTTGCTTAAATGATTTGGAAGTTCTGACACAAAATATCTATGAGTAATACAAAATATAAAATAGCGATGATATGCCCCTGAAAAGTTTCATAATAGTTAACATTTTTTCTTTGATTCCATGATTTGGAAGTTCGGAGGGAAAAAATCGATTAATAATTAAAAATATAAAATAGCGATGAAAAATAGTACAGTATAGTAAATTTTTTTAAAACATGATGTAAGTATTGAAAGGAAATTTTATCAAAATTCTTAAATCAATACAATAAATGGTTACAATTCGTGTAGTAAGGTATAAAACTAAATTTAGATAGCCTATGTAATTTACATAACCAATAAATTTAAACAAACATTGTTTCCATCGTTTGAAACAATGATATTCATCTATTTAAAAATACTTAACAACTTACAAGAAAACAAATTCCAGATTTTTTAATTTCTATCTACCGAAAAATATAATTAATGGCAAGGTACCGAAAGCTTGACATTATTCACAACGGAATGAAGAATTTTTCCCTACCTACCCATTCTCATGTAAAACACGTGAACCTGCACATAGCTCAATCGAAAAAATAAGTACTTAACTTTTCATATTCGTTTCCAGACTCACAACCCTCCTCTTCGGATGTGGAACTGCAACGGCAAAATATGATTAGCTCATTAAATTCCGACCTACACAGCATTGTACGAAGGGGAATAAAAAATCGTGTGGAATTTAATGCTTCGAAAACGCAATGCTGCCTTGAATCGTTAAAGCGAGATAAACCCTCTTTGCCACTATCTATGAGTGGCACTTGCATCAACGAAACGGAAAATCTCGAAATCCTCGGAATGTGCATCAGCAACCACCTTTTGTGGAGCGATCACATACGCGATGCCGCAAGATGTCTAGGTTTTTTGAGACGTTGCAAGAAATTTTCCTCTCCGTCCGATCTGGCTACAATCTACAAAGCCTATATACGTCCGAAACTTGAATATAACTCTCATCTCTGGGCTGGTGCTCCAGTAACTTATTTAAGCCTCTTGGACAGTATTCAAAGAAGAGCTTTTAAAATGATTGGTGACATTAACATCATCAACTCGTTTACGTCACTCGAACATCGACGCAAGGTTTCTTGTCTCATCCTTTTTTACCGTTATTTTAACGGACTTTATTTAGTGAAATAGCCAGTTGCATTCCTCCCCTTAAACATTTTAACCGTAATACCCGCGCTTATAGGAATGCACATCAGTTTACCCTTGAGCCCAACTTCGGCCGTACTATGAAGTACAGAGATTCATTTTTTAGCCGTACTACGAGAATGTGGAACGCCTTGTCACGCTCTATCTTTCCCTGTCATTGCAATGTTCAGAAATTCAAAATCAATGTACACCGACACCTCCTATCCAACCCTTCTCTTTTTTTCTAATGCTCACACTGTTTCTTTGGCATATTAAAGGTATACAAAACCCTTTTAGTGTTCGCTAATTATAAAAAAAAAACTTATTTGTACATTTCAAAGGAACATTTTATTTAACTAAAGGCCAAGATTCTTAAAAAAATGTTTTCAGTTTAAATTCCAATCCGAGAGTTTTAATAAACAAAAAAACTCGAAATGATTTGGATTAAACAAAAATTGTAAAACTGTGCCATTATTTTTAATTGTTTTACAAATTAAAAACAAAAGAAGAAAATTATCATTCTTAAAAATTGTTCATGTTGTTGATCAAATTAGCTGTTAAAAATTTTAAGTTTATCAGCTTGGAATAAAACTTACATTACTAACTGACAAAATCTATTTCTTAAAATCGTTAGATAATGGATGTATTTACAAGGCTCATCTAAAATAGTTTATCGAAAACAAAGTTGGTTGGTCAATGCTGCTTAAATCAAATCGAGTTCGTTAGAAAAGTAAAACATACAAATTGGACATACATAACCATAAAAGGTAATTAAGATGTACCGAATATGTTGGAGCTTACAATAGGAAATTTTGATGCAAATCAATATGCAGCAGTTAAGGAAATTGCCATCGGTCAAGTTAATGCTAAAGGTACACTGAACTTACATATTACATACAATAAATTTGAATCTCAAATTGCTAGTTATTAGATGTGAATGTTTGTATAAAAGAAAACAAATAAAAGTTGAAATTTTGTTTAAGACTGCAATTACGTGTACTTTATAGTTACAATTACCTGTTGAAATAAATAAATCGAATAGTTCAATAGAAAATTGCTAGTTATTAGATGTGAATGTTTGCATAAAAGAAAACAAATAAAAGTTGAAATTTTGTTTAAGACTGCAATTACGTGTACTTTACAGTTACAATTACCTGTTGAAATAAATAAATCGAATAGTTAAATAGAATTGAATTTTTTGTCCATTATACATTTAATTATTAGGTTCAACTGAGTCACGTATTATTTGTTGGACATATAATAACGAAAATTGCTATGATTATAAATTTTTTTATATTTGTGTTTTTATGATTTAAAATTTAATTGCTCAGATAAATAAACGGTTTTTGAGCTAAGAATTATACCAAAATTATACAATAAAATGGGGTTTTCTTCAACCCATTTTAGTTTTTACAGCCTCAACTGCAGTAATGATGCTGAAGCGTCTAGTCAGATTTTTGTAAATGCATAAACATTTCATATCAATTGTTCAGTATTGAAAAGTTATTTAAAATGATTTGTAAAAATTAGAAATCGTAATTGGTTGATGTTGATGATCGAATTTGTACATGTAGTGAAATAAAACGTTAAAACTTAAAAAAATATTTCAGTGCCTTCTTAATAATTTCAATAATGTCAGACTTTTTCGGTGAAGACTGTGGAGCTTTTCAAGAATAAAACATAATTTGCATGTACGTAGTAAATAAAACCAATTTATACTAAGCACATAACATTATACAACGCACAAAGCACGGCCCATGTTTTTTTTTTAAAGCTCTTCGCATCGCATAGATTAATATTTGTATTGTACCTACATTTTTTTCGTAGACCTCTCAAATGCAATCATCTGAAAACTTACAATAACACAAACAATCAAACTAATTATAGATATCAGATAGAATTTGCTTTCGGATTAAATAAAATGGTACTTTGCGGTTAAACACATAACGGATCAGCAACGGTCACCAGCTGCAAAGTATCAGTATTATTACGTTTGTGAAGTTACTTATAATTACATTTACAAACTGTTGAAATGCTAAGTTAACATATACCTTCAAGATAATTTAGGATAAAATAATACTTATTCTTCATTAAATGACTTTAATACTAGCAATACTAGTTGTAGTTGTAGTTAAACAATAACGTTTATAGAAAAAACTCAAAATGATTAATTTAAGGCAGTTTACATTAGCTCTACTACACATCAAGCTGTACAAAACAAAAAAAAAAAAACATTTTATCAAGAGAACTTTGTTGGAAAAGTGTAATTTAAGTCAAAAAGGATCGACTTTATGAAGTCAGAATGTGTGCCAAATTATAACTGATTAATGTTTTTTTATTTAGTTTGTTTATTTACTGGCGTTTTTATTTAAAATTAAAACATTAATAACATCTAAAAAAAAAACTAACTTATCTCCCTTACATTTGTAAATTCGGCCCTGAATGAACGTGGTTGCCCCCATGTTAAGTTCCTAATATCTCCTATATGTACAGCAGGGAAATAATAGTGTTTTGTAAATTATTTCATTATTTTTTGTTTTTACTTTATATAAACGGTTGAAAATATCTCCCACTACCGTTTTTTTCTTTTTATTCAATGCTTTATAAAAAGTGAAACAGTGATCGGATGTTTCCATCTAGGCTTGATATTATCGTATGTGATCTATTTTTCGTCGCGTCACCATCCGCTTCAAAAATGCGTTGAGTTCGTTCCGTTTCAGCAGCATATCGCAGACGTTGATTCGGTTAAGAAGGGTTTTTTGCGTCAAATCATGCGGCACGCCAACATCAAGTTTTTTTTTGTATCCAGCCTTCTGCAGATGGTTTAAAATATATTGGTGACTAACTCCCATCTCTCGGGCGATGTCACGAGATGCCACATGCCGGTCTAATTCAATGTTTTCCATGATTTGATCGGTGTTCATCGTCACCGGTCTTCTGCCGGCTGGCTTATCCATGGTGCCGTTTTCACCGGCTTTGAATCGTCGAAACGATTCTTCCGCGGTTTTAAGTGATGAGTACCATCCCCCAAAACAAATAATCTCACGGAACGTTTCTCTAGCGGATTTGCCTTAACTAAAGAAAACTTTAAAATAGCGCGAATTTCGGCGTTAGTAGACTCCATGTTTACACTTCTATTACTGTTGAACGCAATATCCAAACTAATCATGCATAGCGTCGTTTTGTAAGACCTTTCAAATGATGTATAGTATTGCCAAATACGAGCTCTGTAGCGCTTTGTACATAGCCTTGAAATTCAAAAGACAAAAAGGCGGAAGGGAGATATTTTCCAAACTTTTATATTTGTAACTCCGTAAAACTTCTACTTTTTTTGTATGAGAAAAAGAAAAAAAATTCCTTGATTTCAATGAGCTCTGGGTCGTGGTTGAGACAGCATGGAAGACAATGCCTCCGAAACAATATCAACGATTTGACGACTACATGCAAGGTCGCTGTGCATTGGAAAAAGTTAAATATTTTTTAGGTAAAGGGAGAAAAAAATATCACTTCACATCCGTTTCATAGAGCAAAAGTATAAAATGATACACAACACAATTACTTTAAATTTTCTTTTCTTTATTGCTTTAACACTTTTGCTCTATGAAACGGATGTGAAGTGATATTTTTTTCTCCCTTTACCTAAAAAATATTTAACTTTTTCCAATTATTTTTATATGAAACATTATCTATACATGTTACGGAATTTAATCATATATAGATATATATCTAATATATAAAATATTCCTGTCACAGTGTTAGTTGCCATACTCCTCCGAAACGGCTTAACCAATTTTAATGATATTTTGCATAATATATTCGGTAGGTCTGAGAATAGGTTTTTATCTATTTTTTATATTCCTAAGTGTTATGGTTTAATTGCATCAACATCGTACACGGTGCAACAATCTTACGATAGTATTCAGTGACGCTATGTACATTGTACAATGAAGCATTGATTGCTATTGAGGATCTTTGCATTATCATTGCCAACTTACCACTCAGTCATTTCGGTATGCATTCACCAAATCGAAATGCACCTGATTTAATAGACACTGAATTGAACCGTGAACTACAATACAATACTGTAGAAATGGCAGCGATTGTTGCTCGCAATGTCCCACTAATGAATGAATAACAAAGAACCATTTATGACCACATCATGCTCGCAGTTTTGGCAAGACAAGGTGGATTCTTTATTTATGCACTATGGCACACAAACATTCGCTTGAGGCGTTCAACAGGACATTGAAAGATATAAAAAACAACGACAGCCTATTTGGCGGCACTCTTTTACTGCTTTCAGGTGATTTGAGACAGACACTTCCCGTTATTCCGCGTTCAACGTACGCTGATGAGATCAACGCGTGCTTAAAATCTTCGCAACTGAAAGTAAATATGCGTGTTCAAATGCTTTAAGATCCATCCGCTGAAACATTCTAAAAACAACTGTTGATAGATATAGCGACGGAAAAGTTACTAAACAGATGAAACTGGAGACATAAAATTACCGGTCGATTTCTGCACGATTATTGATTCACAAGATGCTCTCATTGACCAGATATTTCCAGATGTGCACAGACAATATACAAATCAGGAGTAGCTGGCAGAAAGAGCAGTTTTAGCAGCAACAAATGTGGATGTCAACAAATTAAATCTCAAGATAAAACATTTGTTACCAGGAGACTCGGTGTCATACAAATTTATATTGATACAGTTTGTGATGCTACCAAAGCTGTAAATTATCTAGCTGAGTTTTCGAACTCATTAGATTTACCAGGCATGCCACCACAAAATTTACAACTGAAGGTTGGTTCTCCGGTAGTTTTGCTTCGTAATTTGAACCCACCAAGGTTGTGCGCACGCGATTAGTAATCAAAAATGTTATCCAAGCCATAATTCTAAATGGAAAATTCCGAGGTGAAAATATATTATTACCGCGAATCCCTATTATTACAAATGTACCAATTCAATTCAAACGCCTTCAATTTCCAATTATTGGCATTTGCAATAACTATCAATATGTCTGTAGGCCAAACGATGCTTGTCTGCTGCTTACATTTGAGCACTTCATGTTTTTCACACGGACATTCAGTTTGTTTGTATTGGCGAAAGATGGGATCACACAAAATATTGTTCACTCTGTTGCATTAAGGGATTGATATTGTTCTTTTGTAGTACAGTCATAATTAGCTAGCGATATGTATATAATTTTAAAGAATTAATTTTAGTACATTAGAAAAAATTGTTAAATGATTTTTTATTTTATTATTCCTCTCCCACTTATATACCACATCCTTACACACTTACAATAAGTTATTTATTTCTAGCAAAACATTCTCTAGAAATTATTTATATGACAACACAACGTTTGTCGGGTCAGCTAGTATGTAATATAAAAATAAAAAAAATAGATTAATAACACATTTTATTTCAAATTGAATATACTTGAAAAATCACTACTATTTCGCTGCTCTAAGCTGTACTCATTGATTATGGAGCAAGGTTTATTTTATAAGCATTATTACAACTGCAATATAAACGTTACACTTAAAATCGTTATTTAGAAAAATAACGTAGAACTACAGCTTCAATAAAATAAGCTACCTTTTCTCTGAACTAAGATGCCGCGACTAGTATAGCACTAATTGTATTCAATTGTTCCACAGTTGATGTTAACGAAATGTGGGAAAATATCTATATAAGATATGTATTTAACGAGGATCGATTACTTCTACCTATCTTAGTCTAAGCAAATGTAAACATTGAAAAAATTACCGTTGGTGTTGGTGCAACTGAAGTAAATATCTCCTCTTCCGTACTTGGAGTAAGAGCTAACGGATATTGAACCTTTTCGATGAACAAATTTTTAAACGATGGTAAAATTTCTGGCATGGAGCAATTTTTGTTGAACAAGGAAAGCATTTCCTCTCGACCATATCGAAATTCTGGAAATAATCCACGAACTTGTTGCAGTTGATGGTTTTGTTGTTGTTGTTGCTGCTGCTGGTTCTGATTGTGCGTCTGTCCTCCAAAATGATAACTATTGTTTGTGCCATTATTGTTTGAATTTGTTGATGATGATGATGAAGTTGATGAACTACTTCCACCACCAACTCCACTACCACCTCCAGGAACACCTTGATTATTTGTCATATCAGTTGCCATATTACGAAGCCATTCTGGTCCAAACTTCATTGAATCTGTCATTTTCTCTCTAGAATTTAAGAAAAATAAAACATTATGTATGAAGAAAACTTGTGTATGTAATTTTTGTATATTAAAATAAGACAGTTCGATAAATATAAACAAGACTTCGATTTCGAAATGAATATTTTTTTTTGTATGAACACGACACTTTTCTTTTTTTATGGTTTTTTAATTCATCGCCTCTATAATCTTCGAAGTGAGTAATAAAAATCTTACTTTCCTTCGCACAAATAATTTAGAAAAAATATTATGCAATGTTTTCTAACTCCCTTTGGTCTACTTCAAGAAAGAATGAAAGAAATTAAAATAGATACAGTCAAATCATTTCAATCAATTTAAACAAAAACAATAAGGTATAACTTTGTTGTATGTGAGTTAAATATGAAATCTCATCGAAAAGCTCAAGGAACAAGATTATAATTTAAGGTAAAATATATTCGGTACTAGCTGTTACTTCAGCACACACAAAATTAGTATTATCATGTGGCAAGGGAAAAAACAAGCAAAAGCACACTATGGAATTAAAATAGCTGTGGCAAGTGCTGCCATTTCAAATATAACGGAGAGCAGTACTATTTTTATATTATACTGTTTTATTTCGGCGTCCGACGACATTTCTTATTAGATTTTAGGAATTTAAGTCAACCCAGATTGACAGTCAACCTTATTTTTTTTTTATACATATATATATTAATTCTTTAGATAAATAGATTTGTAAGAAAAATTCTCTAAATTTGTTAAAGATGATCTTAACCTTCTTTGTTGAAAATATGTCTATTTAAAATAAGAGTTTCTAACAAATTAATTCGTTTCATTATTGACATTGAAAATTAGGCACGCTTCTAGCTTCAAAATATATATATTTTTATTGTCTACATAATAAGAACATCCATACCAAATACGGCGTACACAAAAGTAATCAAAAACAATACTGGTCCCGATTTAGTGTATTCTTTTCAATAATATTTACTATAAAATATTTTTTTAATTTAATGTCACTCAGTCATTGTTCACATTTCACTACATGTTTGTTAGTGAAGTAGATTATCGGAGATTACCAGAAGTAAAAAATGTATGCAGTTTTCACTCATAATCAACATTTTCGTAGAGTGTAAAATATTTGACCCAATCTTATTAATAATCACTCCTAATCACTAATGCCGACATAAGATATCAGGTAGATTCAGTTTTTGCATTCTCTTAAATTTTATGAGCAAAAGCGTTGCAAACAAATAAGCAAATATTAAAAAATATCTTGCCAATATTTTTATATCTATACATACATATATATTTAAATTTATGAGCAGCTTGCTTAGTTATATTTTTTAAGTGCATTCAAAAAATAACTTCACAATGATATCAGAAAGAAAACTATGATTTGAACCCTTTTTCTTTAATACAAATTGGGAAATCTTTTATCTTACTGTGAAGTACCTCAAAATGTATTAAGTTGTCTTCGCAATTGTTGAAAACATGTATACCTACATTGCTTATATATTTTAGTCATAATCAAAGAAAATGTAAAATTTTGCACTGGTTTTGCTTGAAATTAAAAAAACTGATTTTCCATAAAATTTTGAATTGTTTTTTTTTTGGTGAGCCGAATGCCGAATTTAGAAATATTGGTGTGGCAGCACTAATTTTTTTAACCAATCCATGTGGCGGAATAAAATAACAACTCAATAGACAACAAGGAAACAAATTGTCGGAGTAACATTATTCAATTTGTTTGGATATATGAACTGGCCAAAATTCAATAAATGCAGAATGAAAACGAAATACAACATTTTATTATAAGACTTTTAATATCTTCTATAGAAGATAATAAATCTTTTTTTCTTTATTTTAATCTTTACACCTTACCTAACCTTTTGAGTAAAAGGAAAAGCCATAAAGAACAGAACAAAACTAGCATATTATTAGAGGGAGCAACAAAGCATAGACGACATTATATTCTACTCTTAAGCCATAAAAGGAATAGAAGGAAGCAAGTATATCGAAAAATAATTAATACTTTGCAATTTTGCATATACAAATTGCAAACAACAACGATCATTTTAAGTTGTTTTTTTTTTTTTTTCATTTTATTTCGAGACTTCCTGTTTATTTGCAATGTGCTATTAAGAACATTTTATGTGATTCAAACTAACATAATTGAAAACTAAAAACATAATGAAGGGGAATTTTACCTTGGAACATTATAAAGCTAGATTCCTTTTATCGAAAATTTTCAGAAAAAAGAAATACAAATTTGCTATATATAAAAACTTTAGACTACATCATAGTAAAATAATTTTTGTTACCAAGAGCTAGATTGCTCTCTTTCTTTCCAACTTGACCAATAAATACGCCTTATCCTTCACATTTACTTCACTTATATGTTCCTCCAAGACATACTAGCCAAGATATATAGATTCCAGAACTGTTCCTGACTTGAAACGCGGTCAGGAAAGGCATTTTATCCATTCGAAAATAACGGCATCATTGAGTACTGCCTCATTTACATGAATGACTAAATGCCACGTCACTTCACAGAAATGTTGTTTGTGCAAAGAAAGATTTAATATATGAAGTAATGGCTCTTTGTCACTCGTGTATAAATGAAGCATAACACCAATGTTAGTTAAAAAACAATATTTCTTCATTAGGAACAAATCTTGTGTTCCTGTCCCTGTCCCTAACTGGTCACATTTTTTCATCTAATTGAAACACTTGACTGCACCACGATGTTCCCGATATATGCAGGAGTAAAGGAAAGATAAAATATTCCAGACACTACTTACTTGATTTATTAAAGATAAGCAAATCAACTATTTCTTGTTTCTGAATTTGTGTTATCGTTATTAGTTAAAATTAACTTAAATCAAAGTGATGAGGACAATTAAAAAAAAAACACTTAACTCGAAGGGTACGAACAGTACTTATTTTCTTTTCGTTTCGATACACTGCCACACAATATTTTTATATGATATATTACCACTATTTGAAGGAACGATTTTGAATTTTAATAAAATACTAGAAAAATGAGACAACTATAGAAAAAGGAAACATAAAAATAAATTCACACACGAATGGTGGTTTGTGTTTTTTCTTGCAAAATAAACGAAACAATACTATTGCAAAGATGTTTATAATTTTCTTCTGATGTCACACAAAAAGGCAATTTTTAGATACTCTTTTATTACCCCTATCTGCTTTTAGGTTATGATTATTATTGAAGTAAAGTTCCTGAATTTTCGGGTGTAGAATACTTTTCTCAAATTTTTCAATGTTTGACAACAAATAATTTTGATTTCTTGCTGAAATCGTTAAAACCGTTCTACTTCTTTTTTTCCAAGTCTTTATTCCTTTTTAAAGGCACACCGTACGTACAACGCTAGCACAGAAACTAAAGTGAATGACAATGAGAATACTTGTTGTGTACTTCTTCATTCAAAATTTCAATATGGCCGCCGACCGACTACAGAAAAATGGGTTCGGCATGCGATATAAAATATAATGAATAGGAGGAACTAAACTATTTACTTGTGTGATGATGATGGTCCAAAATACTAATATAAAGATGATAAACAAAAACACTCCATGAAGATCAAAAACCCCTGTATTAAGATATATATATTTCGTACGTGTTACCCTCCAGATACCAATTATTTACATACTTCTATTTGGTTTTGGTGGTGAATCCAACACACAATCTTAAGTTTTTTGCGAACACTTCTCACACAAATTGAATTGACCCCTAAATCAGCTGTTTGCTTTAAAATTCTAGGCAAGCCGCAAATAGGTATCGTGGATTTATATCAAAGCCACTTATATGAAGAAACCGTACTGTCATTCTGGTTCCGCTGCAAGCTAAATCGTGAATTTAAACGCACACTTCCAATCATGGCATCAATTGCTAGCACACATTAAGAACTGATATCAACTTTACAAGAAAATTTCTCAAATTTTTGTCAGGAATTCACAAAGTATAAAATTGAAAACAACGAATTTTGATGTGCTTACCTGACCTTAAATAAACAAGTTTCTTGCAATAATTGGTATTCAATCTCATTCAGAATATAGCATTAAAACTTTGTTTTTCATTTTGTACGACAATTTTTTTACATTAAAATACTTAGTTTTTTTTTTGTATAGCAACGCATTTTTGTGGGCTAGTTCCGTAAAAAGCTATTAACAATTAATTTTGGCAGGTCGAAACAAGAGAAAAAAGAATAAAAATCCGCAAGAGATGAATTGATAGTAGGTATTAGTTGCAAAACGACTGAAATAAACTGAGGGATGTATTTCGGGCCATTGCAGATACGTGATCATTGAAACTCAAAAAGAAACCAACCGAGATTTGGAGAAAAGTTTGTAAACGACATATTGTTGGAAGCTCAAATGGGGTTCATTGCACAGACTTCAATAAATCTGAATGTGGCGAGTAGGACAAGCATTCTCAAATCAATATCACCCTCTTTTACCGTTATTTCAACGGTTTATGCTCAAGAGAAATAGCCAGCTGCACTCCTCCCCCTTAAATAGTTCAACCGTAATACTCGCGCTTCTCTGAATGCTCATCAATATACCCTCGAGCCCAACTTCGGTCGTACTGTCAGGTACAAGGATTCGTTCTTTAGCCGTACTACACGAATGTGGATTGACTTGCCACACTCTGTCTTTCCCAGCCAATGTGCACCGACACCTCCTTTCAACCCCCCCCCCCCTCCCTTTCCTTGTGTTCACACTGTGTATTTACATAATAAGGATAGTATTATTCCCTTGAGTGTGCTCTCATTAATTCCAATTAGTCCCATCACCACAAAATTGTTGATTTATCATCTTATTAAGCATTATTCACATGAGCACGACTAGCGACCAACGAATGAACGAATATTCGTCGATTTTGACATTTCTTTCACATGAGAGTTTTTAATTCGTCGCGAATGAAGTTTGACATTCACCACCGAAACCAAAACAAGAATGATTTTTTTAGGTTAAGTACGCGCGATTATTTTATTCGTTGCGAGTGTGGATGATGTGGAACGCGAATAAAGTTTGATAGTTCGTATCAACTAAAATTTTGTTCGCGACGAATAAATTTGTTTTCTTAAATTTATTAATATTTGGTATTGAAAAGTAAAAGTATGCATCATAAATCAAATAGAAACTATATTGCTATCGTTTTGTTAAGATATTGTGTGGAAATATGTCTTTAAACGTATATAAACTCACATTTAGTAATTCATTCGTCGTGCGTTGGTCGCGCTCATGTGAATGCTGCTTAAGTAGCATTCACATGAGCGCGACCAACGAAAGACATATTTGAACACAAAATCTTAACAAAACGATAGCAATATAGGTTCTATTTGATTTATGATGCATACTTTTACTTTTCAATATCATTATATTAATAAATTTAAGAAAACAAATTTATTCGTCGCGAACAAAATTCTAGTTGATACGAACTGTCAAACTTTATTCGCGTCCCACATACCTTCCACACTGCAACGAATAAATTGATCGCGTTCCACATACCATCCACACTGCATCGAATAAATTGTTCGCGCGCTATATAACCTAAAAGTCAAACTTCATTCGCGACGAATTAAAAACTCTCATGTGAAAGAAATGTCAAAATCTGCGAATATTCGTTCATTCGTTGGTCGTTGGTCGTGCTCATGTGAATAATGCTTTAAGTCATTAGCGCGAACTAAGCCTATTTTTTGCCAAAGTGCCAACACAGAAATTTATTCAGCTAAGGACATCAATGACATGTCTCTTTATTTTGCAGCATTTCAATAAACTTCTGTCAAAGATTTTAATTTAATGTATGTAACAATACAAATATAAAAGAGATTTTAAAACATATTTTAGTTGCTTTTATTTGTTCATAAAGGACCTCAATAATTGCTTCGCACGTTTTGTTGACAATACGACCAATAGAATGCTCCGATATAGCCATAGAGAAATATATCTACCAAGAGAACCGACTTATGGGGTTTGCTCTCTTTCGACCTACAAGCTTTACTGAGCACATTTTGCCCGTTAGCATAAGCATGTGTTAGTTGTCCCGTGCATTTCTTATGGAAAAATCCAGGGGTGGAATCGGCTAAGGTTATAGTTGACTATCATTTTTTTGATAATCAAATTGACTATCATTTTCATTCCGTCTGTGTAAGATGATTCAACTCAATTCAATTCGATTGAACAATTTTAGATTAAATTGTCAAAATTCATTGTTGCCTTGGTGAAATTTTAAATTGATTCCTATAAAATATCTAAATAAAAGCATGAAATTGGCTCTGTCTGAATAAAATGCTTACTTCTCTTGCTTTTTTCGAATGTCATAAGGTTTGTCGGTCACAGGAATGTGTTTCTGTACCTAAAAAAGGTAACTGAAAAAAGTGTCCATTCATTTTTTGTAAGCGTCTGGTAGCTCTACTCAGAAACGACATGTTTGTAGGAAAACGACTATCAAATTTTTCTAGCGACAGGTTTTTAGGTATCAATTTGACTATCACCTTACGCAGATTAAATTCGATTATTTTGACTGTCAACAATCAACAATCACCTTAGCCGATTCCACCCCAGATTCTATGTAGTTGTTATGGGCTTTTGGGGCTCAGTATGCACAGTTATGGGGAAAACAATGTGAGGTGAACTCATCCGTTCAAAAAAGAGATCCGTTGAATTCAAAAATTGAAAAATTTATTTATTTATTTATTTATTTATTTATTAAAATATCAATATACAATTGAAAAAATTGCAATTAATATATAGGCTAAGAGCAAACAGCAGCAAAGGCTTTCGGCTCTAGTTTTAAAAATTAAGTTAAATAGAAATTTTAAGGTTATTGAATATATCTTTTAGTTTTTAAATATTGCTTTGCTTCGGTTCCTTAAGAAGTTCCAAAATGTGAAGGTAGATGTTGTTGTGTTGTTGAGGTTGTCCTGATAAGAAACATGGACTAAGCAAATGGATGATGGTTGTAGAGTTCTGACAGCTGGGGCAAGTGGGTGGGGCTTCTTTTTTGAGCAGGTGTTGGTGGGTGAGGTCGGTATGACCAAGTCGTAGTCGGATGAATGTTCTAAGGTCAGATTTGGGTACATCGGTTGGGAATTTAGGCTGAATTTTCTTGGGGTTGATTAAGCTGTAGTGGTGCTTGTAGTGTTCCCAGACAAGCAATCTTTGATTGTGACATTTTTGATGAATGCATCCTTTTAGGTCAAGGCGACTAGAGGTGTTGAATGTGTAGGTTGGAGCTTTAAGTACAGCATTAGCTGCAGCATCTGCGAGCTCATTACCTACAATTCCTGCATGACCTGGAGTCCAGATGAGCTTCACTTTATTTTTGGCTTTTGAAAGTGTATCCCGGATTTTTGCTATAATGTCAGTGTCGTTCCTAGGATTGACTATTGACTGTAGTACTGACAAACTATCAGAGCAGATAGCCCATTTCCCCTTTCTTAACAGACTGTTCTTAACAGCTTCTATAATAGCTAGAGCTTCGGTTGTGTATACGGAGGCAATGTTAGGTAAAATCTTTTGCGTGATAAGGGAGCCATCTTGGGCTATAACTGCAAAACCAGTGCTTGAGTCCGTTTTAGAGCCATCTGTATACATAAAGTTCCAGCCTTTACTTTTAAGACCACTTTGGATTTCTATGAAACGTGCCTTGAAGACGGTGTTACAAGTGCTATTTTTTCGGAGTTCTTGTAGATCGAGAATGACAGATTCCTTTTGGAGAGACCATGGTGGTTGTACTGCTGTGTATTTGGCTGTTTTGGTTAAGGCTAAGTTGAGTTTATTTCTAGACTCAAGGGCGTGGTGTATTGCGGATGGTATCCTTTTAATGCGTTTGTGCGAGATAACTTTGCAGACATCACTATCTACCACTGAGCCAGTTTGGAATATAAACTTTACGTTGAGTTTTGCAATAGCTCCAAGGTACCGCTCTTCTATTGTTGGAAGTCCAGCTTCAGCGAGAATATTTTTGATTGGAGTGGTTGGATAAGCCCCAAGACTTTTCTAGGTCCAAGACCCCAGTCTCTTAATGTGTTAAGAATAAGGTGAATGCCTATATGGTCAAAAGCCTTTTCAAAATCAAGGGCCAGAATTGTGATGTGGTTTCGAGCTGAGAGGGCGTTTGTTACTGCAAAATCGATGTGAAGTAGGGCATCTATGCACCCTCTTCTTGGTTTGAAAGCTACTTGGTTGGAACTTAATACTTTTTTTAATTCTGTAAACCATAATAACCTTTTTGCAATTATTTTTTGCAGAACTTTTGATAAGCAAGGAAGTAAAAAAATTGGGCGGTAAGAATTAATACACTCGATTTCTTTTTTGGGCTTAAGGATGGGAATAATTGTATCTGTTTTCCAGCTTTGAGGTATGATACCTTTGCTAAATATATTGTGCCAATATTATAAGAAAAATGAATTTTGCAACTTCTTTTTAGAGAAAACTGTGTTAAAAACAGTATTTGACTGCTTTTGGTACACAAATTCTGTGATTTTTATGAAAAGTTTCGCTAAAAACAAAAAAAATCATGCAGAAAGTATAGGCGCACCATAGAACTGCAATGTGAACGTGGCCTAATTTGAGTTTAACCCAGTTTTGACAGATTAACAGCGAGGTGAGTATTTTGACAATTCTACGAAAATGTAAACAAAACAAAATTATTCATATTCAATAATGCAAATGAAGGTAAAACAAAAATATTAATTTATTGAAATAAAAATATATAATGAATTTAATGAATTTAATTTAATCATCAGATAAAAGAAACCAAGGATAATGATGCAACAAGAAAAGTGGAATTCCCCGAGTAGGAAGCCAGCAACGCGGACATATTTATTCTGGAGCGAATAGGTGCAAATTCAAGGTAAATGTGTTCGTCACATTAATTTTAAACACAAATTATATGAATATTGTTTTGTTTTGTTTTGTTTTTTAGTTAAAATTACACTGTAGTTGAGGAATCTCTTTACTTGGTGGTCATTCATAGCCAAGCCAACTTGAACAAATACAAGTTGAATCAATTGGAGAGTTTGGTAGCAGTAGCACATTCACGTCATGTGTCACCATCTGTGCAATGCAAAGCACTTCTTTCAGCCAGCTACGGATAGGCGAAAGATTGAAGTGTATGCTAGTCCTTCCTCATGATGTGAACAATAGTTAATTTAATCTACAGTCAGTTTTTCAAGACAGTACCTACCACCGAGGATTGGCCAATTGATCTGTTTCACTATGTTCTTTTTTGCAGAAATTCACATTTGAATATTTTCCTTTTACATTTTTTGGCGAACTCTGTGATGTAGTTGGTGAGGATGTGTTTATAAATAATAAAATAAGAACTATCTTAATTTTTGCTTTTTCTAATTTAAATTGTAGGTCTCTGGACCTATTTCAAATATCTTTGCGGATCTTCCTTTCTAAAGCATCCCATAGGTGTTCAATGGGGTTTATATCTGGACTCTGTGGTGGGGTTCGGAGCAAGTGGGGAGTGTTGTATGCCAGCCACATACGTGTATTATGTGCGGTGTGTTTGGGGTCGTTGTGTTGCTGCAAATAGTAATCGTTTGCAATACCCAAAATGTCGGCACTTGTTTTTAAATTTCGTTTGAGGATGTCAATATAAACATATTGATCCATGATCCCTTCTATTATTTCCAGAGTTACTGTCGTTAGAGTAATTTGGCGTCTGTCTGAGATTGTTATTGGAGCGCTCTGTTTGTGTTCCGTCCAGTCTTTCTATAAGTTTTGTGCAAGCTTCCATATGAAATGCTTTCCCCTCAGATTTTGTTGACTGGTTAAAATCAATGTTGACCCCATTAAATAGTTCTGTCCACTTATTTGTCCAATAAACACACTTCTTTACCACGACGTCTAAAAGATTTCTCAGTAATCTGTTTCAAAAAGGGTGCCAACTCTGGAATGTTCTTGAAATTAAGTTCGACTGTTGAAAGGAATGCTTTTGGAAGCCCTGTTTCTAGGTTAATCACTTAATTTGGTGTGTTGCTGGATAAGGAAAAACATCTTTCGATGATTTGTAATTTCTTAACTTCGTTATGATGGGAATAACCCCAAACTTGGGCACAGTAGTTCATCACTGATTTTCAAGCAGCTTGGAAGGAAGCACAATATCCTCGGCATAAAGTAAAACTTTTACTGATATGCCTTCACCCGCAAGATCAGAGCGGAGGTCCACCAAAAACAAGATAAATAGCAGAGCACTGAGAACGAATCCCTATTTTACACCTTGGTTGATTGAAAGAAGTAGCTGACGTTAGTTCTATTCTATGCTGTTGTTTCGATAGGGAACATTTTTGTGCATATTCCCAAAAGTGTCAGTTTGTGGCATAACGCTTCTCTGTTCATATTATCAAAAGCACCTTTAAAATTAATGAAAAACGCGTCTTTTTTTTTATTTAGTTGTAGTTTTGCAAGGCAAAAGATTGAGAATTTGTCCCACAGTTGAATAGATTGGTCTATATGCACCTTGGAATTCTTTCAAGGCTTGATTCTCTGCGACCCATCGATTATGTCGATTGAAAAGAACAGCTTTTATATACTATCCATAACAGATAGACCAAGGTAGTTGACTACATCGATTGGGTTCACTTTTTGAAAAAAAAAGGAAACATCATTGACTCTTTGTAAGAATCGAGAATGGTTCATATAGTAAAGATATTAGAAAATAGACAATGGAATTCATTGATAAAATTAGGCGAATCATAAAATTCAAAGAGAATACTATCGATGCCAGGACTTTGTTGTCATTTGTTGATGCAATAGCTGCCATTAATCAGATCCACGATACTACTCAACTAAGCACTGAAATTTGTTTTGGCATAAGCTTAGTTTGGTCGAAATACATTGTATGTATACTTGATTACTATTCCACTACAATTTCACAAGGATGTGAAACATTTACTTGGTTCTACTTTCCTCTTTTTATTCTGGTATTAACACGCACGTTCAAATCAAAGTACATTGGAATCTCTCATAATCACAGTTTTATGTCCTAATGGAAGATACCATTAGATATCGAAAACAAATAAACCACATTATTTTCTTTTCCCCTTACCGAAAGCCAACGTAAACAACAAATAACTAAATCAAACAACTTTTGTATTTATGAGCAATTCAGGATACGGCCTTATTATTTAGAATAAGTATCAAAATAGATGACACACCAACACCACTGAAAAAAATGTATGTATATATCAAAACTTGCTGCACCAAAATTTAAAAAATAATAATAAAATTAATATCCATTTTAATAATGTAGTTTATTATAAGTAAAAAACATCGTTACATATTCGGATTCTTAAGCGCTTAGAACTTCATACGATGGGGGTATTGTGTGGAACGCAGGCAGAACACATTTTGCAAATACTTCTTCAAGAATTTGCCATCTGGACTGGCCTTGATTGCCTTCAGTACAAGTGTATCGACTGCCTTCTGGTCTTCCTTGCGCTGTTCAGTTGGAACGTACTTCTCCTTCTTGGGAGCAAAGATATCTTCTTCACCGGACTTCTTCTCTTTTAGCCTTAATGCGTCTGAAGTATGTGTCATTGATGTGTTCGGGTACAGTGAATTTACCCAAATCAATGCTGGTTTGGCATCCAATAACATAACGCTGTGAAACGCGACGCAATGGGCATGAGTTGATGCCGAATGGACCGGTAACCAACAAGAGTCCAGAGGCCAAAACCTTAAGGAGAACAACACGTTTACCTTGATGGCGACCAGCCAAAAGGATCAACACGCGTCCGGGCTTCATGTTCTTGCGAGTGTTGCGGACATGTTTACTGAAGACACCACGAGCAGGGCGCTTCTTGGCTACCTTCTTAGTTGGGTAGTTGGCCTTTGGCTTCTTCAAGTAAACAACACGTTCACCTCCGTTCTTGGGACCTCCAATCTTCTTAACCTTCTTAATTGGAATTTTCTCCTTCTTAACAACTGGGCGTTTTGTTGACTTTAGACGCCATTGGGCACGGCGTTTGTACATCTGAGGACAAAGATGAAAATCTTTGTTTCAAAATTTAAGTGAATTAAGTTTGACATATTTCAACAATTTCACAAGGATGCTATGATTGCAAAGTAAAGTTCTAGTGCATTACAAGAATCAAAGAATCCCAATTGGTTTGGTTCGGATGGATGGAGATCACATTTTTCTTTTCTCGATTTTGGACGCACTAACAAATTCACTTTTTTAGGACGAAATTCATGAATTTTTACCTGGCTTTCGGAGTAAAGCATGATTCCACCCCCAAGGTAGGAATTTAGGGGGTGTTTGTTGACTTTTTTGCCAGTTTTCGCTGATTTTTTAACTTTTTCTACGGGTGCCATTTCATCATCTACGTGGTCTGCGTCGGCCTAAGTGGCCGCAATAGCCGATGACTCGGTCAGCAGTGTCCCTGCCGTTCTTTAGTGAGATATTTGGCGTTACAAGCATCGATTTAGATCTAGAAGGTGAAGATTAAGCAAGTTAATCACGATATGTACTTACACAACTGAACCTCTTGTGCTGTTGCACTCTATGAAACCAGAAGATGTTGCTTTAGTTGCAGCTGCAAGAGTCGTTTTTTTGGTCGGCTTGCATCATATTTCTGGGCGGAGGACGTTGGAAATCATAAAGAACCATAGAATTTAAAATATCCATGTTAAGATTGCTCGTAAGTAAATGAATTAATTTATGTACCTGGTTTGCCTGCATACTCTGCCGTTACTGTTGCTGCTGTTGAGTCTTCCAAAACTGGGCGGTCGACTATTAATGTTGAATTGCCAGTTTGGCGCTAGTCAAGTATATTATTTGAATAATCCATAGCTAAAAAAATAACTAAAATATTCTTTTTACTACTTGAACTCCGAGTAGAATAAGTCTCATTGTTTTCTTCTAGTTTCTGGTCTATTGTTTTTCCAATTAAATACACTTGTAGCTCTTGATTATTTAGGTTTTGATCTGAAAAGAAATATATTCTATTAAATATTTAGACAAAACAATATAATTTACAAAAACTTACTTGTAGAATCTCAAATTGAATGTTTTGTTTTTGAAATCGAAATTGTGGAACTGTCATTTTTGACAGGTCATAAAAATTCCATAAGTTTCTTTTTAGCCCAATTCCCCATTTTGCTTTTTTTTGCACCACTCACATGTATTGACCGATAGCAAATTTGAGAGAGTTCACCTCGAATTTGAGAGAGTTCACCTCAAATAAAATTTGAGGGTGTTTCAGGCAAGACGGGTACCGGTCGGTTCTCTTGGTAAGTATATTTCTCTATGGATATAGCACTAATGAATTTCAAGTCTAAAGACATATCGCCCATAGCCAGAAAACATTGAGTAATTGAAAGGCGTTGATGTTCAAATGGTAGACATGTGCATTCAAGAGGACACAAGCGTCCATAGGTTTTTCTCAAAACCCACCTCTGTCTATCAACTCCTACTCTCACCTCCCCGCAGTGAACATTGGGTGCCTAGTACATCAACTGGAGATTGGGTTCCAACCCAGTGGAGGAATTCCCGAAATGGAATCAACGGTGGCGTCTACAGTTCCAGTAAGGTTGAACTACTTAGTGCGCACCTAATAGGGCTTCTATGATATATTCGAAACCCAGACCCCTTATAGGTTTGTGGGGACTCAGGTCCAGTCAACCCACCTGATTTATTTAATATTTAATCATGTACACCCTATACCTAAATTATCAATCATGTATTCATTCTGTTCATTTATGTATACTAAATGTCATTCAAACTTAAAATGAATTGTTAGACCTAAATTATCAATCATGTATTCATTCTGTTCATTTATGTATACTAAATGTCATTCAAACTTAAAATGAATTGTTAGATATAAGAAGAATAGCTCATAATAAAGTAGATGTTAAGAAGAACGGTCTAGGCTTTGTGCATACGCATCTACAATCTGGTGACCCCCGTTAGAAACAAGTACCGTGTGGAAATTTTCCATACCTTTAAAATGTTTTATTCGTTTTAATTTAACGTTATTTATCACATTCATTCGAAGTCTTAACAAATTAACGAAGTAAAACCAACTATGAAGGAAGGAAATAGTCCACTTCACGCTGAAGGTAACAATAGTACATATTACGAAGGGGGCGATAGCAATGGAAGCCATACAGATGGATCAACTGGTGGTACTAGCAGTTCAGGTCAAAATTTCGGCAACGAGAACGAGGTATTGCGGGTTTCGATGAAGGTTTCCCCTTTCTGGACTGAAATGTCCGAAATCTGGTTTGCCAGCATGGAGGCACAATTCGCAACGTGTCGAATAACCTCAGATTTTTCTCGATTTAATGCCGTTGTTGGTTCGATGGACGGAAAAGTCCTCGCACAAGTGAGAGACGCTGTGTTACAACCACCTGCATCTGGAAAATATGAAAATCTAAAAAAAGCTCCAATCGATTGCTTTTCGGACTCCGAGCACAAAAAGATGAGGAAACTTTTATCGGATGTTGACTTAGGTGATAAAAAGCCATCCCGACTCTTCAACCAGCTTAAGGGTCTAGCTGGAAATTGGGTCGGAGAAAAATTCCTAAAAAGCATATTGCTTCAACGTTTACCCACAGAAGTATAAGCCATTTTAGCGGCCTTCAAAAGTGAAGACGTCAAAAAACTCGTACAAGTAGCTGACACGATTCTTGAAACCACATCAAATGGAAGCCATATATCAAGAATTGACCATCGTGATGCTACTTCCCTTCATGAAGAAAGTCTCATACATAAAATCGAAGCACTCAGCCGCCGCATCGACAACTTCGAAAACTCATATCACCGCCATCGCAACAAAACACCATCTCGCTCACGCCATCGAAGCTCAACACCATCACACAACCAAGACCCAACACAATCAAACGGTAAACGTTACGACATATGTTGGTACCATTACAGGTACAAAGACAATGCAATACATTGCAAGCAACCGTGCAGTTATAAAAATTCAACCGGTTCAAAAAACGATTAGAGTTGTCACCATCCTCGGTGACAACAGTTGTCAAACATATTCAACGTTTGTATGTCTCGGATAAGACAACACACAAGAAATATTTAATTGACGACGGTGCTGACGTCTCTGTCTTGCCCCCCAAAAAACATCAGAAGTCTCTTCATTGCAACACCACACTCTTTGCTGCTAACGGAACAAAAATAAAAACCTTCGGAAGCCAACGCTGTCAAGTTAATCTTGGACTACGCAGGGTATTCATCTAGACATTCTACATCGCAGACGTGGCACAACCCATTATAGGATCCGATTTCTCACAACATTATGGCCTTCTTGTTCATGTCAAGAATAATCGTCTCATTGATAAAACCACCAAGTTGTCTACGACTGGGAAGTCATCCTCAGGTAAGTGCGAAATTAAAGCTTTTGATACTAAACACCCGTTTGCAGATTTGCTCACAATATTCAAAGATCTCGCTTCGCTCAACACCGCTGGAATTCAAAGGAAATCTTTCACGGAACACTGCATTGTCACTTCAGGACCAGCCGTTTTTGCTAATCCTAGACGATTATCACCAGAAAAGCTTGCAGCCGACAAAGCGGAATTCGCATATCTTATGGAAAAGGGCATACGTAGGCCATCAAAAAGTCATTGGGCGAGTCCACTCCACATAGTTAAGAAGTCAAATGGAGACTGGCGACCATGCGGTGACGTCCGCGCTCTCAATGCGAACACGTTACCTGACCGATATCCGCTTCCATACGTCATGGACTTTGTTAACATTTTGAACGGAAAAAAGATTTTTTCAACGATCGATCTGCAGCGTGCGTTCCATCAGATCCCGGTCCGAACGGAAGACATACCAAAGACCACCATCACGACACCGTTCGGCCTCATAGAATACCTGTTTATGCCTTATGGCATGAGAAATTCAGCACAAACCATGCAACGCTACGTACACGAAGCTCTAAACGGTTTGAACTATGTATTCCCGTACATTGACGACATACTGGTTGCGTCAGAAGATGAGATCGAGCATTCAAAACATCTTGAAGAAGTTTTTGTTCGACTTCGTGAGTATAACCTTAAAATAAATCCTTTAAAATGCCATTTTGGAAAATCAAATGTAAAATTTTTGGGATACTCCGTTGATCAACATGGCATCAAACCCTTGCCAGAGAAGGTTCAAAACATTGTAGAGTTTAAAAATTCTACTGTCGCCAAAGATTTAAAAAAATTTCTGGCCATGATCAATTTTTACAGGAAATTTATTCCCAATGCCATTGTTAGTCAAATTCCTCTTTTTAACCTCGTTCAAGGTAATAAGAAGAATGATAACACACCAATCACGTGGACACCAGAGAGCGACATCGCCTTTGAAAAGTGCAAGTCCGATTTGGCCAACGCTACTGTACTTACATATCCCATTCCAAACGCAACGCTTTATCTGTTCACTGACGCATTGGATACTGCAATTGGGGCTGTGGTAAACCAAGTAACGAACAACACTTCCCAACCACTAGGATTTTTTCGAAAAAACTCACTGAATCCCAGAAGACACGAAGCACATACGACCGTGAACTCTTGGCCATGTACGAGGGTGTAAATCATTTTCGACACCTATTGGAAGGAAGATCATTCTCCATCTACACCGACCAAAAGCCGCTAATTTATGCGTTACAGCAAAATCTGAATAAGGCATCACCAAGACGTATTCGGCAATTCGACTTCATCAGCCAGTTCACAACATCAATTTTGCACATTCCTAGAAATCAAAACGAAGTAGCGGATTTCTTATCGAGGATAAACGCAGTTTACCTTTCTCATCCAATCGATTTAGAAGTGATTGCGAAACAACAGATTGACGATGCCGAACTGAAGTCCTTACTTGAAGAAGGTAACTCAACTTCATTACGAAACCTGCACAGTCTTTCTCACCCTGGCGTTAGAGCTACTCTTAAACTCGTTCAAGAGCGATTCGTTTGGCCCAAAATGAGAGCAGATTGCACAAAATTCGTAAAGAACTGCATACAATTCCAGAATCTACAGGTTTATCCGGCTCCCCGTCTTAGGCGTTATACTATGGATCTGTCAATCCCAGTTGGGGGTTGTGCCGTCGGGGTGACTTCTTGACCACGTGAAAATATCCTAATTGCGAAGCACCAAGAAGCCTCGGATACGGATGGATTTACTGTTGACAACCTACGCAAACGAAATAAGGACAACGAACTTCGGATCTGTAGGTGTATATTAGGTCCCTTCAAAGACCACGTGCAGCCGAATAATTAGCGGAAGCCCTTAACTGCTTCAAGGCAAATATTACCGCCATCCAAGAAGTGCGATATGATGGACTGGGCAGACGCAAACTATAAGACTGCGATGTATACTACGGCGACTGCTTCCGAGAACAAAGGCGGCGTCTATGTGGGTGTGGATATGTTGTTGGAACTAGACTCAGACAAAAAGTCTTAAGTTTCAACATTGTGAGCGAGCGCTTCACGACAATCCGCATCAAGGCTAAATTCGTAAACGTAAACCTAATATGCGCATGCCCCAACAGAGGAGAAATATGAAGACCCCAAAGACATATTCAAACAAACAAACTCGAGTGGGCTAGTGGCGTTCTTAGCAGTAATACCAAACCGACCTGCAGCGACTCAACGTCAAAGCGCAATAGGTCTTTCGAGGGCGACAAGCCTGAACCGAAAAGGCAGAAGGTGCATTCCAACAGCACAACAGCCTTCAATAAAGATATTTCCTTCAGCGACGCGCTCAAAGGTAAGATCATAGCCGCGGTCATTGACAGGAGTCATGTGGATGGTAACATCTCTCATGATCAATGGGCAGACGTCAAGGCTCACCTCGGTTTCAGATTTGTATCTGTCATCGAGGAGAATCTGGGGCCTCTCCTAGACACAGCCGATGCAGGATGGTACCAAAATCGTATCAAACTCATCGCCTGTGGTGATCAGAGATCTTTCGATCTGTACAGGGCTGCTGTCAATGGCTTGCCAGAAGTCCGGTCGGGTGCCAAGCTCGAGGTTGTTGCAAGGGAGAATATTCCCTGCCTTCCAAGAGCACGTATAATGGTCCCGGCTCTACACAACTGCCCAGATATGATCATGAAATTGATCAAAGCAAGTAATCCAAACCTGCCTACGGACGACTGGAAAGTCCCAAAGGTTGAGAAGGAGACAGTGGGTCACTATAGATCAGCTCTCGTGTTGATCAATAGGTAATCACTGGCTCCACTGGCCGTGACCAAAGGCGTGATTAGGTATGGTTTCGATGAAATCGTGATTCGTATCAACAAAAAAGACGAAGATTCGCTTAACACGCCCCCCACAGAAGCCCCTTCAGCGGAAGGAAACGCTTCACTACCACCAATAATGGAAGTCGATGCAACACCACAAGTGGAACCATCGACCTCCACAACCCCAAACAAGCCATCCGACCGACGACGTGGAGGCTTAACCTATAGTCAATATACGTGTATTTGCTATCAAAAAAAACTATGCATTAAAGGAACACCAATGTTTTAAAAAAATAATCAGAACGATTACAGCGAACCTGTTGAATAAATGAATTCCAATGTTTGCATTTCCCTATCAAAAATGTTTAAAAATGAAGCCATTGGAACTTATTCGGTCGTGTCCTTGGTACACTACTGTACCTACAGGAATGGTTTATACCTTCCTGGAATCCTTGAAGTGTGAATAAGAACGTTGCATTCACACTTTTCAGTAAAAATCAAAAAAACTTGTAAGAACATGTCCAAGTAAGTTCCAATGTTTGTATTTTCCTATACAAATTATCTTTAAATTCTCTCTGTACCATTTGTGCATAAGCCAAGCGTTTTCAATCTGTAAATGATACAAACAAAGTTAAAAAGAGAAACTCAAGCGATGATTTCCCTGCAACTTTATCTGATTGGCAATTACCCAAATGACGATGTAAGCCCAAGTGCTACTGCCTGGAATTACCCCAGAGATAGCCACGTACATAGCAACTTCAAAGAACATATGAGGCTACGAAATAAACTCAAAGAATCCACCTTCACCTTGTGGCATGAAGTGTTTGTCGGTGATTGTTTTGCCAGCGGCATCCTTACGCAGATTGTCTAAAATCATGTTGGACTTCTATTGCTGTGACCAGCTGAAGTGGAAGCTGAAGCAGCAAATGTACTGCATGAAGGTGATTTTCTGGATTGAGAATGACGATGGTGTTGTTCCTGAAACGATAAAATATCTTTTACCCAAATGAACTTGCGACAAAGTGTTGTGAAACACAAACCCCTTACGAATTCCTCGGTATTTGGTCAATACCGCTGTTATGCATCCAAAATAGTGAAAGTTGGGGATTGGCAACTCTGGTGTGTTTAAGTAAAGTTGAATTCTAAAATCGCTCTGATAATTTTAACCAAAATAATATTATTTAAGCTTTTAAATTTGCTTTAAAATATTTGATAAAGATAGTTAAAAGTAGTACTTACAAGTAGCATTGAAATTTTGGTGAGTCCATTTGATTTCACTATTTAATTTATGAAAACAAACAAAAGTTCGACGCAAGCGTAATCCATATACCTAACCAAGCAAAATGAATCGTACACCACCATCGGCGTCACGGAAATTCAGTGATTTCACGCAATCTCAAAAAAGGCCACATAAGGATATTGCATCACAGTCACCTCCGAGTAGTGGATTGAGCGGTAGTAAAGCATCGGCAGTGGGGGCGATGTCAGTAACAGATCTGCAGAGGATTATAGAGGATTCTATGTCAAAAATGCTAGACGCCAAACTAAAGGACATGCCAACCAAAGCAGATTTTGATGCAATCCGTATTGAGTTTCAACATCTACAAAAAAGCAATGATGACTTGCAGGCTCAGGTAAAACATTTTGGTTCTCGCTGCAGTGCATTGGAGCGCCAAGTCGAAATGTTGCAGTCAAAGGCTAAGAAAAAAATGTCTTTGTTCACCTTCCTATACAAGGGGGGGAAGATGCCGGCTTAAAAGCAAAAGAATGTTGCCTAAATCTGTTGCAAACCAACGAAAACATAGTGGCAACAACGAGGGTTTTGAGGTCCAGCAATAATAACACAGCAAATGTCATCGTTAAGTTGCAAAAAATTGAGGATGTTGGACGGCTTCTAAAAGCTTCATCAGCACTTCGTAACACAGGAATTTATCTGCATCGAGATCTACCGGCTACCGCACGAGCACGAAGAAAAAAATTATTTACTTTAAAAACTGAAATTATGAGAAAAAATAGATTTATAAAAACGCAGTTGCGAGGACAAACATTGGTCGTAGAAAGTAAACAATTTTATTATAACAACCAAAATAATTTGATGTGTGACGGCGAGTGTGGAATGTCATTGTTACGTCAAATCATAGATGACAGTGGTAATGGGTGCGTTCCAGGTCAAAATAATCTTGTTGATCTAAATCACAGTGTTTCCCAAACTGTTGGGGTGCCTCAAAACTTATTTTAATATTAATGCCGTCTGCCAATCAAATTTTATAGAAAGTTTAGAAGTTGAAAATTTAAATGTTATAAATATTTGTAAAAAATGTAAAATTTTGTCATACAACATTTCTGGTCTTAGTAATAAGAATTTATTTATTGATTTTTTTAATTTTATTAATAAGTTTGAACTTATATTTTTATTTGAAACATATCTAAGTGAAACTAACCTTACATGTTATGAAAACAAATTCCAAGACTACGAGATAAAAATTGTTCCTGCTATAAGAAATCATGCAAGAGGGAGAGCAAGTGGGGGATGCATATTCGGTGTAAAAAAGGAGTTGAATAGTTGTAGTTACGAGTTTAAGATATTTGATGATGCTATTTGTGTAGATCTAAGATTAGATGGTGAATTGTTTCGGATCCTACCCTGCTATGTCAACTGCAACCATTGGGAAACAGACTTCAACAAAATGAAGGAATTTGTTATGATTGGAGCAATTTCAAATCTGTTGGTGGTGGGTGATCTGAATGCAAGAATAAGTGCAACAGAAGGAGTAGAAAATGAGAGAAGAGGTTTAGCAAGGCAGTCCAAGGATACAATAGGGAATGGAAAAGGAAACAAAATACATGAGTTATGTAACTCCGTTGGACTCCGAATCCTTAATGGTACCAGTGATGGAGACAAACTCGGCGAATATACGTTTGTTGGTAAACAGGGAAGTTCTGTCATTGATTATGGACTGGCAGGAGGAAGTTGGAATTCCGTGATCACTGATTTTGAGGTGGAACAAGTACCGTTTTCAGATCACATGCCAATTGTCATCCATTTTAACACTGGAACATCTGAAAACGAGGAAAGTGTGAACCTTCAATTGATGCCCAATGATTGTATAAGGAAAGCGGCTCCAGTACGTAAGAAGCACAGTCGAAGTGGTGAGTTTAAAGAGTACTGGTTTGACTTAGAGTGCATGGTAGCAAGGAAGCAATCCTACGCGGCGCTTAAGCGGTACAGGCGAGCCAACGATGAGTTTGAAAAAAGGAATTACCTCCTACTGAACCGGAAATTCAAAACATTGTGTAAGGAGAAAAAATTATCACATTATGAAAATGAAGCTAAAAGCCTAGTTAGGTGCAAGACCACTAGTGAGTTCTGGAAGAAAGCTCAAAAAATAAATGGAAAGGTTTATGTTATTAATAGAAATCTCAATTGTGAGACTCTAAAAATGCATTATTTCGGACTGCTCAATCACTTGTCTACGAGCAGTGATACGATTCAATTTGCACAACCAGCTTTTAGCGAGGAACTTTTAGACGGAACAATCCAGAGGGATGAGGTAAATGCTTCCATTAAAGGGCTCAAGGATGGTAAAGCTGCTGGTTCCGATGGAATACCTTCGGAATTCTACAAGTATGGGTCGGACGAGCTGATCAACAAGATAACGGACATATTTAACAACATCAAGGATCACGGAATGATACCACAGGAATTTAAGGAAGCTCTAATTTTTTCCATTCACAAAAAAGGTAGTACAATGGACCCTGCAAACTATAGAGGAATTTCTTTCTTGAATGCATCATATAAAATATTTACTGCGGTTTTGCACAGTCGACTTAGAACGTAGATTGACTCATACAAGCTATTGAAGGAATTTCAAGCTGGATTTAGACAAGGATATTCCACCGTAGACAACATTTTTGTTCTACGTAGTATCGCTGATTCCTTTTTGGACCGAAACAAGAAACTATATGTTTTTTTCGTTGATTTTAAGGCAGCTTTTGACACAATAGACCGAAATGCTTTGATGTATAAGTTGTATAGAATGGGAATGTCATATAAGTTTGGACGCGTACTGCAAAACATCTATATGGATACCAAAGCAGCTGTATGGGATGGAGAAAACGTTTCCGATTGGTTTGAAACGATGACAGGTGTGAGGCAAGGTTGTATGTTAAGTCCAAGCTTATTTGCACTTTTTATTGACGACATCACCGATTGTTTGCCAGGAGGAGTGGAATATGCTGGAACTATCATCAAGGCCCTTCTTTTTGCGGATGACATAGTGTTGTTTGCGTACTCACCGCAATCGCTGCAACTAATGATTAACAAACTTAGTGAGTATTGCAGAACGTGGAAACTAGTTGTCAGTCTAGAGAAGTCGAAGATTATGGTTTTTCGGAAAGGTGGAGGGAGAGTAGGTGGGCAGGAGCGATGGACATTTAACAATGAGAGAATCGAAGTCGTTAACGAATACAAATATTTAGGGATCATTATCACAAAAAATAACAATATGGAAAGACATCTCTCCGAAAAACTGCAAAAAGCCAAAAATACAATTAATATTGCTTGGAGAAACATCTTTAACAATAAACACATAGCTCACAGTAGTAAATACAAAGTATTTGAATCGGTAGCTGAGTCAACATTGATGTATGCAGCCCAAGTGTGGGGTAGCAAAAAATATGATACCGCAGAAAAACTTCTCCGATTTTATATCAAAAGAATATTTCGACTACCACCTAATGCTCCGAACTACATGCTTATGCTGGAAACCGGTATATCGCCACTATTTATTAAAACCCTTAAATTTCAAGTTGACTACATATGTAATGTCCTTAAAATGTCTGATGAGCGTCTCCCTAAAAAAGCAGCACTTCAGGCGATTAATAGCAAATCAAGTTGGTTTAGAGATTGGATAGAGCTAGCGGAAGAAGCTAATATAGATCTTGCACCTGAGGATTGCTTAATGTGGAAACCCTCTCTGTATCAGCTAATTTCTGTTATAGATGATAGATTAAGATGTGAGTTCGCAGCTGAAGCAGAAGAATCCATCTACAGAAACACATATAGCAAGCTAAATTACAATCTAAACCACAAAAACTACTTCCGTGATGACTACACGACAGATCAAATATCAATGATATTTAGATTAAGAGGTGAACTCCCTTAACTTCATTCCGCATCGGGAAGAGTTGCCTTTGCTGTGCGAATTGTGTAATATGGGCGAAAGAGAGCACATTTTTCATTTTATGGGTAGATGTCCTGTTCTTCGAGAAACAAGAAGAAATATCTTTGGGTGTGATTATCTATCAGAAGAGGTTATGTTTCATCATCTTAATGAAATTGATGTTCCTATACTTTACAAATATTGTAAAATAGCATTAGCTTATAGAAACAGAATTATAAAAGAAAGTTTTTAAAATTAAAGAATAATATAATTATATAAATTAAAAGAAAGTTGTCAATCAGGCAGACGGCAAATAGCCATGCTTTATTATTGTAAAATATGTACATACTTATGTTATATTATAATGTAAAGAAATAAAAATCTAATCTAAATCTATCTAAATCTAGTGAAAGTATCCAACGATGAAGTGTGACAAATTCTCTTGGGCGATAAGATTTGTATGAAATTTGTTTTCGTATTAAAAATGTTAAAAATGTTTAAAAATGCAAACATTGGAATTTTTGTTGACGTTTTCAAACTCACCTCAAAGAAAAAAATAGTTATGTTATGTGTGATGTTGAGGTGATGTCACACTTTTATCATTTTTTTTTATTTGAAAAACTTAACTTATAGTGAAATTGTTAAAACTTGGTCACTGTTTTGTAATTATCAAAATACTTTTAGGAAATAGTCTTCGTTTTTACATTCGAGAAAAAAAGAATTATTATAACATTCAAAAAAGATAATTTTTGGAATGTATAATTTTACCTGAATCAGAAGTCTTTGTATTACATTTAAATAATAAAAAAACAACAATGTTTTACATTTTTGCTAATATATTTCAAATTCTTTACATAATACAACAAATGCCTTGTTCAGACAATTATAGATTTTATTGAATTGAAAAGTGTATTATACGTAGTACACACTTTTGAATATAGTGAAGTTAAAAATTAACAATTTCTTGCCACTTTCAATCACAAAGTTTTCTAGCCAAAGTTTCGTTTGTATTTACATAAGCTGGATCTAAGAAAAAATAATTTATCCCGGGTATACCTTGATGCATATTCGATTATAACTATCAAAATAAGACTACGTAAATACTGAAAAAAGGAAAAAATAATTCAATTAAAATATATTTTTTTGGTAATTTTCTCAAGAACTGCTAGACATAAAATCATCTCGTTTTCAGTTTTTGATCAAAAACAAATATAAGCAATGCATTCTAAAAACAATAGTAAATAATCTTAAAGTTTTAAAAATCACACTCTAAACCTTTTTTACCTTTTTTGCTCAAACTTTGAGTGTAAACAATTTTTACACTTCCATTAGTAATTAGAAAATATGAACCAAAATAAAATAATAAGCAATAAGCACGATCCTCTCGATCATAAAATATGATATTAAATATAATGTTACATTTCAATACAATCACGTAGGAACATGTTGTTTTCCTAATAAGTGATTCATGTATAAGAAACCATAAGATCTTTGTTTAACCATATTTGATGACAGTTTACAGCAAAAATGTTTTTCGATTTTAGTCTTAAGATGGCATCTGAGATGATCGGATTAATAAATATTTATTAAAAATATAATATCTCAACGAACTATTCTAATTTGCATAGTTTTGACTTGATTTAAAAACAAGCTAATAGACAAAAAGTGTTAGCTTTAAAAAAATGTATTAAACTTAGTTGTAAGTATTACCATTATGTTTTCCATTAATTAACGTACATATTTTTTAAATTGCCTCTAAAGCCTAGTACATACTTCCTCGTGAAGTGAACGTTCGCCAGTGGAGAAAGTGAACTTTTGAAATTGCTCACTGGTACACACTTGTGAATACACATTGTGAACATTTGTATTCTATTTCATATAAATGCATTTTAACTTTTTTTTTTAAACCACACGCAAAGCAGCCACAAACTTTAAATGAAATTGAAAACTGTCCTTTTTTTGTAACCAAATGTCAAAGCTTCACCAACAGTTCCCGTACATTTTGCACGTGAATTGCCCGTGAACGAAAACTCTCCACTTTGTTCTCCACTCAGCTTCACGAGCACGTTCACGGGTGAACCAAAAACCGAAATTTGTATGGGTTCACGAGATGGTTCACAAGTATGTACTAGGCTTAACGCCTAAACGGGGAGAATGGACCCCGCTCTCATAATAAAAAATGATTGTTTTTAATTGTTCTATACAAATCCGTCATTAAACTTTGTCGCCTGAGTTATCGTACTCTTCCCAAAAAATGCAATAGCTATAGGCAAACAAGAATGACAGATTGGTTTCCGGTCTTTATATGGTGTGTCCATGCCCGCATGCATAGAGGAAATATATTATCTAGAGTCCCGACTGGTATCCGTCCTACCTAAAACACCCTCAAATTTTATTCGAGGTGAACTCTCTCAAATTCGAGGTGAACTCTCTCAAATTCGCTATCGGTGAATACATGTGAGTGGGGGAAAAAAAACAAAATGAAGGATTGGGCTAAAATAGAAACTTATGGAATTTTTGTGACCTGTCAAAAACGACAGTCAATTTTGCAAAACAAAACAATGGATTTCAGATTTGAAGAGTAAGTTTTTGTTAATTCTTTTGATATTTAATATAATTTGATATTTTTCAGACCAAAAACCTTTATAATGAAAAGAGTATATACAAGTTCACTTCATTGAATAAAAAGTAAGTCAAATTGCAGCGAAGGAGGTGCAACAATAATCGATTTATTTTATACTCTGTGTTTCCATTTTAGATGCTGCCCATTACATACCATAATGCAGGAAGCAATTTCCATCAAGAAATCTGGAAGACAAAGTATACTTATTTACAGGTAAGTTTTTTATACTATATTTAAATTTAACAAAATAATATCAATGTTTTTAACGATAGGCGCTGCCCATTGTATTTGTGTGTACATCTCAACGGTCATAGCTGCCGCAAGTGTTGACGGCGGAGGTGTCACCGTCGCTGCAAATAGTCAGATGCTTGTAATGCAACAACACCAGCAGCAACAACCCCACCAAAGCTACGAATTCAATTCCAAATTAGCGAACATCCTCAGCTATGCCATCGACTTTGTGTTACTTTGTGAGATTCAAGTCAATTTTACAAGTGAAAGCTTCGACATTAATAGTCGACCGCCTAGTTTTGGAACGACTAAACAGCAGCAACAGCAACGGCTGAGTACCTATGCAGGCAAATCAGGTTAATTAATTCATTTACTTACGAGTAATGTAATGGATATTTTAAATTCTATTGTTCTTTAGTATTTCCAAAACGTCCTCCGCCTATTCATCAGCCGCCAAGAAATATGATGCTGCAAGCCGACCAAAAAAAAGACTTGCAGCTGCAATTAAAGCAACATTTTCTGGTTTCATAGTGTGCAACTGTCTCACAAAATGATAGCGGGGACGCTGAACTGACCGAGACAGCGGCTACTGCGGCCGCTTACGCCGACACATACCAAGTAAATGAGGAACTGAAAGTCGACTTAGAAGCAACCTGCTGTGAGAACACCTTCTAAATGACGGGAATCGGAAGTCGGAAGTAAGTCTTCTGAATATTGAAAATCTCATCATTTTCGTATGTACTATTTAAAAATTTCCAGAAATGGTGGTAAACTTATAGACTGGAAAAATAAAATCTGAATTCCATGAATACATAATGCCTATTGAATCACCAAAACTAAGTGCATTCTGAACAAACACAACTAACTGGACTCACATAGAAGAGCGTCGACACAGGAATACCCCTACAAACTACTCTAATGATGTTCCAAGAATTGGGAACCCGCAACCTTCACCTGCCGAAGATGTCCAAAAATAATATAATCGGAAATTGTGCACTTATGACATGGTCCGATTAGGATTTTGGAATTTGCCTCGCATAAGAATGTCACAAACGACTTGCCACAAATTTTTAATCAAAGGATCGACTTACGGTTACGAGCACTTTTCCGGGAATGGTACAATTCAAAACCAATCAATTTGCTACAATTTCATTGCACGTTCATTGACCAGAAAACTCATAATGCCAAGACCACTTCAAAGTAAGTAACATAAACCACAAACTTTGAAAGCACTAATTGTTTTTTTTTTCAGCAACAAATCAAAACGAAGCGGTATTGCAACAAATCCTGCAATGAAGATGATTCGAAGTCGATTGGACTCTTTAAATCTCATCCATTAATAGTCAAAGTTCGTGGCGCAGCTAGTTTTTAAATAAAGTTGTTTTTTTATTTCAAAATTGTATGTAATTTAGTATAATTTTGTTTTAGATTTGAAGCTATTAATGTATTTTCATTTAAAAAACAAAAACTGGATTTTAAAATGTAACTTCTTAGTTTAAGAGTAAATACAAAAATATTAAATGTACTTTTTCCAAGAAAAACACTTCTTTTTGGTTTTCCCAAATTTGATCTGCTCAGGTCAAATATTATAGTGGATTATACCTTTTTTATTTTTTATTTCGTTTTTAGCAAATGATAATATTTTTTTTTTGCATTTATCTTTATTGAGTCTTTCAAATGTTAATAAAAAACAAATAAGCTGTTTTAGGTAGGTTTTATTTTTTTTATTGACACATGTTCAATTTAACAAAATTAAAAACTTAGTATTTTTAATCCTATTCTTCTTATGTTTTGGTTCATCACGTTCGTATGTATTCCTTTGTGATTTTATGTGGTCAACAGCATTGGTCAGAAAGTCGTTCTTTTAATTTTGCCTCAGAGTGGAAAGTTTAAATTCCGTTGGGTCTGATAACACTGGTCGACAAAATTATACTTTTTTTTGTCACCCAAAACAAAAAATACTTTTTGAGAGGATTAAGATATCCTGACCTCGAATCTCACCTTTAAATTTGTCTACTACATCAGGTTTTTAAAATATACCTCTTTGAAAATTTTAAAGACAACCAAAACCGGTAAAACATGACGTATCTCTTAACTTTAAATTGTAAGATACATGTCTTTGCTTTTACCTACAGTTTAAATCATTTTGCTTCATTTGACTTAACCTGAAGTTTTGAACAAAAAACTATAATGTAATTCTTTTTTGGTTTTAAATAGTTCGTTTAATTTTTGAACATTATTTTTGTATTTTTTTCAATGTATATTACAAGAATTTGATGTTATAATCTTAAGACTACAAATTCGTTATAGGAAATAGTAAAAAATTGAAAACATTGAAGGAAGATATTGTAGGTTTGAATAATCATCACACATTTTTTTGAAAAAAAAACTATTTCATGAAATTGATAGCTTCAAAAAGCCTTATATGTATGTATGTATGTATGTAGATAAGTGATTTCGAATTACAAAAAAAAATAAAATCTCAAAAACCTTAATTGATAGAGTAATTCTGGAGTCGGTTTTGTATTGTTGTTGATGGCATCGAAAGCAATATATTTATCATGAATGAAGGAAGGTATTTCAATTAAATCCCAGAGACCTACAATTTAAATTATAAATTAAATTTAAAATAAATAAATAAATTAGGTGGCGCAATAGTCCATGAAGAACCAGGGCCTAGTGACTTACAACTCTCAACCATTCCTGTGTGCGAGTAATGTTGTCAGAGATGGTAGGGACCTACAGTTTATATGCCGAATCCGAACGGCTAATTTGAGGAAGCACTTTTCATGACAAGAATTACTCTTGGAGAATTTGTCAATTCCTCGCAAGAGGCAGTACCCGTGAAAAAAGTTAGGTGGCACAGGCAGGGATTGAACCCAAGACCCCTTGCATGACAGTCCAACGCACTAACCATCACGCTACGGGTACTACACAATTTAAATTAGAAAGAGAAAAAAATTAAGATAGTTCTTATTTTATTATTTATAAAAATTTCCTCACCACCTACATCACAGAGTTCGCCAAAACATGTACAAGGCAGATATTCAACTTTGAATTTCTGCAAAATTGTATCGGTAGCCACAAGCATTACCTCATCATCATCATACTTGAGAACATAGTGAAATCATATTTAACTGAAAAATAAGATTAACAATATTAATAATTGATAACTGTAAATGAATTGTATTGATTCAATAACTATAATAATTAAAAGATAAAACTACGATAGCCTAAGCATCTACATCCGACCATATCGGATCGCTTTCTGATTCGCCATCTGGATTAGCAGCAGCTGTTGATGAAAACTCAACTGCTTCAATTGATGGTACATCATAATCAATTGGCCATTCTTCATCCTGCGAAGTTGTTGCTAATGAACACTCATCTTGTTTTGTTGTTGTTTCAGATGCCTGGCCAAGGGCATTTACGCCTTCTAAAGCTCGGTGGTTTGTGGGTTCCATTCTTAAAAAAAAATAAACAAACTTTTGTACCTTAAAAAGTTTCACTTTTACTTTGTTATATTAACCTAAGAGCAATGATGTAGTGCTCTACAGCACCATCCAAATCTTTTTCGCTACTTAAAATATCTCCTAGCATTGTGAAAAGCTTGCAACTGGGATAGCTGGCGGCTTGTTTTTTTAACAGTTTAATGACCTCCTGTGTTTCTCCCTCAGATTGGAGAATCTCTGCCATCGCTGATACGGCCGGAAAGTAGAACTGGTTGATTTCTAAAGCCCGATTATTCGAAGAGTATAAAATTGTACTGGCAAGTAGCTGTTTATATTTCATCGAAATTCAGTTAAGGTAAAATGCAAATGAAAAATAACAACAAATTCTTACCACATAGCTCCTGGGGCAGTTCCTGAAATAGCGTGCAGCCAATGCACATATTGTCTGTGCATCCGATGTAACAACCCGCAAGACCTTTGTATGTATATCTCAAAACGATAGTTAGCCAAACTCTGAACTGCCCTGTAATAATGAATTGCTTCCTTATCTCGTTTCAATTGAAGAAATATCTTCCCACGCAAAAGATACGCTTCAACGTTTGTTGAATCAACTGAAATTGCTTTGTGGGCAAAATAGGAAGCCTGTTCGTATTTTACATTTGCCGATAGACTCTCAGCCATGACAAACCAATTTTCCGAACTAAATTCATTGATATTCGATTGATGGCTAGCCAGCTTTTCCAATTCTGCTAGATTATTATTCCTCTCATAGACCACGGCAAATGGCATAATATGTTCTGTGCTATATGGACTTATCATATGTGCTGTTTCTAGATACTGCTGCGCCTGAGCATGGTGCCCATTGTAGTAGAGAGCTTTTCCAATTAACGTTAGAATATAATCGTTTTGATGAAGTTGTGTGTTGTCGTTAATAGATTGGAATGTTTTTGACGCATCCAGATGTTTATGAACGTACATTTGAGCATGGCCTTTTATACACGAACTTAACCACTCAACATTCTTTGGAGCCGAACTCACTAAAAAATTATAAAAGAAGCTTAAAACACACAAAATATTTAAAATCATTGCTTGCTTACCATTCACTACCAACGAATTGACTTCAATTCCATCGACGCCGACTTCCAAGAGTGAACTTATAGCCTACATGGCCATTGGCAAGCAGTACATCTTTGTAAGAGGCAATAACCTCCAATGAATTTCTTGACTGTCGATGTTGTAGCTTTGCTAGAAGCATGTTTATCTTTGGAAGTCAAGACTTACTCGGAATCGATTGCAATGTCGAAATAGCCAAATTGGAGTCACTCAGCTCACGATACCAGATAGCCAGACGATATTTGATTAAAAATGAGGACATAAGAATCCATCGGATTAGAGCGATGTAATTTTAACTAAAAAAAACAAAATAATATTCATATAATTTGAGTTTAAAATTAACGTAATGAACATACCTTGAATTTGTACCTCTTCGCTCCAGAATAAATACGTCTGCGTTGCTGGCTTCCTTCTCGGGAGATTCCACTTTTCCTGTTGCAACATTCTCCTTGGTTTCTACTTTTTCTGAGGATTAAATTAGGTGCAAATTCATTATATATTTTTATTTCAATAAATTAATATTTTGTATTTAAATTGTCTTACCTTCATTTGCATTACTGGGAATTAATTTTGTTTTGTTTACATTTTCGTAGAACTGTCAAAATACTTACCTTGCTGTTAATCTGTCAAAACTGGGTTAAACTCAAATTAGGCCACGTTCGCATTGTAGTTCTATGGTGCGCCTATACTTTCTGCATGATTTTTTCTGTTTTTATCAAAAATTTTCATAAAAATCATAGAATTTGTTTGCCAAAAGCAGTCAAATATTATTTTTGGTACAGTTTTCACTGAAAGGAAGTTGCAAAATTAATTTTTCTTTAAATATTGCATTAATTTTTCAATTTTTGAATTCAACGGATCTCTTTTTTGAACGGCTCAGTTCACCTCATAGTTTTTTGCCCGCGGTTGAGCAATATGGGTACAAATTCCATAACAACTACATTCATAATGGCTTTTTCCCATAAGAAATGCACGGGACAACTAACACATGCTTATCCTTATGGACAAAATCCACTCAATTTAGCTTGTAGGCCGAAAGAGAGCAAACCCATTAAGTCGGGACTCTAGATAATATATTTCCTCTATGGTACGCACTTTGCATGCACCCCATCTTGCACCCACCGCACCTTTCACCCTCCCCACCTTGCACCCACTCCACCTCACACCCACCCCAAATCCTAGTGTGCCCAAGCAGGGGGGTTGCAGATGCCACTGTTGCATACACCCAAACTCGCGCACACCTTACTGTTGCATACACCCAAACACGCATTACGCATACGCAAATACCATTATTGCTATCAAAATAAGACCACTCAAGCAAAAAAAAAGAATTAAATTAAAATAGTAGTTGCGGTTATTTTCAATTTTATCAAAAACTAAAAGACATAAAATCATCTAGTTTTCAGTTTTTGATCGAAAACAAATAAGAACAATAAATTCTGAAATAAAAACAATGGTAGGTAATCTTGAAGTATTGAAAAATTACACTTTAAACCTTTTTTAACTTTTTTTACTCAAATTTTGAGTTTAAAATTAAATTTTTCAAAAACTACACATAATAGAACAGAGTGTTGGCTTTAAAAAAATGTATAAAACTTAATTGTAAGTATAACCGTTATTTTTTAATTATTTTTTTTCCATTTTAAATAATAATTTTGCTTGGTTTTTACTGTTCTTAAAAAATCCGTTATAATATCTTGTCGCCTGAGTTATCGTTTTATATTTAGAGAATCGGAAAAAAACAAGGTAACTATATGACTATTAACAAGTAAGTAATTTATTCAAGTAAGGTTACAAAAGTAAAGTGTCAAACTCACAGGAAGTGTGGTAAGAATCAAATTGGTAAGCTTAAAACAAAAATTCATTGGAAATTTAAGTGAAGATGGAATAGTTTAATAAGTGTAAGTGTTGCCGTAGCATAGTAATAATTCATTTCGTTTAACAGCATTAAACTTTATCGATTATTTTTCCTTACTTCGGATTATATATTATTTGTGAACGTTGAATTATTGCCTTCAAAATAAAAAAAATTTAGCCACGCTCGAGAAAGTCAAGATGACATTTTTTTTTACAAGTTTGTTACCCACCTACTTTTTATCGTCAATCGAAAATTGTCAGATTAGTGGAATATACACTTTTTAGCATATAACTAACTTACCCTACCTTAATCTGACGCGCTCGAGAATTTCAGATCAATTTTTTTTTACTAATCTGATCCTTTATTACGCGCGACCACATATACGGGGCTAATACTTGGTGGAGGTATTGAATGGGGTACTAGGTACCTCCCTGTATATTAATCTGCTGCGCTTTAGTAAATCCCAAAATCCCTTTTTGGGCTCCCCTACTATAAATAGAACTTTCTGTAATGGCCGAAGATACAAAATAAGATTTTATATTCATAGTTTGAGGACTTTTGGTGTACATCTTTGTATATTAATTTGAATAGTACTATCATGAAGAGGAACGCTCGACCTGATATCTTTTTACGACTTCCTAAACAGTTCGTTCCACATGTTTTGCGTGTGGAATGTATTGGGGTGGGGGTAAAAATGAGCGAGAATTCCAATATAAAATAATAAATTTCCAGATTATTAAAAAAACAGAAGATAGAGAAGAATGTATACAAACCCAGCGAATGAAAACACATTTATAATTTATTATTTATATTTTGTATAATGTAGTTTTTTGATTGGTTGATTGGGAATGATGAGAATTAAAAAAAAAAAACACAACAATACAAAAAAAGAATTAGAATATAAACTTTTTGTGATTGCCAATTAGAAAAATTAAGGTTTTTCCTACTTTTTTCGAACTATTTTCAAATGAGACAGATATTTTTAAACCGTGCTTAAAATTTTTTGTTTAGTTTTCTTTTAGGGATAAATAATTAAAAAGAATAACTTATACAAGGTACATTAACTTCAGAAATTTCTTGAGAAAATCAAATGTTATTAACTTCCCATAGGAAGTTATTGTAATTGGTCCGATTTGTCGAAATAAAAAATGTTTAGAGATGTCTGTGCGTGTGTGTTCGTATGTTCATCCGTGCGTCCGTACTTCTGTAAGTTCTGCAACTTTTTTTCGTCGTCTATAGCTCAAGAACCAATGGAGATATTGACTTCAAATAAATTTTGTTATACAGATATTAATGAAAAATCATGCATAAATGACTCTCAAACAAATTGAGTGGGTGCTTTTTTTACCATAGCAATTAAAAAAAAAGGTGAACCAATAACGCTAGCGACTTAAATTAAATTTTATATTATACCAGTATATTTTGTCCCCTCGAATATTTTACGAACAAAAATGATTTTATCTTCAAAATAATTATATGCAACGATAAATAACGTTTTTGACATCTGGTTAAATTATGCGAAAAATCGAATTGACAGGTTTTGTACAAATAATAAAAAACCTAATAAAAACAACAATACTAAAACTTAGTAAATTTACTTTCAACTTAAATATCTTTTCAAAAATTAAGAACATTGGCTACAAACTAATTGTAACTCACAGAAAATATTATTTTCGACATTCAGCAAATTTAAATGTAATGATATGCAAAATAATTGAATATGTACATTCATGTTCAAATAACAACTTTAATGGTCACTTATTTAAAAACTCTTTTTAGTAGATGTGATGTTAGCACCATACAAATAAATCAAAATAATTGAAGTAAAAAATAAAATTCACAAAGATTCTGTTAGATATAAAAAATTAAGTTAATTTTAATATAAAATTTGAAGCGCATTTCTTCAATGTTAAGGTTTGTTGATCTAAATTAAATTCCCTAAAATTAGAATGGCATTTTTTGTAATGTGATTACTTAAATAATTAACCTGACACCTGACAAACATACAAAACAATTTTAAAAATGCTGTGTAAACGATAAAATTTCATTCCCATTTACATATTTATACATAAAAGTGTCATTTTAGTTCAAGCGAACATTGAAAAGCTCGTGGAAATCAATAGTTTAAAATAAAGAAAAAATTGAAATGAACGAAAATTTTATTTCAATGTTGGATACAATCTTAATTTTGAATTAAACTATCGTTTTTTCATTAAATCAAGTTAAGTCAAGACAATTCCTTAGAACGCAAAAAGCTAATACACTATCTTTAGCTATTTGTCCGTTTTTTGAAACAACCAAAATGAGGGTGAGGAGGATTGTAGGTTCTTAAATTAATTTTGTTAATTTTTTGCTAGAAACTGCCTTCCATTTTTATCTACGCAACAACCTGCCAACCTAAACAGATATACTATAGCACTTATTCATGGACCTATTTAAACCTTGGACCTATATGCTTCCAAAACGATATATTAAGGAAAATATGTTTGCAAATGGGTACATATGCATAAATTCTCAATTGTTTTCATTTTAACACATTTGTTTCGCACTGCAAAATATCAAAGAAAATAGTCTGAAGCTACTATTAGAAGATTAACGTAAACGGTCAACGGTCAACGCGTTGACTCTTTGATGTAAAAATGACGTCATTTGTAGACCTACAATTAAAAACTTCACAATAATTATGTACTACACAATAATATTGTACTAATTTCTACATTCCTTCACACCCTAATATGAAAAAAATAAAAATAACGTTGGCTTAAATAAATATTATTTTGTCTAATCGTGTGATAGTCAACGTTTCAAGCATTGACGCTGTGAACGTTGACGGTGCGTTGAACACAGAACATCTAGATGTTTTTATGACGTCAGAGAGTCAAAGCGTTGACCCTTTAAGTTGATTGTTTAATTCTAGTTTGAGTCATAGCTTAACTCCAATTACGAAACGACTTAAGTCCTTACAATTCAGCTTAATACACACCAACCTACCCTCCCTAATACTTACTTCTCTACACACCTACCCACCCACTACCCACATTGCAATAAAAAATGCAAATTAAAAAAATACCTACATCGAATGTATTTGCTATGGAAAAGTTCAAAATATGGCAACGAAGCATTGTATCAAAACTTAAATTTGAAAACGTTGCTTTTAAATTTTCAGATTTCACAAAAATAGAAAATCTAAAATCAAATGAATTCAATTTTCTGCTAACAAAATCTAAAACACATACAATTAAATGTATTGTATATGCATACCTTCTATACATTGATAGGTATGAATAAAAAAAATCTCAGTAATTTATTTTATTTATTTATTTGAATATTTTTATACTTCCAGTCGCAGATTCCACACTTAATTTTCGTACAGGCAGCGCCCTCATGGTCCGCCTTTCGTAACAAAATTTTGTGTTTCATGATAGTACTATTCAAATTAATATACAAAGGTGTACATGTTTTTAATAACATTTATTTAAAGCTTGCAAATTTGAAAAAAAAAATTCATTGGAAGGTGGAAATAATTTCCCGAAGTCTGATTCTGAATTAAGTATGTATGCTTTATGATGAATAAGAAATTCACTATTTAATGTTAGTGTTTTATTTATTTTAATTAATCTCTCATCAATTTATAAATATTTTATAACAATAGTATCCTGCAAAATAGCGAATGGACATGTTTTTGAATGTTGTTGAGCGTCTCATCTGAATCAAGACAACTTATCATGTCAAAGTGCAGATTAAAGTTTGAAGTTTTATTGGCTCCTGAAGTCGACTCTTCATTTGTATTATTTATTAGGTTTAACTCACGAAAATAATTCAATACTTTGTGCTTGTCTCACTATAGGTGGGTGTCCACTTAAAATGCCAAGGAGTGTATTATTTTTGTTTGAAACAATTCGATGAAAATACTTAAGTGGCCAAGCTTACAGACATTTTTTGAAAAATTGTAAAGTCTAAGTGTATGCGCCTGATTTTTGGACATGTAAAATCTGGAATCTCATGCCTGTGCCGTCTAGTTTTTTTTTCACGGGTACTGGTTCTTGCGAGGAATTTACAAATCCTTCAAGAGTAATTCTTGTCATGAAAAGTTCTTTCTCAAATTAGCCGTTCGGATTCGGCTTGAAACTGTAGGCCCTCCATCCCTGACAACAGTACTCGCACACAGGAATGGTTGAGAGTTTTAAGTCACAAGGCCCCAGTTATCAACGGGCTGTTGTGTCACCTATATATTTAAAATCTGAAGCTTTAACGTTTTCTGATAGATTTCATTTAGATGAGGTAAATCTCCTGCAAAAAAAGCATTTTATTATTTGTTGCTTCAATTCCAAAACGGTACAAGATGTCTAACTCACAACATGTTTAAAAACACAAATAGTTTTTCATCTGTTTGGTTTTCTTTTTCCATCGCCATAGTCGAAAAACGTCTACTTTAACTCTATAGAAATTTCGTCAAAATAAAGTGCTACGTTTTTACTGATTAAACGTAATTCCTCAACTTTGTCTTTATTTTTGAAAAAACTTCTTCGTCAAAAACCTGTAGAGTTCAACTTTTTCCTTTATTTTTGATAAAACTTCTTCGTCAAAAACCTGTCGACAGGTGTTTTATTTCCATTCACTTGCATAGGGAAGTAGAATCAGGAAGATGAAAATCAAAAGTTTTTCTCATAAAGTTGTAAAAAGCAGCATTTCTAAAAACCTTCATTCTGAGAAAACCATTTTTCGTGCTTACAAGTTTCTTTTTCTGTATCAGTAGCATTTTTGACAAATCTTTTGTATTTTGCCTTATAAAGGGCAATGAACCAATCAAATTTGAAATTATTTTTTGTTTTTTGCTTTTTGCTTTATTTTTTTATTTGAAAAAACATCCTACTTTCAATGTTTCAATGTTCCGGCTTAAACCTATATTTTTAAAATTGATTTGTTTTCTCTCGATCTTAAATTTGTTTGCAAACAACATGTATTTTTTGCTTCAATTGCCAGATTTCGTTTTATAACCTTGTTCATTTTTCTCTGCGGAGTCTTCATTTTCATTTCCATCCGAAAATGATTGAAACGCCTACTCCAGTAAGTTAAGTTTTTTTTCAGATGAAGTATTCAGCCCTATCACGAATTCCATCTTAATCGGAAATTTCTCCGATTGCCGAAAAAACTATTACCAAATACGTTCGTATTGGAAAATCTCATACAATTTTACGTTAAGAACGGATTTCGAGATACGGTTTCATTTGAGATTCCTAAAAGTTTCCGATTAAGATGGAATTGGTTATAGGCCTGATTAGGTTTTAAATACTTCTTTTAGACCAAAAAATTAAAAGAATTATTGTCAAGATATAAGCTTGGAAGAGACCATTGACAAGAAAATGAAAAAACGATATATTTACCATATAATATAACTCATTGACTCAATTTTTGCATCTTACAAAAATATGATTTCATCTCAATTATTACCTCGACTGCCTGAGTAAAAGGCGTTTGGACAGGATTAGCAGTTTTCTTGAATTTAACTTTTTTTCAATAGGACATGAATATACTTCATACTTTCTTTTTAATTTACCACAAATACGTTCATACATTATTTTACAGTGTTTTCTACTTCTTATAAGATATACTTCAATAGATAAATAACAAACGTTTTTTTTTTAAGTGGTTTCAAAATTTAAATTATTAATAATTTTTAAATTAAAATCCTTCAGGATACAATTGTTATAAATCTATGTTTGTATCATAAAAATTTTGGCATGATTGTGTGAGTTTTGTACATCCACATTAAAAAAAATTAACCATATATGCTTGGTAAGCGATAGAGAATTCTTGAACATAAGTCTTTTCTATTAAGATTATAAATAAATTAAAGTAATCCAAAATAAATAAATACAGTGTTTTTGTTCCACACGAAAATCTTAAACGTTTATCTTAATATTATAAATGTACCTTTAAATTTTGTTTTATAAGTCAATTGTAAGGTTGTTTTCAGAGTAAGGTTAAGAATTAAAATGTATATATGTACCTTAAATAATATGATGTTCTCCAAATGCAAACTCATAGTTTTAAACTGAGAAGCCATAACTTTCTATGGTTATGGAATCAATGAGCATTTAACTGTTTTCAATTAAAGTGATAAATACTAGTACATTTAAATTGAAGCTATTTTTCTGTGAGTTTTTAGTTATCCACTTACACACATTACAAAATACTTATTTTAATGAAACACATTAAAATATTAGATAATAATTAAAATAGAGCAAGAAAATAAAACACTTAGTAACTTATATAAAACAAAAAAAAACTTACAAACAAATAATAATAGACTAGACATATTTCAATATTTGGTTCTAAGCCACGATATACAATATACATTTATAGAAATAAAACTGACATCAGACTTGAGTGGTTCAATCATAAAATATGAATGTGTTATACATTCGCACGAATGGGCTTTATACCTTATAATTATATACAGCAAATGAGTCATTTTACAAAATCCATATTTTTTTGTCGAGATGTACCCATAAGTGGCACAGTACTTGAGTAATTTGCTGCATTTTTATTTATGTTTTTTTTTTTCTTAATGTCAAATACGATCTCGCCTTGTTTTAAAAAAAAATATTGCGTGAGATATTGAAAGAACTATATTAAAAGCGAATATCTTTGTTTTGCTTTGATTTGCACATCGCCCTAAAATTAAATTAATTAGATATTTTAACGCTTTTAATTTAAATTAAAGCTTTTTAAAATTTAGATAGAAAACCCCTCGTTTTATTAAAAAAAATTGTCTACCGTTGACATCAATTTATGCCCATATTGTTCAAAGCCAATACCTCATTCATTTTGTACGACCAGCAAAAAATTTATAACGTAAATGTATTGCACACGTCAAACATATGACCATTTGCAGATGTCGTTAGTGTTGCTGTTGCTGAGGTTACAGTACAGGTTCTTGGCGATGTTTGCTTTCTAGCTGTTTTAGTTTTTAAACCATTAGCTGCTGTTTGTGCAGCCTCACCCGATAGTCAAGCATTTTGAGCTTGGTTGAGTTTCTTCTTTTTAGCTGCGTCTTTTAGCTGTTTTGGCATTGGATATTGTGATTTAATGTCCCATCGTTTCATCCAATTACGCAGGGTTTTCCTTGGTACTTGATGCAGACGGGATGCTCTTAAATACAAAAGAAGAAATGTATTATAAAATTTGTTAAGTACAAACAATTGTTAAACAGACATTAATTTAATTAATTTGAATTCAAATTAAAACATAAATACATAACAGAAAGTTCAATAGAATCTAATTTTTCACTATCTAATGAGCATGAGACGGTAAAGGAGTAAGGCCAATTTTGATAAGGGCGAAACCCCAGTAAATTGTTTGTTTTAAGATGTGTAGAACTTTAAGTTAGCAATAATATTTTAACTGGTAACTATTTTGTCAGCTGTCGAGTGATTAATTTTTTACAAAAACTGACCATTATAGACCCACAATTTATTTAGTGAATGAAACGTTTGGTAACCGCATAGCTTTACGTTTATTGGCTTTGAAGATCGTGTGGTGCCAGAAATTCATCTTTCGAATAAAGTAAATTTCAAGTTAACTTAAAAAAAAAAACTTTTTTAAATTTATTTTCAAAGTTCTTTTCCTCTAAAAAAAACTTGGAAACCTAGAAAAATAGTACTGAATTGAATATTTAAAAAGGTTATTGCACCCCTTTTAATTATGATTGAAGCTTTAACACTTAGATCAAATTTCAAATAAAAAACAATCAGTTTGCAAGAATCACACCTCAAAATTCTTTTTGTTCAAAAACTTAATACTGATAATTTAAACCATTGAGAAATTTTATATAAGGAGTTATAAGGAGTTGAAGCTTCTATGTTTCGTATCAGAGCTTAATATTTTCTTTAAATATTTTGAACTATTTTTTGGGATTATATTCTTTCGCTAACATTAAGTATTTCTTCTATAAGGTATAAAGAGTCAACATGTAAATTTGTATACTCTTCCCAATGTACACTAAACCGTCAACTACAAATCAAAACTTACCTATAAATACTATCTCCATATTTCACAGCCATCAAAGCAGCATACAATGACTCATTACTATAATGCCTTGGCTGATTACATCTGGGATTCCTTAAAATAACCGAATTTTGTGTACGTGAATCTGGTGAATCTGTCGTTGCCGTTGTTTTTCCAAATAGTGATAGATTTTTACTAAAACCTTTATTTATTTTCTCTTCTATATCGATATTAGGGTTATTTTTGTTTTGATGATAATATAAATGCTTTGGTCCATGGCCGGCATTGACAACCGAAAGTGGTACTAAAGTTGGCGGATCCTTAAGACGTTGATGGAGATTATGATGGGTATTTGTCGATTCCGACGCTGTAAATTGATGCGTCGGCGGTATATTGGTGCAATTTTCTGTGGCTGCTGAAGATCTTTTCACTTTTGTAGATTTTTTAAATTTTTTATTTGTTTTCTTTTTCAATTTTTGAGGATTTTTTTGTACATTGCCATAGGTTTCAGCAACTAAACGATCATAATCAATGCATACACCATCTTCATCGTCGTCAACATTTTCAGCAACATCCTTACCATATTCATGACCATCATACATATAGGATACATTCGGTAGGCATATGATATTCTCTGCTTCCGTTTTGTTATCCTGATCTTGAATTTTTAATAGACAATTATATTAGTAGAAAAAGACAAAACTGAGATTAAAAGCAACTCACCAGTATCAAAATCCATTGATTCCATTTTCACTTGAATTTCCTGCTTAATACCATGATTCTTATCTTCATCTAGTATTTCTTTATGCTGGTTATCTTCACTGTCATCTTGTTTTACTTCGTCTTCATCTTCATTTGCCGATTCAGCATGGTTGAATGGTTGATTTTCTTGTAGTTCTGCTTCCAGTGCCATATTTAGAACATTCAGCTTCTCGCGATCCTTAGTGCGATCAAGATTCTTAATCGATATAGCCATCGAATTGCTATTGAATTTTAAAAACGATGGAACCACCCTACCATATTCCAATTTCGATTCATTATTCTTTTGCATAGGTTTAGTAAGAACTGTTGTCGCCACCGGCGTCAATTGCGGCAGTGAATCCTTTGGCCATGGGAACGTACCTATATTTGGGTTGAGTGGGACCCGTGTGCTTGGCGATTGTACATTAGAACCTGTCTGCGCTGGTATATGAATATAAGTCCAAGGAACATTCGATGGTGAATGATTTCCGTTTGCCTGACCTGGTCGATTTAATTTGAATAAATTTATAAGCTTAATCGTCGGTTTTACTCTAATGGTGGGAATTGTTTCGATTGATATCGGTGATGTTACATTTTTTTCCGTTACAGTCAATGTTGGCACGTTCTGAAGGATATCACTTTCCAAAAGTTTTTTTTCCTCATTTTCTGGATTATCTGCATTTGTTTCACTATGATTTTCATCGGATATAGGCATACAACTGTTTTCACTGGCTTCTCCATTCTGGTCTTCATACGCCATTTGATCATTGGTAGGAGTGCAATCTTCGTCTTAAGAAAATAATAATAACAAAAAACAAGCTCAATACATTTTAGAAGTTTATCTCACATACATATTATAGCCCTCCTAAACTATCTCACTGAGAAACGTTTGCATAATTTTGTGAAAAAAAAAGAATTTGAAATGTTGAGCGTTTCCTTTTAACTCTAACGGAAGGTACGGGCCACTAAACACATTTTTTTATTTAATTTTTACAATTTCCTACAAAGAAGGTCAAGGTCAAATTGAAATTTTCCCTTGAAGGAGCAAAGAATTTAATCAGGGATAACAACAGGAAACAATTGATATGATAGCATAACTTACTCTAATGAAGTCAATTTCGTCGATAAGTTGCCGTCTTGAATCATACAAGATCAATCGAATATTCTCATATGAGCCTCAAACTACCAAGTTTGAGACATTTTTTTTTAATATTTTCAATTCTTTCCGAATTTGATTTGTAGAAGGTGTTCCATATAGCAGAACAGAATTCTAAAACAGATCTTACAAATGCATTGAGAGAGATTTAAGAGTGTAAGGATTAGTAAACTCCTAAGAATTCCTCGAATAAATCCATCAATGAGTACATTAAAATTAAGTGTTTGATCAAATAAAAACGTTTTTTATTAACCTATTCGGCGAAGATGTTTGACATCAATTTCTTAAAAATAAAAGATTGGATACTGGTTGCATAAAAAATAACATAATTTGGCATTTTAGGATATTCAAACATAAATAGGTCTTCTTGAGAGAGAAAACAATCGGAAATGGATTAAATGCTATTTTATATGTTTAAATTGTCGGAAAAAAGTAATTTATGAAAAAAACGAATTCGAACTGGAATTGTTCGTGTTCAAATAATTGACCTTGATAATTAAACATGCAGAATTTTAAGGATATAAGGATATTTTAATGAAATTTAGCGTCTTATTAGCTTTTTCAATAATATAGTTGTTATAGTGAATTAAATTTAAAAATCCGTACAAATAAAGTTTTCTTAAAAGTTTATATAGAGTCATATACAGATTCATAACTAAGATAATTTTCAGAAACTAAAACTATTTAAATTGTGTCTAGAAGAGAATAACTTTTCTTTCCAAAATCATCATTCAATTTGTTGTTTAAACTTAGTCTTCAAAATATATGATAATAGCCTAACGTAAACCAAACAATAAACATCGACCTTTTTGGCATACTGCAGCTTTTTTTAGTTACTGTTGATAAAACATATCTAATGCTTCCTTTTTGCATACGTACGACCAGCATTAAACTTAAGATTTCTCGCTTTCGATACAAGTTTGTTTTATGCATAAATTATTATATATTCTAAAATATTAAGGATGAACCTAGAACTAATTGCAATACAATTTGTGTGAATGAGGTCTTATTGTAAATTTTCCGTAGAACACGATGCCAAAAAGTCTACCTCTGTACACTGCCCGGATTTCGAAATATGGCGTTTTTTTCAAAATGGCGTCCCATTATTCTACTTTCTAGTGTATACCTCCTTACATGTCCATATAAGGTATCATTTTATATGTTTTTAAGTACATGGAATTCAAAAATTACATCAAAAATTGGTTCTGATGAAAATTTTTCAAAAATACACTGAACAAAATATTTTTTTATGTAGATACCTATGTATTTTTTTTTATTTTGATTGGTTTTACATTTTTTTTTTTGGTATTTTTATACACTTTTTAAACTGAATTCATAAAGGAATTATAAAAATCATTTAAAACAAAAAATGTAAAATAATAATAATAGCCGTGTTAAAATGTTTCTAGCATTCCCAGAGATATAAATTATATCAGTGATGGTGGTTGGCTACTACATCGCCTTCCTTGGAGTCAGAATCAGACCTTTCATGAAATTCTTTGTGCTTATGAGAGATATGTGCTAGCAAAGTATGGCAAGGCAATAATAGTATTTGATGGATATGGTGATACATTCTCCACAAAATTAGAGGCCGACCTAAAAAGGCACCGAGGTATTGTAGGACCTAAAGTAAATTTCTCAGCTTCTACCCGTATTGCCATGCAGAAGGAAATATTTTTTTGTAATAATGAAAACAAAGAAGCCTTCATTGTTCTGTTATCGGAGTTACAAGAAGCTGGATGTAAAACAAAACAATCTCATAGTGACGCAGACGTCATGATCGTTATGGATGCTATAGAGTCGTCCAAAAATCATCCTACAGCCATTGTTGGTGAGGACACTGATCTTCTTATATTACTCCTTCATCATTTTCAAAAAAACTTTTATGATATTTTCCTTTGCCCAGAACCTAAGAAATCTTCCAAAATATAAAAAATAATAGCAAATACTTTAGGCGATGACGTCTGTTCTAACATCTTATTTGCTCATGCTGTATTAGGATGTGATACTACCTCTAAACCATTTGGAATAGGCAAAAGTGATTCCATAAAATTGCTTACAAAATTAAGCAGTTTCAAAGAAAGTGCTGCAGTATTCCAAACATCACAGAAATCAATAGAAGAAATTGAAATTGCTGGTCTTAATGCCATTATAACGTTGTTTGGAGGAAAAACAGGGCACAACACACTACATGATATGAGGCTTCGTACTTTCACTTCCAAGGCAACAAATTCAACAATACATGTTAAACCAGAGGTCTTGCCTTCAACAGAGGATGCCTGCAAATTTCATTCATTCAGAGTTTATCACCAAGTGCAGCAGTGGATGGGTATTCATCTGGATCCACTACAGTGGGGATTTCAATGGAAGGATGGAAGATTGTCTCCCATTAAAATGAGACAAGCACCGGCACCAGATTATCTATTAAAATTTGTGAAATGTGGCTGCATCAAAACTAAATGTGCAACTCTGCAGTGTACATGCAGAAGACAGGGAATGATGTGCACAGATGCATGCACAGATTGTCAGGGATTAAGCTGCTGCTTAGACTTTTCGGCATTGTGTTCTACGGAAAATTTACAATAAGACCTCATTCACACAAATTGTATTGCAATTAGTTCTAGGTTAGGCTGTTTTTTAAGTTAGATTGACTCGTCTATAAGGGGACTTGGATTCATCGTTTTGATAGAAACTTGGCTTAATTCGAGCTTTGTAGGCAAACGAAGATGGCTACGGAAGATTTATATCTTTATTGGAGTGTTTTTGTTGGAGACTTAGTCATTTTCATTTTAAATGTTTACATTCTTCCAAAAAGTTAAGAGTCTGTTTATAGCCATGGTACACTTAAGAATTGCGTTTACTGCTTAACAAAAGAAATAAGGCATGCAAAATTTACCTCAGAACTTTGTCTCCAATGAACTTATCTTTCTATTTTGAACTCTTTAACGAATTTAAGTCTCATTTCTAATTTTTTATATTCTAATTATGCTACTGATATGGGCACCTCTTTATAAGAGAATCCTACAAAATTTTGGAAACATGTACACTTAACTTCACTTACAAGAACCTCATTAGATAAAATTGTTGATATGTGTAACGCCTTCACAAACAATTTCCGTGAGTCATTTGTTAATAGCCCTGAAGAATTTAATGAAGTATATTTTCATAATCTTCATTCCTTTTCGTAATCTAGCTGTAGTCACATCCAAAAACACTCTATATTATATATTAGAGTGATTTTGGTCACACCCCTGTGCTACAGAGTACGATCCTTGATCTTTTACCGTGTTGAATGATGACTGTTTAGCCGGTCCCGATGGTATTAGCCCAATAGTATTAAAAAAGTATTGTAATGCTTAAGTTGAATCCCTTACGTTCATATTCAAACTTTATCTAAAAACAGGCAAATTTCCCAGTATATGGAAGAAGTCATTTCTAGCACCAATTTTTAAAAAAGGTAACAAGGCGGATATAACAAACTACGGGCCCTTTGCAAAGCTTTCTTGCATTCTTAAATTGTTTGAACAAGTTGTTTGTGAGTGTAGCATTTCTTAGTAAAAATCTCATTTGCGAACAGCAACATAGTTTTGTCAAAAAAATATCGACCGTTAAAAATCTCCTCACATTCTCAAACACATGTTCAAACGCTTTAGAACAAGGTTATGAAGTTGAGTCAAAACTTTTCTAAAGCTTTTGACCAACTTAACCACGGAATTATTTTATTTAAACTTACATCTCTAGGTTCTCCACAACTTTTCTTGCCTTGGATCAAATCATACCTACTGCTTTCTGAAAATTCTGAAGAACAAAAAAAAATATACGGCCTTATTTTGATTTTCATCGGGCGGAATTTTTCTAAAATTTTAACTGTCCAGTATTCTGCTATTCATTCCAAGTGAATCTGTATTAAAGTCGGTAATATTGCACAATATTCTGTTATTCACGTGGACATTCATATTATACAATTCAAATCCGCATATGAAATGTTGCGAAGTAATTGTTGTCATAAAAAAAAGTTGCCTTAATTGGAAGGCATTTTTTGACAGCCAGCCAGTCAGATAATAGAAACTTGCCTTACTTATATTGTCTAAACCAGTGTGGTAGGGAATCGAATGGATGAATTGAAGACACGATCCATATGAATAGCAGAATAGTGCTGATATATTTAAAGAACGCTATAGATTAAATTTTACTGTATATTTTAATAAGATTGATTTCAATAAGCAAATGTTATTTAATTCATGGTATTTAATACCCGTATGTACATGTACAATGTACATACATTCAATAAAATGGTAAATGCTACATTTGAGTTATACATAAATAATACAAACTTACCTTCATTGGGAGATAATGCGGATTCATCTTGGCTATCGTCAATTTCGATATAATCAACTATTCTCTCAATAGGTCTGCCGACGTAATTTTCGTCGTCTGCTTTGTTTTCTTTATCATTACTAATGTCACTATTTTCTTGACTTCCATCTTGGTGGTGATCCTGACTGTCCTCTTGTTCCTGATTATTTTCAATTAGATCAGACATAGTTTGAAGGTGTTTTTCTTCCTCCTCGTCTTTTCCATCGTTGTTACTAAAAGTTGTGTTATTATGTGAATTCTCTTCACCATCATCCTCACTGCAGATTTCTCGGAATTGTGTTTGTGGGTCATATAATCCGATAACTTGAAGAAGTTCAGCACTTTCAATGAGTGTTTTAAGTTCAGCTTGATCTATATAAATTTGTCCGCGGTACATAAAATCTATGAGTGACTTTAAAATATGCCATTTAACTCCCATCGGAATTATAACTATGGGATGTTCTTTAGGATGTTCCATTAAAAGGCCTTCGAAAAGCGGTGAAGCTGCAGCTAGAACTAGACGATGACATTGAAATCTATGACCATCACAAGACAGTGTAACATCGATGAGACTCTCATTTACGAGTAACTGTGTGTTATGTGAGAACTTATTTTAATACCGTAGTGAAATACTATACTTGTTTGTCTTTATTTTTACTTACCCTATTAATAGCACTGTCCAAGTTTGTCATGTGAACGTTGGAACGCACATAAAATTGTGGAACCCGCATTTTTCTGTATTAATTTTTGCTTTATTTTTTTATTTAAACAAAAAATTCTTTGTGCATTTCTATAAGTAAATGAAAAAAGTTAGAATTGAGGGAAAATGCAATTTGAAAATTAAAATAGAATTTTGTTTTTTTTTTACTTGATTTATTTCAGATTTTAATTACATTTACTTTAAAGTATCTTGGTGTCATACTTTTTTGTTGAATTGTAAAAAGAAATTGCCATCTGTAGCGATACTTTTTATCGAAACCAATTTTATCCTGCCAAAGGCGATTTGAGAGAAGAGCAAAAAATACTTAATAGTTTGTTAAAAAATCTTTCATGTAAACAGTTTCGCAATCTAATTAGTAGTAATTGTAATGTTACTGATAAATCTTTAATGGGTAATGCTTTTAATGAATATTTTATTAATATCGATAAAACCTTTTTTTTTAATTGAGCAATATTCAAACCTATTTCATCTTGGAAATCATGGAAGAGCAATAAGCAACCAATTTTTACTCGTTGCTATGAATTGCTTAATTATGCTGATGTTATAAAATTGTATTGTTTTAAAATGATTCTGAAGATAATATTCTTTTCTTCTTATTTTCAGTAAAATTTTTTGTTTAATTAATTAAAATTATAACAATATGTTGATTAGTCTGAATTATACTCTTTAACCTTTATTATGTTTTCAGAGTTGAACTAGTAGAAACCCTTGTTTAAATAAATAATAATATACGAATAATAAGGAGATTCAGTATTTTAATTGTCAAATGTGCAAATGGTGAGAAAAACATATTGGGCTTCATGCGTTGGGTTCTATCAAAATAATCAGACATAATGCGATAGTCGTTGGAAAACACGACAGTAATTGACATTACTTATGGCGTTCAACGCCAATTGGCGTTTTTCGTTTTGTTGAATACATTCATTTAGTGACATTTTTCGAAATACAGTTAATTTCTGTATTGCGTTAGTCGTATTTTCAACAAAAACGTTAAGAAAAACCCAAAAATATTCCAAAATTTAAGTTTTTTGTATTTTGGTTTTAAAATTGTAATAATAACAACAATTTTCTTTAGGTTAAAAATAACAACTTCCGAACAAATGAAACGGTTTATGGAGCTCATGGAGGTAAATAAAAGCCTCGCAAACAATTTTAAAAAGCGTCTGCACAAATCAACAAGCAAAGTTGGAATGGGAGTCTTTGGCCAAGGAATTAAATAGTATTGGCCCACCAACAGGAAACAGAAAGAAATGGCAGAAAGTAAGAAAATTGTTAAATGTATGAAAACAAGTACAAATGGTTTTTTAGGTTTTGTTTGACGCCAAATTAAATATTTAACAGAAATTGAAGAAGACCCGAATGTGTTAATTTAACAAAAGAGTAATCGAAGCGACAGGCGGAGAAGGCCTTAAAAAAATGTTTGAATGATGTTGAGGAAGCGATAGCAAGGATTGTGTGATTGCATGATGTTCTGAACCAAATCGGTTTTGTAGCAGGTGTTTCCTCTGATTTTGCTGCTCGTAAATCATTTCTCTCCCCCTCCACATCAAACCAAGAAAACCTCGCTCCTTAAAATTATCTGATTTCGGAGATTTTTGCTGAAATGTTGAACAAAATTCCAATGAATCGGCACTTAGAGCTACACAAGGTTTTGCACCTTAGATGCGAGACAAAAAAACATAAACAAAAAAAAAACGGAAAATGCTTTCAAAAGCTTTTGGAGAAACAAACTGTGTTTCAAGAGAAATGGGAAAACTTATTATTTAAAAGAAAAACATCAATTGGAATGGGATGAAGAACAACGCCAGCAAGAAAATAATTGTACAAGATAAATGAAGATTATGGAAACAAGCACCAATTAAATTCAATTTCCTTATTTTTTTATTATATAATTTTAATTCTTTTAAACTGTTACATTGAAGCTTATTTTCTTAAATGATTTTTAAATGAAGTCCATTATTTTGTTTCAACAGCTGTTTGGGCATCATTTGAAACAGAATTCTCTGTTTCTAGACTTAGAGCAGGTTCATTATCAAGCAAAACTAGATCTCTGGAAAGCTCTGATTTATAATCTTCTTTCTTCCTCGACATCGTCACTGCTGCCCCATGAAAAATATCTGGCCACACTTTACATTTTTCACACTGTGCAATTTTGTTTACTATATAAAGAAACTTAACTTTTAAAGTAATAAAAAAGTAAATAAATTCAAAAAACAGTGGTTCAGTGAATTCAAAAGTGCAATTAATTTATTTGTCAAAATGTCAGCTGTTTCAAAGGATCGCATATGGAATCTATGAGCAACGATTAGGCTGGCGTTTAAGTTGCGCAATACTGTTTGAAAAGCGACACGACTAAAAAATGAAAATTGGCGTTGAAGTGAAATGTCAAATGACTATCGCAATAAGGGTGAATACTTCTACTGATAAAACATATGTATATGCCAACTTCGACTTCAATCATGAATCTACTTACAGAACATATTTATACTAGTAGATCAAAGTATTTACATATTCTGTCCAAGAGATCTAAACTTTAAATAGGGGCGTTGTTAATTACTAGCAAATCGGAAGGGGTGAAATTTTGACCACGATCTGAATTTCCTACGTAAAGTCACGGACTTTTTCAGATTTTTTTACATTCAACTGAAATATATCTGAATCTAAAAAAGCGATTTAAAAAAATTATCCAATTGTATGCAGCTCAGATTTTGCTCTTATTTAACACCCATCTCATGCACCATGGGCTTTAAAATTGGTCATCTCCTTCTGCGAAAAGAAATATTAATGACGAAAGTAGCTTCCAAAAATCTGGCAAGTCTACTACTAACAAAAAAAAACTCTTCAAAATAAAATCATCTCTTTCTTTGTTATTTGGGGTAATATTGCTTCCTTGTTATTTCAATTACGATTTTTTTTTCCTCAAAAACGATCAATGAAAATGAACGGAGCAAGTGCAATTTTCTAGAAGCACAAACTTTTCATTGTAAAATTGTTTAATTTCTGATTTTAAAGGACTTTTTTGCTTAGTTTCTAGTTTTTTTTTTTTACTTTGATAATTAAAATTACATAACAATCGACTTAAATTGGTATTATGTGTTGGATAGGACAAAGCATTCGACGGATACATTAAGTGTTTCCAACCATGTTATTAACATGCATATTCAAATCAGAAAAAAGTATATGATCTTATTTTTAGAAATAACGAAACATTTAGACTTTTTAGAAGATATTTTTTAATAGACCGTCGATCAATGATTTCCAAGTCTTCATGCAAGCGTTCTACAAAATGTTCGATTAGCCTTAAAGGGCAGCTTTGGTATAACTGAGTTTGGTTGGCATACATGCGAACCAAACAGAGTGTAATGCAGATAATTCGTTTACGTATATTGTATATAACAAAGAGCCAAGTATAGACAATTGTGGTACACCACTATTTACCGTCAAAAATCCTGACTTTGTTGTCGGCTCGTTAGACATGGCTGCAGAGTACTAAAAGTTAAATTGATTTAAAGGAAAATTATAGCCAATCATTGCATTTTTTTTGGCAGGTCGTTTGTAGCGATCATTAAAAATGTATGTCATTGAACAAAATTTCCTGATTAAAATCCACCGAACACGTTTTATTGACAGAAATCTGTAATTAGAATTGTGTGAAATTGGAACACAAATCAGTGCAACGATTCGTTTCACCTTTGAACATAAAAGTATCGGCTGATCAGGAAAATGGTTTTTGTAATTCTAATCAAGAAGAAACAGTGAAATATCCAATTTAAACAAAATTCCGGATTGATTTCAATGATAACTATAACTGACTCCTGAGAGCTTATACAAAAAGCGAAGTTGCAAGAACATAAAGTAACTTTCTACCTTAAGCTTGACTTTAATTCACAAGATAGGTAGTGACTTTTGAAATCAATAAGATTTAATTCCTAAGTCCTTACTGACTTATAACTAAAAAAAAATTAATTATAAGCTGGCGACTCAGTAGCTTAAAATTTAATTTTTGTAAGCTTGCTCATGACTTACATTTTTACTTGCGACTTTTAGGCATTATAAAGGGTCCACCAAATAACTTTTTTTTTTTTTGAAAATGCTATAAAAACATCGAGTGTAGCTTCGGCTGCGTGGCACGTAGCGCCGCGCCGTCATTTTGTGAACAAAAATTCGTTCAACATTGCCCGATAACGATCGCCATTGACTGTAACGGCCACTCCTTGCTCATTTTCGAAGAAAAATGGCCCAATTATGGCTCTGGACCAAAATTCGCACCAAAGTGACTCGTTTTGGGTGTATCGGCTTTTCAATGTTAATGCTATGCTTATTTACATACATACAAAATTTCGAACTCGAGATTTTAATCAAACATGACATTACAATGGTAGAAAAGTCGATAAAAGTGGATCTCCCGATTCCACCCCTCTGTCTGTCCTGTCGTCTACAGCTTAAAACATTGGGTCGATTGACTTCAGGTTTTTAAATTAAGGTTTTTAGCCGATTGTCGTTAGGCGTTCTTTTTTCTTCTTTTTTTTTAGTCTTCTTTTTTTTAAGACTAAAAGTAACAGTACAAATTTTTTGGTCAAAATTCGAATTTTCTCAAAAACAAACCGATTACATTTTCCTTAAATTTTTTTTCTTAGTTTGGCTTCTTGCAATATAAAAAAAAAATTTTATATTAAAAATAATTTAAAAAAACTCTAACGATTTTCGAATACAAATTTTGAAAAATTAAGGTTTTTTTTGGGAAATCAAATGGCATTTACATTTTAGAAAACAAACAAATTATGAAATATTTTTAAACAGACTCTTTGGATATACAAGCAAGTTCGTGCGACCCAGGCGTACATTTTATTTTTAATTCATAAGACACTTATTACTTTGTGAATAATTTTTGTTAAATTTATAATTCACTTATTAGAATTGATTTTTTTTTTAACCATAAGTCAAGAGTTTTGAATAATTTTTTTTAGTTCAAAAGTCACTAACTAATTCACAAGCAGAGATAGAATATCTTATTCAATGCTGAAAAATCTACCTTATAAAACTAAGCAGGAAATTCTTGATCTTTATAATAGTATCTTAAACAACTCTATCATTCCTCATACCTGGAAATCTTCTACAATTATACCTATTGCGAAACCAAAAAAAGATAAAAATACAATCGAAGGATACCGCCCAATCTCCTTTATCCCATGCCTATCCAAAATAATGGAAAAAATAATTGCAAAGCGCATACTATGGTTTGCCGAAACAAACAAGCTCATAAGTCCTAACCAAGTTGATTTTAAGTCCAACAGAGGATGTGTCGACGCTCTTCTTCATATCGACTATTTTGCTACAAGAGCTCTATCAGCAAAAAACCACGTATCCGTTCTCTCCCTTGATTTCGAAAAAGCCTTCGATAGAATAGGTCTCCATGTAGTTCTGAAAAATGGGGTGTTGGAAGAAAAATATACGGTTATGTAAGATCCTTTTTAACAAATAGAACTTTTTGTGTAAAGACTAACAGCGTCTACTCTTCCAACTACCCATTGTATAACGGTATACCCCAGGGATCACCTCTCTCGGTGGTTTTATTTATAATTGCATTCGACGATATAAACATAATTTTGAAAAAGCAAAAATTACTAGATCACTGCATTTATGCAGACGATATACATATATATTTTATGTAAAATTAATGATATTGACAGAAGTAAAATCTTGTTTAAAATTGCCCTAGAAGAAATTATAGATTGGTCGAAAACGTCAGGCGCCAAATTGTCGATCCAAAAATGTAAATTGCTCCACATTTGTAGAAAACAAAATTGTGCACAACTTAATCTTAATATAAACAATGTACAAATCCAAAATGTAGTCTTTAACAGAACGTATTCCTGGAAACAACACTGTATAGATCTTAAGAAATCACTAGCTGCGAGAACTAATATTGTAAGATATCTAGCTTCAAATAAAAGTAACGTACATATAAATACCCCTTCAAACACTACTAGAATGTTAGTTTTAAGTAAGATTGAATATGGGTTGTATATATATGGGCATTGTTCTAAATCAATTTTAAATATAATAAAACCAACTTACCACGCCGCAGCAAGGAGAAGCATCAAAGCGTTCCCAACAATATCTATAAAAAATATATTGGCAGAAGCAGGACTACCAAGCATAGAGGAACGAAGAGATACTATAACTGCTTAACTGTTTGCGAAACTGTCGTTTTCCAGAAATTCAATAATCGATAACGATTTCAAAAAAGCATCTGATCATAAACTTAAAAAAAGGATCCCATCCGCCATTGCTACGATTCTTATAAAAGCAGCTGAGTTTGAACTACCAACTAAACAGGAGCGCCAAGTTACCCATGGTTCATCAACCCGGAATCTCTAATATTAACTCTAGCTAGTTATAAGAAAGTAAATACCAGCAATAGTATCTACCGCCAACTCTACACAGCCATCTCACTCGAATTTCAATCGGATGGATGGAAATTTATATTTACCGATGGTTCTTAGAAAACTGAAAACACATCATTTGCGGTGACACTCGAAAATGGTGCCATTGCTTGCATTGGCAACCTGCCTGAATTCGCTTCAGTATTCACTGCAGAAGCATTCGCAATACTTCAAGCTACTAAGACTGCGTCTAATTACCGTGGAAAACACATTATATGCTCTGATAGCATATCCGTACTTAACGCCATAAAAACCCTAACAACAATATTGAACTCATATCAGAAATCAGATACCAACTTACCAAACAATATCAAGTTAATGTGGACCCCTGGACATGTAGGAATCCAGGGCAACGAATACGCTGACAGTGCAGCTAACTCAGCCAATAATGCTCCTGTATATAGCTTTAATATCCACACCAAACAAGATCTGCTAAAAATCATCCAAAAAGAGTCAAAATCCGTCATAACCCACGACTGGAGCCTATACCAGCATCATTACAAAAAACTCAATCCTAATAAACTCGCCCCGTATACCCAACAAACGTTTCCAAACACAAAATCTCTAATTTTGTACGACTTCGACTTGGACACACATCAACCTCTCATCAGCATCTCCTTAAAAAAAAATCCGCCACCACTTTGTACAAATTGCAATACCAGGTTGGACCTGAATCACATCCTAGAACACTGCCCTGTATTGCAACCCATAATCAAAAATTTATTTAAAAATAAATGTATTTATGAAATTCTCCAAAACCCTAGTTCCACAAATATCGACAAAATATCAGATTTTCTTTTAAAAGCAACCATTTTAATTTAAATTAAAACTAAAATGAGAGCCAATAGTCTCCGCAGCTAGGCTCGTTAAACTAAGTATTACCATGTAATTTTAATTACCTGTTAATAAATAATAATATTAATAATTCACAAGTCGGCTACAGACTCTTGACTTAATATTTTTTTAATTCAAGTATTTGGAGCACTGCCTTCCCTGATTGGTGATATTATCCTAAGAAGTCTTTCAATTATAAGTAAATTTTGTCTATCTATGGGGCCATGGATCAACCCTACTACAACGATATTACAACAATTGTTTACCTGAAAACGTGTAGTTGGGCCGCAATTCAGAAAAATGTGTTTATTCAACTTTTGACCTCGATAAAATAATACAATTCTTGTATGTACAACTTCGTTTTCATCCGCTATAAACTCCAAAACCATACAAAGAAATTCATTAACATGACATCTGAGGTCGTCCAACCCGGACATTGGATGGTAAGGTAAAGGACAAATTGAAATACATGCGTGTTACTTTATGATCTTTGACTAATTAAAGTAAAACCTGATTATTTCCTCAAACTTACCTCAACATAATATACTAACCCTAGCTTATAGCATATCCACGCAAGGTTCCACCGGGCAGCATTTTCGGCCAATGAACCGTTTCCCTTCAAACTCAACACCGCATCTGACTCCACAGAATCGACGAACTACAACCAACCACTAACTCTTTCAATAGTTAACAAGGTTTTCAATTCTACTTTTCTAAAGTTTATACTTAATAATTTTTTAAATTTGAAAAAAAAAAAATACTATTTTAGACTTTTCGAAACTATGTAAATTCATGGAATAGTGTCTCTTTCAACAAAATGTTTGATGATTTTCTAAATCTTTAATTTATGTGTTCAGTTTAAATATTTTCAATATCTCATTTACCTTGTTAAAAATACTAATTAGTTGTTAGCCCTAATGCTAAAACGCTTTTTGACTGAAAAAGGAACAACATATTGGGAAGTAATTTTTTTGTACACAAAGTTTTTCAAATATGTATGTATATTGAAAAAATATCTAAGTAACTTGTTTTGTTTTTTTTATAATAAGAACAAACAGCTGCAATCAAAATTTAACATTATGTATGCCATAAATATATGATTATACATTACAGAACTGTTATAATTTGTTTTGTTACGAACTATGTTTTGTCCTACCTTAGGCACTTTATTAATAATTTTTGAATCAAATTAATTAACGGGCAATTCGGCGGTAGAGGAAAGAAATTGATGAGCAAGTAGAAAAAAACAACGATCAAAGGTTTCATCATAAAATCGGCTGAGTTGCTTTTTAGAAGACATTCAAGAACTCTGAAACTGGAACAAGGAGAATTTGTTTTTTTTTTTTTCAAAATATTGATTACTGGTTTAGAAAAAACAAGGTGTATATGATAGAAAGTATAGTACTTAAATAGTGAAAATAGAATTATTGCAGAAATTGTTGCAAAAGAAATAAGGACCTATTTACAGAATAGAACTCGAACGCGAAGAATATACAATGTCTTATTGAAATCTATTTTAAATTTGAATTTCATTTTTCTTTTAACTTTTGCTTTTTAAGTTAAGAACTCAAGTAATAAAACAATAAATAGGCCCTAGTGACATACAAATCTAGACCATTCCTACATGCCCCTAATCCATACTTCACTGTTTACGCAGTAATGTTGGACCCTTCTTAGATAACAAAACAAAAATGCTTGTTTTTGACCACTCTACAAATAACCGTTATTAGATAGATAGATAGATACAATTTTTTAAGATTACTAATTAGATTTTCTTTACAATTAAAAACAGTAATTAATATTTGGCGCTTAATTTATCGTTGTAGGCGCAGGCAGGAATTGAACCCAGACCTCTGGCAAGAGTACTACATTAAGTTACATTTGGTTAATTTGCATAATTTTGCAAAATGAAGTTATATTATGCATGTGTGATATGTTACATTTGGTTCAAAATTATTAACTTTGAATTTTTCGTTTTTTGTATTGAATTCATTGATGTAAGAAAAAAACATGGAATAAAATTTGAATAATGTCAGGATAATAATTTAAAGTAAGCGAATGAAGAAGAATGCTTCTTTGAACTATTGATTCTGTAGAAAAGATTTTTTATTTTTTAAATAATTTTACTATTCAATTGTGCAAGTAATCAGTATAATGAAACAGTAATGCAATCATAACAGCTGAACTATAGGTACTCTTCTCTATGGTATTAGCATTGGGACCACAAACCAAATATCTTCAACAAACTAACTGAACGCAAAACAAAACAATGGAATGTCAGAAAAGTGACTATTCAATTCATTGTGCCAAGTACATCAACTGCAGTTTACAACATAACCTTTTGGGGGGTCTGAGAATACCTGATTTGGATCTGGTAGATGTAACCACACCAGTAGTAAGGCGGCGGCGGTGGTTCATTAATTCCAATTTAATTGACATGATGATATTAATAACAATGCAAGGAACTAGCTTATTGCAAATATTTGTGTTTCTATTTCATTTAACAGTTTTTTGAAAGCGTCTGTAAAATTCATAGATTATATTAAATGATTAAAAGATAAACCACAATCAAATCTTTTATGTTGTTTGCAAAAAAAAAAAACAAAACCAATAACCGCGCACAAGTGTTTTTAGAGGAATCGACACACAAAATAATAAAAAAAACTAAGCCCTTTTAGAACACAGGAACAAACTACCCTTACAATGGGTTCACTTATAGATACGATTCAATACATCATCTATCTGTACTAGTTATTCTTTTAGTCGGTAAATCTTGTGGAAAAAGAAGTCTACAAACATGTCGATTTCTGAAAAACTAAGAATGTACCCACATAAATGAACGATGATACAAAACAAACTCAACTAAAAACCACCATTAAAAAACTATTTAAGAAAATAATATAGTTACGCCGTATGTGCAGCAACATTTATACAGACGATATAATGTATGTATGATTTTGTATACCAACGATGTCAGATTTGTTTCTTTTTTTCCAAAATCTCGAAATCAAGGCAGACATCTAGTTATTATATATAACATATTTAACTAATTTAATACAAAACAAAAACTGCAAGAATTTCACCTTTGCGCTACGTTTCGGTAACAAATGAACAAAATGTCTCAGATATTACTTTCTATACACACACCTCGGAAATTAGAGTTTATTTGAAACTGCCGAGTTTGAGAATTGAGACCGCAACAGAGCAAAAACTAGGGGTTCGAGGAAAATAAGATAAGTTTAATAAGATGCAATATTTTAAGTACGCAGGTCACATTTCATTTTGATCGGATTTTTTATTTTGTGTGTTTTAAGATTCAATTTCCAGAAACAAGACTTATTTTGAGGTATTAAGTTTTTTTTTTTGTTTTTGTTCTTTCCAAATGACAGGTGACAGGGCAGACCAAAAACACTCTATATGAAGATATAAATCCTCGGTAGACATCTTGGTTTGCCTACAAGCTAAACCCGAAATCAGCCTCATAAAGTATTTCTTAGTGTGCGTGTAATTTCTCCTCCAATTCATGAAATTTCCCCAAAAAACTCAGGAATTGTGTCTATGTATGCGTGAAAACACGTCAATTTTTCTCGTTGAATTCATCGACATTACAAATACAACAATGTAAACAAATGGGTTTTGGAGGGTGAACGTACGAAAGATTTATATCTTCATATAGAGTGTTTTTGCCTTTAAGTAGTATTCACATGAGCGCGACCAACAAACGACGAATGAATTACAAAATGTGAGTTTATATACGTTTGAAGACATATTTCCACACAAATTCTTAACAAAACGATAGCAATATAGTTTCTATTTGATTTATAATGCATATTTGTACTTTTCAATATCATATATTAATAAATTTAAGAAAACAAATTTATTCGTCGCGAAAAAAAATGTAGCTGATACGAACTGTCAAACTTTATTCGCGTTCCACATTATTCACACTCGCAACGAATAAAATAATCGCGCGTACTTAACCTAAAAAAATCATTCTTGTTTTGGTTTCGGTGGTGAATGGTGTTCGGCCGTCAAACTTCATTCGCGACCGACGAAAGAAATGTCAAAATCGTCGAATATTCGTTCATTCGTTGGTTGTTGGTCGTGCTCATGTGAATATTGCTTTAGTATTTAACTATGGAGCAATTTATTTTACGTTCGCTAAATACGCTGCGTGGTGGCGTTGGCGTTGGGGTAACACAAATTTGACAGTTGGGAGTGTGCAGTAGAATAGATAAAATTTCATTTATAGAAATGTTTTAATAGATTTAATGAAAACGGAAATATTTGTTTGAGTTTTGAAATTTTTGTGAAAAGGTATAGTAATTGAAACGTTTCAATTCAATTCTTCGACTGACTAAATTGTGCTGGTATTGTTCAGGAATTATACAAATTTTTCATTTTTTTTTTTACAAAACTTGAAAGTCCTATGCATTTTTTATTGCATTAATTAATAGAAAACAATTTTAATGCAAAACAAAAATTATTTGTATTAAAAAATAAAATAAATTCAAATTTACAAAATTCAGCATTAAAAACAATTCAATGTAAAATTATTGTGTATTAAAAATTAAAATGTGTAATAAAAATGATTTGCAAGCATTAAAAAAATTTAATGCAAAGTAAAATTATAGCATTTTTAGAGCGAGGAAACATTTATTTCTATTTTAAATAAATCTTCAAAGTTCACTTTTTACTTTTTCACATAAAACACAAGCAAATATGGTTGATTTTGACGTTTCTTCCGTTTTTTGTTCAGTGCTGCCATACTTGTTTTTTGTTGGGGTTTCTTTGATTTTAGTGTTCAAATGCAAAAAGTAATTTGCGTATACAGTGACCGACAAAATTCTTCGTACGATATACAAATTTCATATATATGTTAAATTTGTGTACATATGTTTTCTGTTATATTTTTTTTGAACACAAGTAGTCAAATGCTATTTATAACCTGTATGGCTTTTATCACTCCACCCACTTTACTTAACTTAATAATAAAAAGAGGCAAAAGTTCATCACGTGAAACGACACAATTCATCGTACGATAACTTTTACCGTTATTTTTTTCCGTTTCTCTTTGTGGTTTGATCAAAAATTATGTCATTCTGCATTCAGCCGTTAGTGAACCAACATCTTATGGAGAAAAAAGTGAAATGTCAGTTCAATAAAAAAGAAAAGAAACGACGCAAGATTTCCGACAAGTGGTTGTGGATTTGTTTTTGAAATAAAACAAATCTTTAGCTGAGCTTGCGCGTCTGGTTGGAAAATCTAAATCTACGATCCAGTACATCATAGAAAAATACAAAAAAACAGGCCACGTTGAATATGAGCGAAGATCGGGCTGCACACGCATATTAAATGAAAGAAACGAAAGGTTATTTTGAATATTATACGAAAAAACCTAAGACGAATTGCCCTGCCATACAAGAAATAGTCTGTGATACATGTCACAAAGGCGTCAGTACGCGTACAATTGGAAGAAGAAGTACAAGAAAGAAGCCCCTGATAAGTGATGTGAATAAGAAGAAACGGAAAGACTTTGCATCTCTGCACAAAGACGCTGATCTGGAATTTTGGAAGAAGGTTTTGTTCACCGACGAGAGCAAGTACAATATTTTTGGACACGATGGCCTGCAAAAGTTTGGAGAAAAAGTGGCACAGCAATGGAAAGCCAAAATCTCCAAAGAACGGTTAAGCACGGTGGTGGCAGTGTCATGGTTTGGGGAAGCATGGCCTGGTCTGACGTGGTAGAGCTGGAATTCATTGAAGGAAACATGGATCAGCACATGTACTTGGATGTCCTAAGGGCAAATTTAGGTGTATCAGTGGAAAAACTCAATCTGGCCGAGACTGGATCTTCCAACAGGATAATGACCCTAAGCTAAAAAAGTAAAGGAATGATTGCTGTACCATGCCCCCAGGCAGTTAAATTCTCCTCCATTGAGCCCCGACTTAAACACAATAGAGCATTTGTAGGACTATTTGGAAAAACAACTCCATAAACACCAAATTTCATCTAAAGTCACATTATAACAAGCTCTCCAAACGGAATGGGATCGCGTACCTGAAGATTTCACGAAGAAGCTGGTTTCTTCTATGCCACGGAGATTGGAAGCTGCTATTAAAGCTGGTGGAGACGCAACACGTTACTAAAATGCAGATGTTATTAAAATATTTAAAAAAAAAAAAAGAAGTCGTACGATAAATTTTGTCGTTTAATTATGATGAATAATACAATTTTGTTTTAATTTTGAGAAAATAAAGGCCAATAAGTTGAATATTTTTATGTGCACAATCTTTTTTTTGATCCCTTATTTCAAAATGTCAGTTGATTCTTGAGTGATTTTTTTTTTAGATTAGATTGATTTTTATTTAGTTCTTTTCTGAATTAACCCTTAAATACATACATAAGTTTACAAAAATCTTTATGACATGGCATTTGCCGTCTGCCAGAATGACAACTACTTTAATTTTTTTGTATCATATTGTTAACAAAGCATAATAAAACATTTTAGAACAAAGTTATTAAAAGAACATAAGAATACATAAAAGAACAAGAGGCATACATTTAATGTGTTTGTTTATAAAAAGTTTTCGTTAATTATTCTTTCCCTATACCGTTAAAACTTGGACTTCTGATAAATAATCACTTCCAAAAACGCTTCTTCTCGATTCTCTTAGAGTTGGGCATCGTCCTAGAAAATGACTGATGTCTTCCCTTTCCCTTCGGTTACAAATACTGCATTCCAGAGGTAGATCAGGTCTGTGTGGGATATAATTCAAATTCAGGAGTTCACTGCGTAGCCTGACCATGGTAGCTATGACCTTTACTTTATTGGTATCTCTGAAGTAGTTTTTTTGGGCTAGGTTGTGGTTTAACCTGCTGTAGATTGATCTGTACAGCGAACTGGAAGCTTCAGCTGTGTATTCTGCTCTGCATTTCTCGTCGATTTTTGCTACTACGTTGTAGAAGAGAACCTTACAATTACTTGTATCTTCGATGTTTAAAACAAAACTTATATTACACCCCTCCGCAAGCTCTGACCATTCTCTCTACCAGCTATTTTGATCACGTATAGCCTTGATAGCAACCTTCCTTACTAATCTGAATTCCGGCAGTCTGAAGACACTCAGAAGAAAATCAGCTTGTAGTTTCAAGGTCTTTATGAATAACGTGATAATCCGGTCTCAAGCATAAGCACGTAGTTTGGCGTGTTGATTGCTAGATTGAATATCCGTTTTAAGTAGTGAGCTAAAAGCTTTTCTACCGTAAGAAACTTCTTGCACCCCCATACTTGAGCGCCATATAACAGGATACTCTCTGACACCGCTTCGAATATTTTATGCTTGCTGCGCGACATTCCTGTTGATGAATCAAGTTTTCCAGGCGCTATTAATCGCCGTTTTCGCTTTTTCTAGCTTTTCGTTGAAGTGCTTCTATGCTTAAATTTCTCGAAAACGTTACACCAAGGTACTTATACTCGTTGACACACTCTAAAGTTTCATCGTTAAATGACCATTTTTCATGAGAGCTATTTCTGCCACCACCTTTTTTGAAGATCATCACTTTGGACTTTTGGGTATTAACAGTTAAATTCCGTACACAACAGTAGTCATATAGTCTATTTATCATCAGCTGTAAGGATTCTGGGGAATACGCGAACATGACAATATCGTCCGCAAACAACAAGGCCTTAATGTGTACTCCTGCAAAATCTACACCGCTGGGGAGATAATCGATGAGATCGTTAATAAATAGCGAAAACAAAGTAGGGCTCAATGTGCATCCCTGTCTTACTCCTGATGAGGTTGCAAACCATTCCGACAACACCGCCGTTCCATTCCATACAGCTGCTTGCGTGTTTTTGTAGAGATTTTCTAGCGCACGTCCAAACTTCAGAGATAATCCTGCGTTATATAACTTATAGAATAAGGCACCTCTGTTAACTGTGTCAAATGCTGCTTTGAAGTCAATAAAGAATACATACAATTTCTTTTTTTGATAGCAGAAATTCTCTGCAAGATTCTGCAGTACAAATATGTTATCGGTTGTCGAATAACCTGACCTAAAGCCAGCTTTGAACTCCTTCATTATGTTCTGCGAGTTAATCCACCTATTGAGTCTTTTCTGCATCATTGTTGTAAGAATCTTATAGGTTGCGTTCAGAAAGAAGCTGCCCCTATAGTTAGCCACATCGGAATAAGATCCTTTTTTATGTATAGGGAATATGATCGCATCTTGAAATTCTTTCACTATCATGTCACCATCAAATACTTTATTGAAGAGCATTAAAAGCTGATCGTTAAGTACGGAAGTTCCATACTTGTAAAATTCGACTGAAATACAGTTGGCGCCAGGTGCTTTTCCATCTTTCAACGACTCTAAAGCTTGTTGTATTTCTTGTGTGGTAAACTGTGAATCCAATATTTCGCTCGTAAATCGCGGTGTTGCATATTGCCAAATTAATGGTGTCATGGCTGGGTTAAGGAGTTGTCTGAAGTGTGTGGCTAAAACGTTTGCCTCTATATTTCTGTGTAGACCTGGTTTTTTACCATTCAATTCCCATGCAAGTTTCCAAAATTCTGAAGCCAGTTTCTATTGGCCAGTTTAACCGCTTGACGTTCATCATAAAAAATTAAAAAGTTTTTCAAAATACTTATCTGAATAATCCCGAAATAAAAATGCATACACTGCGAATTCCGCGAAGCTAGTTTCCTTGTTTATTATTGTTTGTTTACTTTAATTTTGTTGAGACTTGACAGTTGATGCCTATTATAGCTTATCTCTTTTCTCTCGTTACGCATGAGCGGTGGTCTTACTCTGTCCAAATCCATGATGGCCACTTAGAATGGAAAGCGCTCAGAAATTCGGCAAATCCAACCATTCATTGGTAGATATGTCATCAAATAACAGATGTCGCTGTTGTTTGTCTAAATGCTCTGCTTGCCAAAGTTGCTAACAATTTTTATCTTTTGAAGAGAAATCGTTAGAGAATTATTGATTTTAACAATCCTAAAATAGTATTAGAATGAAGAATTATATACATAGAAGTAATCATTCTATAAAATTGTTAATCAAACTTATCGATAACTTCCTTCCTTTCCAACCGGTTATTTTCGGAGAGCTGAGCGCGTTCAATGTCTGGTGTTTAATCGGTAGGAATACGAATTATGTACTTCGGTGATTGGAAGATTTGATAGGATGTTAAATAAACGGAACTGGGGAGAAATGAAAAAAAGGGGTTAGCAAAAAAAATTAAAAAGTTGCCGATTGATAGTGCGCCAACCAGTCGAACCGACAAAGTTAAAACGTAATACTTCCGTTTCTTTTCTTTTCTTTTTTTTTGAATTGAATTTAAATTAAAGAAAATTCGTTTGCTTTGCTCAAAATAAAGGGCAGTTATCTTAAGCCAACATATATAAGAAACCAAGGTAATTGTTTTGAAAAATATTAGACGGAATACCTTAACTAAATTAATTTAATTTTTATGTGAAAAAAGTGTAAGTTAATATAGTGGAGGGCGCACAACGGTGCTACCAGTTTGGCGAAATCAACCACAGGTATCCAGATATATGTATGTACACATAAGGATTAATTGAAACACAGATAAAACCAAACTCAAAATTGTTTACAAATTTATAAAAATCACTAAATAGAGCTTTATTGGTCAGACCTGACACATTATACGATAATATTTTAAAATTTTTTGGTTTACTTGTTAAATTACTTGAACTTATTTTATTAAAACTAGGGCAGACGGCATCACTACTAAATACTACAATTTCTACTCCCAGCTGCTGCACTGGTTCCAGGCATACGGACTGCACTACCGACATTGATGGATGATTGCGCTGTTTCTGTCAAATTGTTGCTGTCATTGCGATTGCATGCTGTCATAATTTTGTTCAATAATGTCATTCCAATTTCATCTTCCTCGACACATTTGAGAATGTTTTCATGGTCCAAAAAAAAAGATTTGTTTTCGCAAATAAATGTTGTTTGTCTGAGTGTTTGTTTTTATTTGTAAAAGGTGTCTTCGTTTCTCGCGAGCAGCTCGAGTATAATCCCGATGGATAGAGATTCCGGTATCCTGCATCTTGAAGGCCGAACTCAAAATACGCGATACATCATCACTGTGCTGCATTTCAACAATAACATTCGCAACTCTGTTGTTCCTGGAGCGAATAACTTTAATCCTTGTTATTTTAGTTGGATTATTCTCTTGCAAAAGATCTAAGCATACATTCTTAGATTTTTCAATCACATGCTGATCATCCTCTTGCGTCGGAATATGCAGTACCACATTCTTTTCGTTTGATTTCTTTTCAAGAAAATCAATATGCCGTTCTAACACCTGACATCTATTCTCCACTATTTGCAGTTTCTTTTGAAGCGACACATTGCTACGTTCCAGATTTTCCATTTTTGTCTTTACTTCCATCAAGTCGGATTTAGTGGCTAAGCTTTTCAGGCGGTCATCAAGAATCGCTGCTAGAGATCGTTCTACTGTCTTAATGTCCACGACTTGCATATTACCGATTTGAGGGTCTTCTTGTGTGCTTGGCCAAAGGTCAAAACACGGACGTTTTTGCGATTGATTGCCATACACTTGTTTATTATTGGGTATTTGAGCGTTGTTGTTGCTCTTATTTGGCGGGGTTCTTTGTAAACCATTCATTTTGCAAACTTAAATATGTGTATAAATAAGCGAATATTAGCTCACCTCTTAATATTTATGTGCTTAAATAGGTTTGAATTTGACTTTTACACAATTTTTATGATTTTAACTGTCTATTTACACTCAATTTTGATTCTTGAGTGTACTTTTAAGGAACTGAACAACAGAATTTATGTCTATTGTACGAAGAATTATGTCGGCGTCTGTACCTACCCAAACTCGCACCCACCCCAAATCCTATACTGAACCAAGCAGGGCGGACTAACATACCTCGCTGTTATAGGGCCCATACACTACGCAAACACGTTTGTTCAAACGTGTGTTTTAGCAAACATAGTTTCGCCACACACTACACAAACATGTTTGAGAGATATTAGTTGCGTGACGTTTTTCATCTTAATCAGACCTTCCTACGGACACGGAGCAATGAGTGACTTAGCATGTGCAGTTTTGATTTTTGCCTTGGCTATTAAAAAAAACACCACAATACCGGTAAACTTTTATAAAGTTCAATGAATTCAGTCCAAAAAATGTGTTCCTCTTGTTTATTCATGTTAACTCTATGAAAATTGGCATCGGTTTGAGCAAAATTCAATACACACAAACATGTTTGTGCAGGCATGGAAAATTCAAATTTTTTTGATTTTGTTCAAACCACTTGCGCAAACACGCATCATCGCTACACACTACTCAAACAGTTTGCACAAACATTTTTACAACAACAAAATACATTCGTTTGCTTAAACAGTTTGTGTAGTGTATGGGCCCCATTAGTACGCCGCGCCGTACTATCAATTAAAAAAAAAACTTGTTTTAGGCTCAAAAAACAAAATAAAAAAAGTAGGGTTAAGTCCGAAAACAACGGGGTTTCCTCGTCTTAATATTTAAAACATGTTCTATTGAGACTCCTAACTATCTGAAAAAAATCAGATGGAAATTCGTGCTGCGGTACATATCTATGAAATAAGAAATCTGTGTGTCGAAATTCGTGCTGCGATAATGGAAAGTTGAGCCCAAATTTTTGTTTACATCCCTTGTCCTATGTACGCAGAAATGTTTTATAAAAGTATTTTCCAATTTAAAATAAAGGATGATTTCAAAGTTATGTACATCTAAAAAAGCATAATTATGTACGTAAAAGTAAAACCTATATTACTAGGTGCCTACCATTAGGCTTTTTTTACGCAGCTGGTATATGTGGCGATGTGGGCACCATAAACTTGACAACGCAGCGTAGAGTTTGAAGAAGAGTCGAAAATTAGGAGAAAGAAAGAGACGGGTTTTGAATTTTAATTCTAAGACACCACCATAGAGAACAAGAGAACCGACCGGTACCCGTCTTGCCTGAAACACCCTCAAATTTTATTTGAGGTGAACTCTCTTAAATTCTCTATCGGTGAATACATGTGAGTGGTGCAAAAAAAAGCAAAATGGGGGACTGGGCTAAAAAGAAACTTATGGAATTTGTGTGACCTGTCAAAATGACAATCAGTTTTGCAAAACATTCGGATTTGAATAGTAAGTTTTTGTTAATTGTTTTGATATTTAATATAATTTTATATTTTTCAGACCAAAATTCTTTATAATGAAGAAAGTACATATATACAAGTTCACTTTATTGAATAAAAAGTAAGTCAAATTGCAGTGAAGAAGGTGCAACAATAATCGATTTATTTTATAGTCTGTGTTTTCATTTTAGATGCTGCCAATAACATACCATAATGCAGGAAGCAATTTTCCTGAAGAAATCTGGAAGACAAAGCAAACAAGGCGCTGATTTGCAGGCAAGTTTTTATATATTATATTTCTCTTAAGAAAATATAATCAATGTTTTTTACGACAGATACCCCATTGTGCTTTGTATGTACAGTACATACATCTCAACGGCATAGCTCCCGCAGGCGTTGACGGTAGAGGTGTCACCATCTCTACCAATAGTCAAACGCATTCAATGCAACAAAATCATCAACAACAACACCACCAAGTCAGTGATGCAAGTGCAAGTTTTGCCATTCAATAGTCGGCCGCTACCAGTCGGTAGTTCTGAAAGAGAAGCAAGAAAAACAAGACTACAATCGCAGGAAGACTCCAAAAAATTTCCAACCTGTAAATTAAGTGAGTTCAAATATTAAATCTAAAACTAATTCATTCATTTTACTCCTAAGGATCGCACTGGCTTAACGGTGGCAATCAGATTCAGATCAGTCCTACAGCTACTGACGATGTCGGCGAGTTTTCAAGGCACTAATTCGCCCCGATGTTGTCAATGAGGTTCATCAATTGATGCGCCGCAACAAGCGTCAAGCTTATGCTGTCAGAGAACTTGCAGGTTAGTAGCTCCGCGTCACAGGCCTCTCAGTATTTATACATTGCTAATGATTGTTTTTCGTCTCCTTCCTATAGGTCACCAAACCTCTGCTGAATCCTGGGGTACTGGTCGTGCTGTTGCCCGTATTCCTCGTGTCCGTGGTGGTGGTACTCATCGCTCCGGTCAGGGTGCTTTCGGTAACATGTGTCGTGGTGGTCGTATATTTGCCCCAACCAAGACTTTCCGTAGGTGGCACCGCAAGATCAATGTGAATCAACGTCGCTACGCGCGCCGTTGTTTCAGCTATCGCCGCCTCTGGCGTACCAGCTTTGGTTCAATCCAAGGGACACATTATCGATGGAGTCTCTGAGTTCCCATTGGTTGTTTCCGATGAGGTCCAAAAGTTGCAGAAGACCAAACAAGCTGTTGTCTTCTTGAGACGTATGAAGATCTGGGCTGACATCCAATTGAACTTGAGTTATCATCTTTCCGCAACATTTGCATTTATTTGCGGTGACACTATGACCTGTGTTTCTATATATATATTGGATCAACAGGCGTTGCGTTTTAGAGTTTTTCTTGCTCTATCTCGGGGTAGGTTGATCCTACATTGTATCTTATTAAGACCGTGACATGCCATAAATAACTTACACTTCATCATTTCAGGTGTACAAATCCCAGCGCTTCCGTGCTGGACGTGGTACCATGCGTGACCGTCGTCGCATTGCTCGCCGTGGACTTTTGGTCGTCTATTCCAAGGACGAAGGTCTCCGAAAGGCTTTCCGTAACATCCCCGGTATTGAGACCATGAAAGTTGACAAGATGAACCTCTTGAAGTTGGCCCCTGGTGGTCATGTTGGACGCTTTGTCATCTGGACCGAGTCTGCATTCCAACGCCTCAACGAATTGTTCGGCACATGGAAGACTCCATCCACCTTGAAGAAGGGATACAATCTGCCCCGAGTGTTGTTGAACACCAAGAAAAACAACATTGTATTGCCGAAACACCACTTCGCTAATGTCGCCGTTAAAGCCGAGGCTAACCGCTCAAAGATGTTGTCCAAGGCCTTAGCCGAAAGGAAAAAGAAGTTGGCTGCCAAGAAGAAGGCCGCTCCCACTCCCAAGAAATAAAAATCTACTTCGCTTCTGAATTTTTATAATATAAACAAAAATTATGGATAATTCATAATATAAAATTTAAAAATATATATTTAGTGATATTCTTTTTTTAATTCATACAACAAATTTGAGATCTCTTATTTTTCTGGAGTAGTATGGATAGCACATTAGTTTTCAAGTGATTTGTGATAAAATGCATTGATATGTTGGACTGGACGAAGATTTTCTAGGGGCATTTTTGGCCGTTTTTAGGGGAGATTCAAGCTTGATATGAAGATAATCGTACTTTCGGAGGAGGAGCTTTGTACTTGAATGACAAAATTGTCTCAAAAGCTTTCATCTAAACAAAACTAGAGTTTCGTTTCGAGTTCGACTGAAGCTATGTTTTTTTTCGAAGCAGGTGGTGCTAAGGCTTAATACTTTTGGGCCTATAAAATGTTTGCTATTTTTTAAAATATCGAAACTGTAATAAAGAACACGAAATATTCACTCAAATGGAAAGGATTGATGAACATGATTTTGTTTTTTGTTGTTGTTGGTGTCTAGATCTAGGTAAGACGTGTTACCATGTTTTGAAATGTGACTGCTGTAGCCTATATGTAAAGTGTTGGAAAAAAATAATAGAAACAAGTGTCTTCATCATTTTCGATACACAATATTTTTGCGGGGTATCTTGAGAGATTTGCGATTTGTTTTGGAAGGTACTTTTCAAAGACCGACTGGGAAAGACTCTGATGTTGCTATGTGTGGAAAGTTTTGGCTCGTGTCTTTAAAGTTTTAGAAAGTTTCATGAATTTGGATAGCCTCTAAAAGCCCTATATGTATGTTTCGAGTATGTCAAAAAGCTATAATAAAATTAGTTTTGATATTTAAGGGAAAATTAATAAAAAATTTACGTTTTCGACCATAAAAGCTGATATTTCATTAGTTATTCGCTATGTTTCAAAGCTTTTTTTAATAACTTACAGGCTTTGAAGGGGTTATTAAAACCCTTTATGTTTTGTTAAAACACTGTGCGAGCGTCAGGAAAATAGGGAAGGATTTAAGAGGAGACACCGGTGCACATTGGTCTTCTAAATGACGGGAATCAAAAATCATTGAATAATGAAAATCTCATCATTTTCGTATGTACTATTTTAGAATTTTCTTATATGTAGGTAAAGACAGGAAAAATGGAAGCTGAATTCCTAAATACAGAATGCCTATTGAATCACCAAAATGCCGTATCCCTTAGCTTTAAATTGCAAGATGATTTAGCAAAGTAGATATCTTTGCTTTTAGGTACAGTTTAAATTATTTTGGTATTTTACTTAGTTTTCGTAATTTCTTATTAGTTATGAAAGACTCAAAAGTCTTTATTTGACTCTACCTGAAGTAGAGTGTATGTTTTTAAATAGTTCGTTTAATTTTTGATTCTGATTACGAATCCGAACTCCAATTTCAGCTAGGTACATGTAGTCAATAGAGCTGAAAATGATAGATCAAATAGGACATTTTTAGAATATGCCACATGTTCAGATAGTACCTGTGGCTGGTGTAAGTCGCTTGAAATTGATAATTACCCGCCATGGATGAAAGTGATCGTTTACCAACACGTCAGAACAGAACAATGGTGAGAAGACCACGACGACCACAAATTAAAAGGTCAAAGAACACAAACCGTTTGGGTGAATGCCTGAGCATCGTAAGTTTTATTTAAAAAAAATATACGTTTAGCTTTAAAATTATAACATAATTATGTATACACATAAATACTCGTACGTTATTCATCATGAGCGGAGATTGTATTTCCTTGTAAGCTGTGATGTGTAGATTCTATGATTTTAAAATCTTCCTTTAGAATGTGCGGCGCTTCCTTTAAAAGATCATCGTATGATTAATTCAACCAGCGCAGTGATAGTATTTTCTATAAGATGAAAAAATAATTTTAAGTTTGAGAAAAAAAAAACACAATGCTTCTTACCCAGATCCAAGTGAAAGTTGGGTTGCAAATTAGAATGCATTGCTCCATTAGTTTATTGAAGAAAGAACTGCAGCATCAAGTGTTTTGACATGCCCAGGATTAATAGAATGTAATACTTCTTTTTGCCTTGGTAAGCAAATCTTACATACATCAAGGTCTATAAGAAATTAAATTATTTGCATCTTGTTAAATATACCACCGTATGATTAAATTGTTTTTTTTTTTTTTAATATATGTATATTGTTAAAGAGCCGCAACAACAAATAGATACAATAAATACTCACGAATAAATTGCATTGTATTTGAAGAACATTTAAACCTAAAAATAAAAGAGATCATGGTTACATTTCAAAGCATTTCCTCACCACCCATGAGGTATGCTATTTGGTGCGTTACCGATTTTTTGATAAGGTGTTCGTTCCCCAGGAGGCCTATGCACCAAGCTTTAAAAAAAAAAACGAATTAATAATGCATTCAATTTTGGTATTTATATTATTACTATATATAAATAAAAAAAAAACAATAAAATAAATAATTTATTAATACGATAACATAATAAATTACAATGTATACATGCAGCTACAATAATCAAAAATTTATAAATGCATAACTGTGAGCATTTTGTTCCTGAAATTAGGTTCCTTAATTCTTCTATTAATTGTTTTCATAACAAAATAAATTCTTACTCTAATGAAATACCTTAAAATTAGATGTGGGTCCATGTTTTCACAGCAAGAATACGCATTATCAATGTGGAGAATTTGGAAAAAGTGTTCAGCAATTCCTCTAATATGACACAAACTAGGAAAATTTTCTACAAAGACATTGTCAAGATGTCTTATATATTCTACGAACTCCCGGGGTGGAGCAACTAGGTTTCGGTTGGTGAACTGTTTTTGTATGGTAAAATATAAACCCTCGTATTCAACTGACTTTGATACTATTGATAAATCATTTGAGCAATTATGCTGCTGATAACATTTTCGATAAAGCCAACCACAAACATAAACAAAGCTGTTCTCGTTTATAAGTTCATCTCCACTTATGTCGTTAGATAATACAATCTTTGAAATGCTATCAGATCCAACTTTTCGCTCAGATGTCAAACAATCTAAATCCCTTCTCAAATTTCTACCTGATGAATTTAATTTAAAAGAACTAACTTCCTCTTCTACTCTACAATTACCCCCTCTAACAATTTTTAAATATTGAATACCCCAAATCTTCTGGAAACGGCCTTGGAATTGCTGACAGGTAGGGCGATAATTATTTCCACCAGCGCATCTTATTTTCCCGAAAAAATTTTCCAAGCAATCCTGGTTTAAATGACGAGTTAATAAAAATTCAAAACCGAATGGGTGCAAATGTTCCCAGAGCGAACGGAGGGACTGTATATTTAAGAGCCAGCCTTTTAGAAAATAAAACTTGTTGGTAACATCGTTGCCCTCTTTATTAATAACGCGAATAGAGTTAATAAAACAATCGGCACGTGCCAGTAATTGATTCTGATAATCACTATTTATAAACCCTGACTGTTTCAACTGTTGTGCTGTCTTGCAAGACGAATTGAAAATATCAAACAAATCTCCAAAAAATAAAATAAATTCTGAAGTGTCTTGCATTGTGTCTGTCCTATGTTTATATTTAAAAAGTGTATCAAAACCTATATTAACAGAATTGCTAAAAATCTGCGTTGCAAGGCGAACTCTCATTTTTAAAAGACTATTAGCTGGCCTCACATGTTCCTCAGTCAACCTAACACACAACTTATATTCGTTTGCACAATCGACATCATACAAAAACAGAATATCTTTCCATGTTGCTTTCTGCTTTTGGTGTTCATTAAACAGAATATCGTTTTGAAGTAAACAATTCCGAGTACTTTTAAGTAGGTGTGGAACGTCATACAAAAAGAATACTTTTGAATCATTAACTTCAAAATATGGTTTTTCGGAACTGACATCTAGAATACGGGCCAAGCCTCTAAAGCTTGATCCTTGGTCGCAAACAAACTGCACAGGGCATACATTGTTTTCTTGCAACGCAGTTATAGCTTTAAATAAAACTTTTTTCAAAATTGATGGGGTACAACTATTCCGAACTAAATAATAGGCTATTGGATGTTTCCATCTCTTCGCTATTCCTTGAGCCATTAATACTAGCACACTATTTGCTGGGAAAGGTGAGCGGGATCCATCATCCCCAAAATCTTCTAAACCTATAACTAAATCTGATTGTTTGCTATAATCGAAATGAGTCTTCAAGGACATTTCGTCAGCTGAAATTGAACAATATTTATAAATGTTAGGAAGTTCACTCTCACTCATTTTAAGCACTAGGCTTTTTACATTAAATTCTATATTACCTGGAGTTTTAGGCCAGGTAGAAATAAAATCCTGAAGGGTTGTTAGGGATGGAAGATCCAACAACGGTTTTAGGAACCTATGTGCCACTGGAGATATAAAATGAATTGAAAGTGCTAACATCTTTATTTCTAAACTATACCTACGTCCCTGAAGAGGTCTACCGAAATTCCTTAAACTATTATCTAATATTGACCTAACATCCATTGGCAATTTTTCCATAGCTAACCGGGAAGACTCAACTTGTTTTTTTAATTTTTCAATTTCTAATTTCAAGGACAAAAGCTCACAGTCCTTGGACCGAATATTTTTGTCATGGTCTACTTGCATTTCCCTAATTTTTTGCTTCAGTTCTAAATTTTCTTTTCTCAATCTTACCTTTTTCGGCGTGTTGTTTCTCAACACAGAGCTTGTTTGGGTTGAAAAGTCCCGGGTCCCAAAAGATATGCTATGGTAGCCAATATCTTCCAGGCCATGCTTTTCTTCCAAAACCACATCAGCAGATGCATGTTGGGCAACAGAATCTGGCACAGCCCCTAAAGGCAAGCGCTTTCTATTTTCGAATGAAAAATGATTGTTGCAGACCCTTTGAGTTTTTTTCAGCTGTGCCAGATTGAGCCTAACCCTCCATATTTCTCTGCTATTTTTATTAAAAAAAAAATAGTAATTAAAAATTAAGATTCTATATTTTTGCAATACAAAATTTTATTTATCAATTTATATTAAAAAAATGTATTTTAATAAAATCGAAATGTTATTTAAACCGAATTTATTGTCTTATTTATTAAAATTATTTAATTATACTATTAATTATGGCTTACGACTACTCCTTAAAAGTTTTAATTAATTTAAAGTTACTTATCTAATATGTCTTAAAGATTAAGAGATTATTCTTTTTTTATTCATTTCTTATATTAAAATACATTTAAATCATTTAACTTTTTAATTAAAACTAACGAGACGATTTAGTGAATTAAAATTAAAAAAAGACTTAATGTTAACTATAACTAAGACTTATTTTACTATCCTTTACCGTCTACCAAGTGAAAGAAAACGCTCAGCTAACCACGAAAACTGTATATGCAAACGAAATTCGCAAGGCCGATTTATTAAAAAAAAAAGTTATAAAAAATAATTTTTTTTGTAACAAAAATATTAAGGTAATTATATTATAAATACATATCTACCTTGCATCGTCCTGGGGGTATCTATGCAGAAATTGAAAATTACTGCATTTTAGGACACATGCTTTCTTCGGTGTAGAAGATGATGCTTGGCTGGCGTGGATGGGCAGCTCAGGTTGACAGCGTATGTTCCATTTTTTTTGTAACTAAAAAAAAAAAACAAATAAATGCTTTGATTAATTTTAATTCCACAAATCGAATTAATTATTACATTTTCGTATTGAAATTAAAAACAAAAAGTTTAGACAAAAAATAAAGTTACTATTAAATACTTTGGTCTTAAGTCATTAATACTTACATATGTCATCAACTTCCATGTCCATGGTGTAGAATATTCAAAAAAAAAAAGGAAATATTAATAATTATTTTCACTAGTTGTTTTTAATTTGGTCAAATAAAATAAATATAAATATGTATTTCTTTTTGATGAAATGATAATATCTACCTTACCCATTATACTATTTCTCAAAAGTAATAAGCAATATTATTTCGTATTCGTATTTTATTTTCATGCGTTATGTAAAGTGGGTCTTGGCCTAGTATTATTTCTTTGCAAGAAATGCACTGCTCTTTCCAAATACTCATGTTGTTCCAAAATCGTATATAGGATAGGTACTTTCATAATTTTCCAACAAACGTTACGAATAAACAGGGTATTGCTGTTTTAATAAAAAATAACATTCCCCACAAACTGATAGCAATTAACTCTAATTTACTAGTCCGTACTATAGAAATACAATCTGCTATTAAATCAAGGATCGTTACTATTTACATTTTACCTGATCAAAATTTTAACAAAATTGACCTTATAGATATTCTGTGTCATATAAAAACCCCTGTTTTACTAAGAGGAGATGTAAATGCTTGGAAAAAGTTAAAAAAAAACCATAATGAATTAAATTTAATTAGTTATAAAAAAGCAAATGCCGCTTTTTGACGTCAAGTTAAAATCAGCAAAGCCAAAAATTTAAATGCAATTGCTTTATCAATAAATAGAAATTCAACTACCGCAAAAATATGGAGCAACATCCGATGTTTAACAGGAAATTTTTCTTCGAAAATAATAAGATGTATAGTGTCACCCCAAGGCCCCATTTCCAATCCATCTGACATTTGTTATTACTTTGCTATTATTTGGTCTGATCAATAAAAACATGAAAATACCCACATCTGACACCTCGGCTCTATATATCGAAAACCGTATTGAACTTAAAGAACTTGAAAGCTGCTCAATGGCAAAACCCCAAGTCGGGATAGAGTGTCTTACCCGATGCTAAAAAACCTACCCCTTGAAATAAAATGTAGGCTACTGAAGTTATATAACAATATTTTTCCAACTGGAGTTATACCTCCGAGTTGGCATTCCGATTCCGAAACCTAAAAAAGACATAGCCTCCATTAGCAGCTACCGTCCAATTTATCTTTTCCCATGTATTTCTAAAATCATGGAAAAAATAATCACGAAGCGTCTTCAATGGTTTACACAAAGAAAAAATCTAATTAGCCCCAATCAAGTTGGTTTCAAACCAGAAAAGAGTTGCATCGATGCACTTTTACATATTGATAACTACACAACAAATGCTCTATCATCCCAGAATCATGTTTCAATCCTGTCAATTGACTTCGAGAAAGCTTTTGATAAAATTGTGATGTATCTTGTTCTGAACAAGCTACAATCTTGGAGGGTAGGTCCTAAAATAATGCAATATGTAAAATCATTTTTAACTAACCGAAGATTCTGTGTAAAAACTAACAACTGCTACTCTTCAACATATAACCTACACAACGGGATTCCTAAAGGCTTCCCGCTATCAGTGATCCTGTTTCTTATTGCCTTTCAAGAAATATCAATAATTGTAGGTAGACATAAACTTCTAGACCATTGCATCTGTGCAGATGACCTCTACGTCTTGAGTAAATGCAATGATCTAGACAAAACTAAAGAAACAATTGTGTAAGTTGCAACTTAATTGAAACTTTCAATGAGACTCCAAATATAAGGCCTTGCATTCACCTTGGACAATCAGTCTTCTTTTATCCTAGACCTTAACTTCAATAGAAAAGGTATTACTGACAACAGATACTACCGTGCTATCTACAATGACATCTCCAGCGAACTAAAATCAAAAGCGCGGTCTTTTATTTTCACCGGCGGGTCAAAAATAAACGAAAGCGTCTCATTCCCTTTTGTCTAAGAGAATGGATTGCTTATTAGCACGGGTCTACTATGCGAACAAGCTTCTATTTTCAAGGCAGAGGCTCATGCTATATTGGAATCCTAAAGAATCATTTAACAGTAACGAGCTGCTCAAGATTATTAGTCAAATAAAAACGCCATTTATCCTCGGTGGTGACTTTAACGCCTGGAATACTCTTTGGGGATCCCCAAAAACAAACAAAAAGGGCGAACTAATCGAAAATGTCTTCACTGACAGTAATTGTTGCATATTAAACGATGGATCACCCACTCATCTTTCAACGCACAACACATTTACGCACGTTGACGTAACTTGTTGCGCATCAGAACTTCTTCCAAAAACAAATTGGGAAACCTTAGACGACTTACACAACAGCGACCATTTCCCTATCCTTACGACTGTTAATATAGGACGAACGACAATACCAACCGCAAAAAGCATACAATTTAAAGCCGACCAAGCCAACTGGCCACTTTAAAAAAAAAAAAACTTCTGAACTATTATCTAACATTAACATGTCCTACAACAACAACAAGGAAGCTGCGATATTGCTGAAAGGTATTAGAACCGCCGCCAACCTCTCCATCCCTCAGACTATTCCAAATACGAAGCGCAAAGAAGTAGTAGCATGGTGGAACCCCGAATTATCAATATTGCGCAAAGAAAAAATGATTGCATTAAAAAATTTTCAAAAAAACCTAACAACTCAAAACTTGATAGTCTACAAAAAGTCAAATGCAAAATTTAGACGGCTACTTAAAATAAGCAAAGCCAACAGTTTTATTGAAATGACATCCAAAATCAACCCAAACACATCCACTGCAAAAATATGGCAAAATATCCGTGTCCTCACCGGTGACTTTACCCCACTTTCTATAAATAATATAGATAGCAACAACAATACTATCATAGATCCAATCCAGCAAGCATTGCAAACCTTTTTGCCCAAAATTGGTCAAACGCTTCAGAAAATATAAACTTTTCTGACCAATTCTTAGAAGAAAAAACAAACGCCTTACAATTCTCTCAAACACTACAATCAGCTAACACAACTGCCCAGAGAATTGAAGACCCAATAACTTTCATTGAATTTGAAAGCTGTCTCAATAAAGCAAAGGGAAAGACTCCAAGCAGAGACAGGATCTCCTACCCAATGCTAAAAAACCTACCCATCGAAATCAAACACAGAATTATAGCCCTTTACAACAGAATCCTCAGCAACCGTGAAATCCCTCAATCCTGGAAATCTGCAACAGTCATTCCTATTCCAAAACCCAAAACAGATACAAATAAAATTGAAGGTTACCGCCCCATCTCGCTTATCCCATGTCTGTCCAAAGTAATGGAAAAGATAATATCAAAACGTTTGTTGTGGTTCGCTGAAACGAACAATCTTATTAGCCTCAATCAAGTTGCGTTTAAGGCCAAAAGGTTGCATTGACGCTTTGCTTCACATCGACCATGCCATTGCAAATGCTCTTTCAACCAAAAAACATATTTCCATACTCTCTCTTGACTTCGAAGAAGCTTTCGATCGTATAGGTCCTCATATTATATTAAATAAGCTCATAAAGTGGGGTGTTGGAAGCAGAATATACGGATACATAAAATTATTTTTAACAAACAGAAAACTTGTGGTAAAAACCAATAACGTCTTCTCTTCCAGCTACCCACTTCATAACGGTATTCCCCAGGGATCACCTCTTCGGTAATACTGTTTATTATTGCCTTCGATGATATTAACGCAATACTAATTAAGTATCAGCTTTTAGATCATTGCAGCTATGCAGATGATATTTATATATTATGCAAAATTAATGACCTTAATAAATGTAAATCTTTATTTCAAATCGCATTAGAAGATATAATTGAATGGTCAAAAAAATCAGGTGCAAAACTTTCAATTGAAAAATGTAAACTGCTTCATGTATGTCGCAAACAAAATTGTCAACAACCCAACCTTAACATAAACAGCACTATGATAAATAATGTTAGTAACTTAAGTATTTTAGGATTGATATTTAACTGTAAAAATTCTTGGAAAGAACATTGTTTAGAGCTTAAGAAATCCCTAGCTGCACGAACTAACATAATAAGATATTTATCAACAAACAAAAGCAATGTACATATTAACACCCTTTCATACATAACCAAAACTTTAGTTCTAAGTAAAATTGATTATGGGCTGTTTATAGATGGTCACTGTCCAAAGTATGTTTTAAACATCATCAGACCCATCTACCACACAGCAGCTAGAAGAAGCATAAACGCCTTTCCAACAACTCCAATTAGAAACATCCTAACTGAAGCAGGCCTCCCCAGCATCGAAGAACGAAGAGATGCACTAACTTTAAGAATGCTCGCAAAACTAGTATTCTCCAAGAACTCCATCATCGACAACGACATCAAAAAATAACTAAACGTATTCCATCCGCCATTAGTACAATTCTTAAAGAATCAAGGCTTAACAACCTGCCAACCAAAAGAGAACGACTCATCGCCCCACGCTACCCGCCATGGTTCATCAATCCTGAATCGCTGATATTGGATCTAACCAAATATAAAAAATTAAAAACACCAAACAGCACATCTCCAACTTTTTTTATGTATCGCCTCTGACTTAAGATCTGACGGATGGAGATTTATCTTCACCGATGGTTTTAAAACTCCAGACACCACTTCTTATGCGGTGACTGATGAAAACGGATCAACCATAAGCATTGGTATTCACCCAGATTTTGCCTCGGTCTTTACAGCTGAAGCATTTGCCATACTTCAAGCTTCTAAAGCTGCAGCCAATCTTTCTGAAAAATGCATTATATGCTCCGACAGCATCTCAGTAATCAATGCAATTCACAACGCAAACAACAACACCGAAATCATATCAGTAATTAGATATCAACTCATAAAATTGAAAAACATTAAACTAATGTGGACTCCAGGCCATATTGGAATTCAAGGAAACGAATATGCCGACGAAGCAGCTACTGTGGCTCACAAAACACCACTCTACCCATTGCCAGTGCACAACCCAACTAAAACTCGAAACTTGTTTCACGAGAATACCTACTAATTGGCCAGAACGGAAACATAATTTGTATAAATATAAAAAAGTATGATTATGTTAAGATATAATTTAAAAAACAACTTACCTGTAAAGAGAGAAAAAACGCTTCAAAACGATTATTAAAAAGTATTTCTTAAAAATTGAATTCTGGTCAATTTGAATTTGTATATTTATTGTCTGCAGTCTAGACTTCTAGAAAAAAACGCTTCAAAACGATTATTAAAAAGTATTTTTTAAAAATTGAATTCTGGTCAATTTGAATTTGTATATTTATTGTCTGCAGTCTAGACTTCTTGTCGATCGTAATCAAAAACTGTATATTTTTTTGTTTTCATTTTCGTAGAATTGTCAAAATACTCACCTCGCTGTTAATCTGTCAAAACTGGGTTAAACTCAAATTAGGCCACGTTCGCATTGCAGTTCTTTGGTGCGCCTATACTTTCTGCATGATTTTTTTTGTTTTTAGCGAAACTTTTCATAAAAATCACAGAATTTGTGTGCCAAAAGCAGTCAAATACTATTTTTAGCACAGTTTTCACTAAAAAGAAGTTGCAAAATTCATTTTTCTTAAAATATTGCAAAAATTTTTCAATTTTTGAATTCAACGGATCGCTTTTTTGAACGGCTGAGTTCACCTCACATTGTTTTCCCCTTAACTGTGCATACTGAGCAACAAAAGCCCATAACAACTACATAGAATCTGGATTTTCCCATAAGAAATGCACGGGCCAACTAACATATGCTCATGTTAATGGGCAAAATGTGCTCAATTTAGTTTGTAGGTCGAAAGAGAGCGAACCCCATAAGTCGGTTCTCTTGGTAGATATATTTCTCTATGGACACCACTGTGATAGGTTTGTGCCTGGTTACACGAGCGCAAAAAAGAATTACTTTTGTGGATACACACAGAAAAAAAAATTAAGTGGGCATGCAAGAAATAGAGGAACAGTCGGAAATTAAAACACAAAAAACTTCGTTGGATACTCAGCCGCAGGTACAGCACGAGCAAAACAAAAGCAAATTTGCTGAACATTCTACTTCGCCGGCAAATTAGAAATGAAAATGTCTGTCAAAAGGAGAACGTTTTGAGAAAGAACATGATTTTTAACGCAAAACTGATATCTGAAAATGAGGAAAAAGACGAAACTTGGCATTTTTTTCCATCCCTTTCCTTCTTTCTAAAAATCATCCGCTCTCTTTCGTGAATTAATTCTTTTTTGCGCTCGTGTAACCAGGCACTTTAAAAGTGGAATGAATAGAATTTGGGAAATGTGAGGAAATCAAAGGGCAATAAATAATTGAGAGTGTCAAATTGCCTCGTCTCCAACCCCTCGAAAATGGTGCTCAACAGCAACAACAGTTTATCTTTATAGGCTAAAAGAGAGCCTCTCTCTATTAGTTCTTTCTCTCTGGAGTAAACAACCTTAGAAAATGCAAACAAAAACAAAATGTGGATTTCATGTGTGACGAACGAAAGCGAGCAGCTGATTCACTAACTGATTAAATGTGTGCGTGACGTTTAAGCACAAAGTTAATTAGTTAATTCTTTTATTGCAAAAAGTAGCATTGTATTTCTTCTATAGGTATTTAAAATGACACTGACAATCATCTCTACCTATGGAATGAATTCATTGTAAATATATCTGAATAGTACTCAACCAGTTTACAAGGAGAATTGAATCGGAATTGAATGAGGATTTAGCGCCGCATATACCTGAATCGGATTGAAATAGGATTACTCGATCCGATTTCAGAAAACGAGGTGAATCGAATCGAAAATTGTTTTGTAAACCTGAATCGAGGAATCGATTTATTGGCGTATGAGGTTTTTTTGGTGCGCGTTTTTGTTTTGTAAGCATAATTTTATTTAAATTTAAAGACTATGCAAATTGTTTGTTTGTATCAATATAGGTAGAAGTTACTCACAACACAGTACGCACACAAATAAAAACCAAATGCTTTGTATATATGTCTTAATATTAATAGTACTATCATGGAACACAAAATTTTGTTACGAAAGGCGAGCCATGGGGCGCTGCCTGTACGAAATGAAATAGAAATAAATCTGTTTCGGCATGCACGTACAAGCTATTCCTTGCAAAGACACACCATATAAAGACCGGAAACCAATCTGTCATTCTGTTTTGCCTACAAGCTGAAACGTCAATTCTCACGCACCCTTATTTCTAACATCAATTCACCACTGCTAACATCAATTCACCAACCGCTAAAGTCAATTCACCACGAAAATAAAGTAGAGTGATGAGAAATTCTTTAGGGGAGGCACCTAGTGGCTACGGCGACATTAGCTATAGAATTTTTTGGGAAGAGTACGATAACTCAGGCGACAAAGTTTGATCACGGATATGTATATAACAGTTAAAAAAAGCATTTTTTACTGTGGGAGGGGGTCTATTTCCCCCCGTTTAGGAGGTAGGGGTAATTTAAAAAAAATATGTACGTTAAACTTATGTCTATAAGCTTGCAAATTAAAATAGTCTATTGAGATATAATATTTTTAAAAAAATATTTATAAATCCGATCATCTCAGAGGCCAACTTAAGACTAACATCGAAAAACATTTTTGCTGTAAACTATCATCAAATATGGTTAAACAAAGAACTTATGGTTTCTTGTACATGAATCACTTATTAGGAAAACAACATGGTCCTACGTGATTATATTGAAATGTAACAAAATATTTAATATCATATTTTATGATCGAGACGATCGTGACTAATGCTAATTATTTTATTTTGGTTCATATTTTCTAATTACTAATGGAACAGACTTGTGTTAATTTGCATAGTTTTTGTAAAAAATTGTTTTAAACTCAAAATTTGGACAAAAAAATGTAGAAAAAGGTTTAAAGTGTAATTTTTAAAACTTAAAGATTATCTACTATTGTTTTTAGAATTCATTGTTCATATTTATTTTTGATCAAAAACTGAAAACTAGATGATTTTATGTCTTCTAGTTCCTGAGAAAATTACCAAAAAAATATATTTTAATTGAATTATTTTTTCCTTCCTTCAGTATTTACGTAGTCTTATTTTGATAGTAATAATCGAATATGCATCAAGGTATACCCGGGATAAATTATTTTTTCTTAAATCCAGCTTATTTAAATGCAAGAGAAACTTTGGCTAGAAGACTTTGTGATTGAAAGAAATTGTTAAATTTTAACTTCACTATATTTAAAAGTGTGTACTACGTATAATATAATACACTTTTCAATTCAATAAAAAGCTATAATTGTCTGAAAAAGGCATTTGTTGTATTATGTAAAGAAAACTTGAAATACACTGAGTTACAAAAAAAGTGGCGCACCTTGAAATTTTGCAACATTTTGAAGTAATTTAAACAAATAAAGGTTTTTCTGGTAAAGTTTTGTTTATTAACATAAAAGAAGGTCATTCATGTAAAAAAAAACGAAAAAAATAGGAAGAACTTAGAAATAAACCATAAATTAAGGAAAATAGGCAAAAACTTCATAACTTGACATTTTACGTTTTTTTTTTTTAACTAGTCCTTGTTTCTTCAATAGTGGGTATTGCCTCCACGAACATCTAATAAAGCTTTGATTCGCCTGGGCATACCTTGGATAAGGTTTGTTGCGATGGTATCGTCAAAATTTTCCCATTCCTCCACTAGGGCAGATCTCAGCCCATTGAGTGTTTCTGGAAGGGCGGGTCGCCTCCTTATCATTTTTCCCAGTAGATCCCAAACGTGTTCGATGGGATTCATATCCGGGCTCATCGCAGGCCAAGCCATTACATCGATATCCACTTCTTGTAAGTAGTCGGTAACGCACCTAGCAACGTGTGGTCTAGCATTATCCTGCATTAGCAAGAAATGGTCTTCAATAAATGGTGCGAATGGAACCACATATTCCTCCAGAATGTTGTTGATGTAGTAACTGGAGTTTACCGATCCTTCCACGATGCACAGCTCGGTTTTTCCGTGCATGGAAATTCCCGCCCACACCATGACGGAACCTCCCCAGAAATTTTCGCGCTGGGTAACCGTTTCCGAAGAGTATCTTTCACTGTCTAGTGTTGACTTTCGCAGTGAATAGAAGTGATTTCAGTAAGTTCTTAGTGTGTTGCAAATTGGTAAGAATTTTGATAAATAATAATTATATATGATGGAAGAAGGGTGCTCCAATGGGTGCTCCGCTGACGACCATGTCGGTTTAACCACCGATATTGAATCGGAGGCTGAGTCTGGGACTCCGCTGGCGGAGTTCAAGACTCCGATGGTCAAGATAAGTTTCTTGAAGGAAACTGATGGGAAGGTGGTAGTAGAGAAGAATCCCAAGAAGAAGCGAGGCCGGAAGCCCAAAGGAAAGGCCAAAGGACCGAGATCTAGGTCCAACTCGGAGTCCACGGTGGATGACTCTGCCTCCGTAGTGGAGGAGATCGTGGCCATGGACACCGAGGAGGTGAAGACCTCTAGAACAAGGAAGCGACGGGTTGAGAAGTCTTTGGACTCCTCTTCTCCAGAGCCGATTTGTCCAAAGGTGTTGGCCTCGGAAGCCCCGAGTTTGGCAGAGGAGCTGTATGGTGTTGGAGCTGGGACCATGAATATGGGTGCTGTGGTGGCTGATGGACCAGATGTAGCTAGGTGCTCCGCTGGTGTCTCGGTTGCCATTGGGGGATGTGACGTGTCGGATGGTGTTGCTGTTGCTGCTGCTTCTGCTGGTGCTGCTGTTAAGGGTGCTGTTGACGGAGGTGTTGCTGCTGTTGGTGGTAATTTGGTCGATGGAGGTATTGGGGATGGTGTTGCTGCTGTGGTTGGTGGTACTGCTGCTGTAGACAACGATGGTGCCGGAAAGGGTAGTGTTGTTGCTGCTGTTGGTGGTGCTGTAGTAGATGGAGGTGATGGGGCTGATGGTGTTGCCGCTGTAGTTGGTGGTGCTGCTGCAGGGTCTTGTGGTGCTGTGGTTAGTACTGGGGAAGGTGGTTTTCTTGCTGTAGGTGGTGGTGCTACTGCTAGGCATTGGGATGGTGCTGTGGTTGGTACTGGGGAAGGTGGTTTTCCCGCTGTAGGTGGTGGTGCTACTGCTGTAGTCCGTGGTGGTGTGGATGGTGTAGTCGCTGCGAATGGTGGTGCTATTGCTGTAGTTCGTGGGGTTAAGGGGGCTAAGGCTGGAACCAATAGTGTTCCTTCTGTAGTTGGTAGTGCTGCTGCCTTGGTTGGTGGTGGCGTGCAGAACGGAGGAGGTGCTGGGCCAAGTGGCGTAGTGACGGGGGCTCCTAAAAAGAAGGAGAAGAAGAAGAAGAAGGTGACCTCCGCACCTGAGCCAAACGTAGGCGAGGGCCTTGAGGAGCGTTTGGGCCTTGATGCGGTGATGGCAAGGAGTGCGGAAGTTAAAAAGAGGGTAATCAGCCTTATAGCTGACTACCCTACGGCAGCTGGAAGGCTGATGGAGATCTCGGCGGCCTACGACGAGCTTGTTTTAGGCTTGTCGGGCCGAGTGACTTGTTCACCTTTGACAACGCAGATGGGTGCAGTGACATTGTTGTGACCCTGGCAAATATGCCAGCGCTTCGGAGGTTCGACACACACTGGTATGTCCGGCGTACTGAAGGAGTGAGTGATCACGCTCTGTTACAGATCGAGCTCACTCCCTCCGTAGGTGTTCCGGATGTCAGTGTGGGTCCTAGTGAGAAGCGTTGGCTTCTCAGAGGTGTGGATTAGGAGGTATACCAAAGAGAAATTGCGAGAAAGGTCACTTCGGTGTCACTGGACGCATTTGAGCGGTTAGAGGTTGACAGGAAGGTGGCATTGTTGGATGAGTGCGTGTGGGGTGTCAACGACCAACTTTTCGAGAGACACCGGTTGGTGAATCGAAGAAAAGTGAAGTGGTGGACACCCGAGTTGAATGTGAAGCGTATGCAGGTGAGGAGATTGCGTGAGCATTTCCAAACCTGTAGACGTCGCGGGCTAGCAGACTTGGAGCAGTCAAGACTTGCCTACCGAGGTCTGGCTGACTACAAAAGGATGCTTGCCCGCTATAAGTATGAGAACTGGAGGGCCTTCGCTGACGAACACCATGATGACCCTTGGGTCAGCTATACCGTTTTTGTCGTGGAAGGAGAGCTCCAGAGATCGGTGCCATCCAGGATGGAGGTGTCTTGCTCACATCCTGGAGTGAGTGTGCGACTGCCCTGATGAACACCTTCTTTCCCAGGGGTGTGCAGTCGAAGAGTCTGCCTCCAGACTCACCTCCTGCATCCCCTATGGTGACGGAAGGTGAAATTAGTAGTGCTGTAGGTAGACTTAAATCGAGGAAGTCACCAGGTTTTGACGGACTGACCGGAGAAATGGTGAAAGCCATTTGGATAGCAGTACCTGAATACCTGATGGCTATTTACTCGAGCTGCGTTAGGGAGAATTATTTTCCCCTGGAATGGAAGTGTGCTAGGGTGATAGTACTTCTGAAGTCTAACGATAGGGTCAGGACTAATCCTAGATCCTATCGTGGCATCAGTCTCCTTCCAGTACTTGGAAAAGTGCTGGAAAGGGTCTTGGTGGACAGACTGATGGAGTGCATCCCCGAGCAGTCACCATTTCAGTTTGGTTTTAAACCAAGGCGCAGTGTCGAAGATGCGTGGTTGCTCGTTAGGGACTCTGTTGATAGGTCAGTCGATAAATATGTCCTTGGCATATTTATCGACTTCCGAGGTGCATTTGACTACCTGGACTGGGCCAGTGTAGAACGGAGGTTGGTGGAGGTAGGGTGAAGGGAGATTGCCATCTGGAGAAGTTACTTCTCAGGAAGGACTGCTCGCGTAGTCTGTCCCAATGACTCCGTGACGGTAGACGTAGAGAGGGGATGTCCGCAGGGGTCCATTGGGGGACCATATATTTGGAACCTAATGATGGATCCCCTGCTGCAGCGCCTCTCCTCCTGGCAGTCGTACTGTAAGTGCATTGCCTATGCTGATGACCTTCTTGTCCTTGTTGAAGGCCAGTCTCGTGCTGCGCTGGAAACTCGTGGCACGGAGGTTATGAGCATGGTAGGTGCATGGGGTACGAGTGTTGGGGTTGAGGTGGCTGTAGAAAAGACCTCCATAATGTTGCTCAAAGGCATATTATCAAGTAATAGGAACCCGGTTGTAAGGGCTGGTGGGGTGAGCCTGAAATATTTGAAGGAAGTCAAATATCTTGGGGTCACGGTTGGTGAGAGGATGAGCTTCTATCCTCACATAGATCGGGTGAGGGCGAAGCTCACCTCTCTTGTGCCGGCAGTTGGCAGGATGTTGAAGTGTGACTGGGGCCTGTCTAGACGTGCAGCACGTACCATATACAGTGGACTATTTGTGGCTTGTGCCACATTTGGTGCCACTGTGTGGTACGATGTTGCTAAGACAAAGACAGGCAGAAGCAGACTCCTCACTTGCTAGAGGATAATGCTCCGAGCCTCACTTCGCGTCTGTAAGACTGTTTCCACCGAAGCCCTACAGGTGTTAGCAGGTGTGCCTCCTCTTGACCTGGAAGTAATACGGCAAGGTATTGCTGGCAGGTTAAGGAGGCAGCAGGAGCTCCCAGCTTCTGACTGGGAGGAATGTGCCGGAGCTCATGGGCTTTCAAAGCGTGAGCTGAAGGTTCTCCTGAGAGGATGTGTAGTCTCCAGATGGCAATCTAGGTGGGAAGAGAGCGAGAAGGGGAGGACCACATATCGGTTCCTCCCTGACGTGGGAAGGGCGATGGAAAGAGAGCACCTAGACTTCTCACTCCTCACGGGCTTCTTGTTGACTGGCCATGGTTCCTTGAACGCTTATTTGTGTGAGAGGACTGTGGCCAGTTCATCGGAATGTGCGTGTGGAGATGCGGTAGAGGACTTGGAGCATGTTTTGGTTGAGTGTCCGCAATATGCCCGCTTCAGGGATCTCCCTGCCATGGGTGTTGTGCGGACAGATAACGTTTGGGACTTCAGTCGTGTCCTTTTTGCGAAGGACACGATTGACAGTCTAGCCATCTTTGCTGAAAGAGTATTTCAAACTCGGCGGCAGTAGTGGCATTCTGTTGGTCCTTGTGGTAGACACTGCCGGGTGACGAGGGGTTCCCCCAGTGCTGGTCCTGTAGGCATGACAAGACTTTGTAGGAAGTCTTGAATGATTGCTCAGGATAGATAGATAGATAGATAGATAAAATTCTTTATTTCATATACTAATGTTCACAATATTTATTCTTAAGAATAAGGACGTGGCAATTCTGCCGTCTGCCTGAAATGACATTTCATAATAAATTAAAGAAATATATGTACATATATTGAAAATATTTGAATATTTTATGACAAACCAAATTCAGAATAATCAAAAAAAAAAAAAAAAACTTATTCAATAGATACATTTGACATTAAGTTATAAATATAAGTAACAATTTTGACGTGATTTGAAACACAAAAAACATTTTTTTTTTTTTTTTTTTTTTTTTTTCAAAATTCATAAAAAAATCTTAAAACATGTTAACAATTTTATAAGGATTTTAAATACAAAAGTAAATAATATACATAATGAAACACAATAATTTTTTTCAATTTTAAAGTGATTTGAAACACAAAATAAAAATCAAAGTGATATACTTTAGACTGCAATAACTTTAAAATATCTCATAGGTAGCTATTTCTAAAGGTCAACGCATGTTTACAATATTTGTATAGGCTACACCAACCTAGGGCACCGTTTAGTATTTCGCGCAAACGAACTGGTGAAATAAAGCTCTCATTTAAATGTAAACGTCGTATCTCTTGCAGAATTGGACATACAGCAATAAAGTGCAAAGTGTCTTCAGCTTCTCGTCTGTTACACAAACCACAAATTTGTGACAGATCAGGGCGATGTGGCATACAATTGAGATTTAGAATTTCGACCCGTGCTCTAAATATTAAGCTTATTGCTTCAGCAGATAGTTCATTGGTGAAATAGTTGTCTTCCGATCGCAAGTGGTGATTGAGAGTTCTGTAGACGTTTCTGGATGTCGTGGATGCTGCTCTGGCTTGATGTTGGTTGTATGCTTTTTCGTCTACCTTAGCAATAATGTTGTTAAATATAGCTGGCCATTGGTCCACATTTGACTCAGTCGGTAAAGAGTTCACTTCGTGAGATAGGGCAAGCTGGTTCCATTCTTTAAAAGGTGTTGAATTGGTGAGCAATAGTCGCAACATGATGGTTTTGTGTAGGCTTCTCTCTTCTCTTTTCATAACTCGTACTATATAATCTGCATTAGTTTTAAGGTTTTGAGTATATATGGGTGTAATACCAGACTCTACATAGATTGCATAATTCGGAGTTGACGTCGGCAATCTAAAAAGGCGTTTGAAAAAAAACCTTTGAACTGCTTCGAATTCTTCGAGGGGCAAGTAACCAAAAACTTGAGCACCATAGCACATACAGGTGTTGACAGTTGCATGAAACACACGGTATTTGGACTTTACATCAACTTGTTGGTTTGCAAAAAACTTGGGCCACATCAAGTTTAAAGCTAGTTTAGCCTCAGAGCTTTTATCTTCAACATGTTTAGAAAACTTCAAATTACTTGTAAGTATGACTCCAAGGTACTTAAATTCCTGTACGATATCAATTGGTATATTGTTGAGAGACCATTGTTCTTCAGGCAATCTCCTTCTTTGGCGTGCTTCAAAAACCATAACCTTCGTTTTAGTAGTGTTTACCTGTAGTCCCCACATCTCGCAGAAGCTCTTGAGTCTATTGATCTGCAGCTGGAGACTGAAAGGGTTTTCAGCCAACAGAACTAAATCGTCGGCATAGAGTAAAACTTTAACTTGAACGTCTGCAAACAATATTCCTCCTGGAAGCGCATCACATATGTTGTCAATAAACAGGGCGAAGAGAATAGGACTTAAGATGCAGCCTTGAGGAACTCCAGTTGTGGTTTCGAACCAGTTCGAAAATTCAGCACCATCCCATACCGTAGCAGTAGAAGACCTCAGAAAGTTTAGATACATCAACAGGAGCTTTCGGGAAACTCCTAAAGATGAAAGCTTGTAGATCAAAGCCTGTCTGTTTACCCTGTCAAACGCCGCTTTGAAATCAACGAAGCATGCATATAATTTATTACCCTTCTCTATAGACTTCCTAGCTATACTGGTGAGGGCAAAGATGTGGTCCATAGTCGAGAACCCCGGTCTAAAACCAGCTTGGAACATGTTCAGTAGATGGTTGCTTTCAACCCACCTTGAAAGTCTTTCGTAAAGAATTGAAGCCAAGATTTTTCGCATCGAGTTGAGAATTGAAATCCCTCTGTAGTTTTCTGGTAGGGCTGAATCTCCTTTTTTAAAAATTGCAAAAATTACTGCTTTAGTAAAACTGAGTGGCACATGCGAGTTATCGTAGAGTCTATTAAAGTAAACCAACAAATAGTTTTTCAATACATCAATACTATTTTTATAGAACTCTGCCGGAATACCATCGATGCCTGGAGCCTTGTTGTTTTTCATTTTCTTCAGTGTTAATTCGAGTTCTCCCAAAGATATAGGATCATCCAATACAGAGATGTTGGTGTTGGGTAATGCATAGCAGAAAGTGTGGTGGTTCTCATCAGCCGACAAAAGAGTTTTAAAGTGAGCTGCTAGTGTCTCAGCTCCGAGAGTATTCACCACACTTCGATTATGACCACCGAGCTCACGAACATTACACCAAAAGTCCTTTGAGTTTGTACAGCTGACTAGATTCCTTGCCATATTTTTCATATACTCGATTTTTTTATTTGCACATACTTTCTTGAACTCTTTGTTTACATGTAGATAAATATTTTTAAAAAACAAGGCATTTGTAGATCTAAAGAGTTTGAGATACACAAAAGAAAGTTTACGAAGCTTTTTGCAATCATTGTCAAACCATTTGTTCTTTGGAGTAAATGAGTTATTATTATTCTCGTTATACGATGCTGAGGCTTTTATCACTTTTACTATCTCCTCATCACAAATTTCAATATAATCCGGGGAATCGGGTGAAGGGAGAGTTCTGCAGTTACGGTCTAAAAGTGATTTGTACAAGACAGCACGATTCTCGTTCCATTTCAGTCTAAGGGAATTACTGGTATACCTCTGCGTTGTTTCAGTAGTAAACTGTACTTTCACCTCAATTGGCAAGTGCGCTGAAAAATTCTCTAAACCCACTTTGAAATCTTTATATATATTGACCCACTCCATTGAAATAGCTGCAATGTCTATAACAGACTGTCCTTGGCCGCTTATAAAAGTGAATTCTCCAGAAACGTCTCCTTCAGAAGCCCCATTAAGCACAGATAGTCCAAAGTCTTCAAAAAAGTCTATAATCTTCTTCCCATTGCGATTAAGAATATCATCTTTGGAATTTCTGACAACATTAAGAGCAGCATGAGATGGTATATTTTCAGTTGAAGGGTTTTGATATTTGCCGATTCGAGCATTTAAATCACCAATTATCATTATGTTCTCCAAGTTGGATGTATTCACGAAGTCTACTAAATTAGTAAAATCAGTTTGCCAGTTATTGCAGTTTAAGTACACTGGAATAATTGAATATGTTATGTTGTTGCTTGAAATTTGAAAGATAATTCTGTTAGATATACAACAAAGTTTAATAGATTGAGAATCAAAATTTTTTTTGATCCCACATATCATTCCACCACTAGCTCTGCCGTGGACATTAGTCCTGATTGCTGGAGAGCACATAATATTAAAATTTTTAAAATAGCTTAAAAAATCATTTTCATTTTTTTCTTCTACAAAAGTTTCTAAAAGAATAATTATATCAAAATTTTGAATAAAGTTAAAAAAACTAGGTAATAAAAGTTTACTTTTAAGACCTGTAATATTATACGAGCATATAGTTAAATTTTGAAAATTATTGTTAATTTGGCAGACGGCAGATAATTCCTAATGTGTTTGTAACCTTAATGGTTGTGAGAGTTGACTCATAGGTGGCGTGTAAAACTGTAAGGAGTTAGATGTTGATGGAACAGACGCACTAGAAGAATTATCTTCTCTCTCTCCCTCGCTGCAGTCAAAGAACTCTGTTGATCTGTCACCGAACATATGTTTGACAAAAGACAATTCGGTAGGAGATTTGACAGTCAAACCTCGTGAATACTTGTAAACAAACAAATGTTGATTGATTTGCAATTTGTCTCCTTTAACAAAAATTTTTGCGTTCGGATTAATTTGTAGGAGTTTGTTTCTGAATTCAACCAGTGTTTGTCTCTTTTTGCGATACATAAGCGATTGCTCGCGGAAAATACTGATCCCAGTGTTTTTAAGTTTATGTGACGCAGCAATAATCTGGTCTGCAATCTGTGCCGAGAGAAGTTCGATTTTGACAGTACCCCGCTGTGCGTTGTTGTTGTGTATTTCCTTAGATCGTTTAATGTGAAAATTATCACCTTCGTTTAGCTTAAGAAGCCCCTTGCAAGTCTGTATAGCGAATTGAGTTGCATTGGTTTCTGCATTTAAAGGAAGGTGAACGACAATGGATGATTCATTAGCTTTTCGTGAGATAATTTCCAACTGGCTTTCAAGAAGTTCGCATCTTTGTGACATTTCAGTGAGTTTGTGGTTAAGGTGAATGTTTACCGCCCTTAAAGAGCCAATTTCAGTGTAAAGTTGATTAAGGTCTTCCTTTGTTACAAGACTCTTCAGCTTCTCACTGAGAACATTATTAAGAGTGGTTTCTAGGATGGATTTCAAATCATCAGTAGATAAATTTCCTACACCCATTTTGAACATATTCGAAGAGTTTTGGTGTTTTTCTTTTTTATTCTTTGTGAATGCTCTGTTCGGATGCGGTTTCAGTTATATTGCACAAGAATGTACCGTATAGCAGCAAATTGATCTACTTGTGAATTTAAGCAAGATTTAACTTCGTACCTTTGTTGTAAAGTAATAATTTTCCTTTCGGTGGTATGAAATCACGTTAAAAAGTGTTAAGCAACTTGTTTATATAAAAAAATCGTTACTTATTTTACATTTAATTTAAAAGTTTGTCAGAGACCAAAAAATTTTACACTTTCACTTTTGACAATTGAAACGTCATTGCTCAGGATTGGCATGGGGCATAGTACAGTTCGCGGCTATGTTCCTTCGAGTCTCCTGGTGCTCTGTCAGGTAGAACTCTTTTGAGTCCGTATTCCACGGGGTCCCTTCCATTGGGTCCTGGGCGGGAGGGGGGCTTTTCAGCTCTATCTTGACTCGGGGCTCACTGGTTGGGATTCCGAGTGGGTCTCTTGAGAGTTCGCAACTCCTTGAGCAATAGCTGGCAGATGGTTGGAGCAGGTGAGGGGCTTCACAGGCCTCAGCCTGACTTTGGCACTGTCATCTGTTGCTCTTCCAGCTTATAATGCCATGGTGAGAGCGCCTGTTGTCCCAGATGGTAATCTGGACAATGGGGCAGGATCCATGGCATGTGGGTAAGGACTGGCAGTTGCTGGGGCGGGTGGGGGGCTTCATAGGCCTTAGCCTGACTCCGGTACTGTCAGTTGTCCTGTGAACATAGTACCTTTGTTATGGTGAATGTGCCTTTTGTCCCAGGTGAAAATCTGGACATTGGGGCAGGATCCATAACAAGGGACAAGTGTGGAGGGAGTGCCTGACATGTGTGCTTGGACTACCTGGGTGTGCATAGCGACTGCGACTGTGCGCGAACTATCCAGTTGTAACCGGTAGTAGTAGTTTTTGTGTTGTGTTCTGTTGTAGTTTTGGCCGTGCGTCGTCGTTTTTGGGAACTCGCAGCATAGATGAGTGCATGCGATGTTTGTTCGTACTCCCCATCAGGGGGTTTCTGTTGCTGGCTTGAACGGCTTGGCTTGTACATGCTTCGAGCCTGTCCGTTGAGCTGTCTGGGTGCAGGGTGATAATAAGGTTGTTCAGGTGGGGGAGGTGTGCACACTCGGTTGTGGTTTCCTCCTCGGCCTTAAGACGGGGTGTGCATACCTGAGGTTGCTAGGCCTCGAGTCTTAAGGGACTCATCTAGAAGTGACCTTAACGGTCGCGAAAGCTCCACCGGAAGCTATATTCTGGTACCACGGGAGACAGGAGCCCCTGGGCCTGGTCGTTTCTGGTGCTCATTACACTGGTCGGCCTGGTCCAGCCTGTCTGAGAGGTAGGCCCCCTTGTGGGAGTATCGTGGTGGCTGTGGTTACCCAACAATCGCGGGAACGAATGGTATCCAGGGTTTCTGCCAACATCTAGGAATCCTGGGTACAAGAGGCGTTAGATAGGTCTCGCTCCTCAGCAAGGCGCGTGAACATGCCTTAAAATGTTCACAGAATTGTACCGTAAGCTTCCCTGGGGCGGTGGTCGACGCTTTTCTTCGACTCCGATACTGTGGGTAGGCCCACCGTGGAATTAAGCAGTAACAGGCAGGCGTCCACGTAAAGCTTACTCGATAGTATCTTTCACCTGATCGTCTCCAGACTCTGCTACGTCCATCTGGTGAGCGCAGACAAAATCTGGACTCATCAGTGAAAAGAACTCAACCCCAGTCGGCCTCGGTCCAATCTCGGTAAAGTTGAGCAAATTCCATCCGACGTCGCTTGTGCTGTAACGTGAGTCTTGGTACACGAGCAGGTCTTCTTGCTCTCAGGCCACTCTCCACTAATCGCCTCCTCACCGTTTGAGTATTCACAGCCATCCCCCTAACGGTTCAAAGTCTGTGAGACAGCTCAACCGCTGTTTGGTGACGATCTCGAAGGCTTTGAAGCACCAAATATCGATCATCATTTGCAGATGTTGCTCTGGGGCGACCTGAGCCTTTCCACCGGTTGCAGGAGTTGGTTTCCCTGTACCTTTGAATGGCTCTTCTTACCGTCGTCTCCGGTTTTCCGATCATAACAGCGGCATACCGCGCACTTCGTCCATCCACAACTAAAGCCAGCGCCCTGGCGACTTCTTCTGCCGTTATTTGCATTTTTTTCACAAAAATCACTAAAAAACTGATAAAGAATCAAATTTAAATAAACTCATTACAATAAACTAATTAAAACATTTACGGGATCGCAGAAGCCAAAATTTGTATAACTCGCGTATATTATAAAAAAATGATAAAGTTGCAGCTTTCCTCAATATAATGCACTTAATGCACTAATTTGATAAGGAAAATCGAAAAAGAATATGCAAACATACACACAAATATACAGTTAAACGAAAAAAAAAATAATCTCTGCAAAAACATAGCGGTATATTATCAAAATAATAACAACACATCAAAAAGTATGACTGCGCCACTTTTTTTGTAACTCAGTGTACATTAGCAAAAATGTAAAACATTGTTTTTTTTTTTAATTTTGAATGTAATATAAAGAGTTCTGATCCAGGTAAAATTATACGTTCCAAAAATTATCTTTTTTGAATGTTATAATAATTCTTTTTTTCTCGAATTTAAAAACAATGACTATTTCATAAAAGTGTTTTGATAATTATAAAACAGTGACCAAGTTTTAACAATTTCACTATGAGTTTAGTTTTTCAAACAAAAATAAATAATAAAAGTGTGACATCACCTCAACATCACACCTAACATATCTGTTTATTTCTTCGAGGTGAGTTTGAAAACATCAACAAAAATTCCACAAACAAATTTTTTGATAGGAAAACAAATTTTATACAAATCTTCTCTCCCAAGAGTAAAATCAATTGTCACACTACATCGTTGGATACTTTCACTATTTTGGATACATAACAGCGGTATTGACCAATACCGAGGGATTCGTAAGGGGTTTGTGATTCACAACACTTTGTCGCAAGTTCATTTGGGTAAAAGATATTTTATCGTTTCAGGAACAACACCATCGTCATTCTCAATCCAGAAAATCACCTTAATGCAATACATTTGCTGCTTCATCTTCCACTTCAGCTGGTCACAGCAATAGAAGTCCAACATGATTTGAGTCAATCTGCGTAAGGATGCCGCTGGCAAAACAATCACCGACAAACACCTCATGCCACAAGCAGGGCCGTCGAGAGGAATTCCGGGCCCGGGACGGAAAAATCTCGGGCCCCCCCCATATTTACCATTTTTTTTTTAATTTCATGCCTACATATAAATGGTACGTTCTAATTTCAATTACGAATAGCATGAAATTGGTTGGAATTAACGGAAATAATAATTTTTCATTTGCAAAGTGAACCGAAAAAAAAGTGTTAATCATCAAATAAATCTCACGGGTATCGTCCAGTTTAGTTGAAATGGAAGATGGATAGAAAATAATTCTAAATGCATAGTGTAGCAAGTCTGGAAACACGATCTTGTGATGAGCATGAACGATGAAAATTCTTTGTTCTGGCAAGGACGCTAAATGAACGTTCGGCACTAGCTACGGTTATAGGTATGGAGGAACACACACGGAGAGCAACACAAATGTTGGGGAAAATCGTTTTCAAGTTCTGAGAATAAATGAGGATGATAAATAAATAATGAGCAAACTCAGTGGTGGAAGTTCTCTTTTAAAATTGGCTTCATAAATGTGTTTCAGATGAATTATTTCTTCTTTCAACTCTTGGGACACATGCGAGTTATACTTTTGGATGAACCTTGTAGCGAAGTTTTTAATCTCACGTTCGTCCATTGTTGAAAACTGTCATAAAAATAAAAATTTAGCATTCCAATTTTTCATCGTATCGAACCGACGAGAAATTCCACATATAATTGAATCAACTACGACGTAAAAGGTGTTTCTCTTGAAATTTATTTCTTCGTCTGTTTCAATTTGCTTTCCAGCTCCTCGGTTTTCTTCAAAATGTCTCTTTAATTGCCTTTTTCGGTTCGATGGGAACGATTCTGGAACATCCCCCAATCCAGTAGCAACTGCTTTGCATTCAGATAAAAATTGATCTCATCAGTTTTGAATAATGTTCAAATCGAAGATCAAGTTGTCGAGATCTTGAATTTCAACGTCAATAAGACTGTTTCTGGCTCGAAGAAGGAAATTTATTTTATTTTCAGCGTTAAGAACCTTGCACCAAATCGAAGACATAAGGACGCATTCAAATTTGTGCATATATTTTAAAACGCCATTTACATCTCTTCGAGCTTCAGCAGTTAAATTAATATCACTTAAGGCTTCTAATGATGTTCTAAGGTTTTTCAGATGGTTTCACTACCTCAATACTAGCTGACCATCTTGTATCGGAAAGTTTGTGAAGGGATCCGGGCACATTTTTCTTAAGAATTTCTCAACGTTGAGCACTGCTGCTAAACAAGTTAAAACACTTTTGAACAACACCAAAAAATGTGATTGCCGCAGTACAACATTCCGCTGAATCGACCCCACGCAAGTTAAGGCTGTGAGCTGCACATGGTGAATACACGGCAATCGGAGTTTTGTTTAAAATATGACTGTGCACCATTATACTATCCTTTCATATTGCTTCCATTGTCATAGCCTTGTGCCCAACAGTCTTCTAAAGGGATTCCGTTCTTTGCCAATGTTTCGCAGATCAAATCAGCTATTGCGGTGCCAGTTTTTTTTGTTGCAATCGACAAATTCCAAAAACCGTTCTTGGATGGTGAACACATTTTCTTCAAAGCGCATATATCGCAAAATAAATTTGTTTTGTTCCACATGACTTGAATCGGGTGTTGCATCGACAATTATAGCGAATTATTTGGCGTTTTCTCTCTCCTTCAAAATAGCTGAATTCACATGCTGGGCACACATTTCAATGAACTCATTTTGAATCTCAACGGAAAGGTATTGGACTTGGAAACGTTTGTGCTGTTGTTGTGAAATTCTTATTTTTTCCAAGTGCTCCTGACGTAAGGGGTCACAATGACTAATTAATTCCAAAATGCCCAAAACATGTTCATTATTTGGCTCTCCAATAAGACTGCTATGGCCTCGTAGTCCTAGTCCCCTTTCGCCAAGGAAGAAAATGGTGTTCAATATTCTATATACATAGAATTCCTTGCTAATTTTGTATGGCTGGTTTAATATAAACACTTTGAAGTGACTTGATATCCTTCAAATCTTCAGTAAACACTTTATTCAAAATATTAATTAATCAATATTACGGAAACCACAATTGAAAAACTCTTTCGTGGGATTTTCCGGTCCCCCGAAACCGAATCAAAAATTTCGTTCCCAGCAGAAACAAAAATAGAAGAAAAGAAACTTAATATAAACAGAAACCGAAATAAATATTTGTGTTTTGTTTTAAGTTGCCGGGCCCCTTATTTTGATTTTAAAAATTTTCAAAATAAAATAAATTTGATATTTACGTTAAATTAAGTAAGAAAAGCGAAACAATTTATTATAACTTTCTTTCAATAGTTCAGAGTTGCCCATTTTTTCATTAAATATAAACACAAATGTACGCCAATAATAGTCAGGGGCCCAGATCGGCAAGCTTGTGACTTAAATATTGGTAGATAACATGCAAACAGGGGCCCGATTGCGAAAGCATGAATGATTTTAAATTTTCGGGCCCCTACAAATAAGTGGGAATAGGTATGTTGATGATGAATTTAGAGTACCTATATTGAAAAAAAAACACTCCTCATTGCTTTCAATTTTACGGGCCCCTAGAAAATCCCGGGCCCGGGGGTTTACCCCTCCTCCCCCCCTTCTCGACGGGCCTGGCCACAAGGTGAAGGTGGATTCTTTGAGTTCGTTTAGTCGCTTCATATGTTCTTCGAAGTTGCTATGTACGTGGCTATCTCTGGGGTAATTTTTAGGTAGTAGCATTTTAGCTTACATCGTCATTTGGGTAATTTCCAATCAGGTAAAGTTGCAGGGAAATCATCGCTTGAGTTTCTCTTTTTAACTTTGTTTGTATCGCTTGCAGACTGAAAACGCTTGGCTTAAACACAAATGGTACAGAATTTAAAGAACTATCCAAAGAGACGTTATGCCATATATCCATACATTCTTTAGACGTTGAAAATTGGATATGGAACTTTTAAAACGGATACATTCCATAATCTAATAATAATAATTAAGTGCAATAGTTTTTAAGCATTTCCACATTTACTTTCATTTTGATTCCTTTTCAGGTGCTATTTCTTAAGTTAAACAAACAAAAATAATACTTTTGGTTCCAACGCTTGGTTGCGTAATATTTTTTTAATGAAAAAATGCTTATACATTTTTGATAGGAAAATACGAACGTTGGAACTCACTTGGACGTGTTCTTATAAGTTTTTTTGATTTTTACTAAAAAGTGTGAGTGCAACGTTCTTACTCCAGGATTCCAGGAAGGTATAAACCATTCCTGTAGGTACATTATTGTAGCAAGGACACGACGAAATGAATTCCAATGTTTGCATTTTTAAACATTTTTGATAGGAAAATACGAACATTGGAATTCATTTGGTCGTGTCCTTGGTACAATAATTTACCTACAGCAATGGTTGATACCTTCCTGGAATCCTTGAAGTGTGAGTAAGAACGTTGCATTCGCACTTTTTAGTAAAAATCAAAAAACTTATAAGAACACGTCCAAGTGAGTTCCAATGTTCGTATTTTCCTATCAAAAATGTTTAAAAATGCAAACATTGGAATTTATTTTGTCATTTGACAGCTAAAATCAAATCTTAAATTCTCACCACAGCAATTTAATAAAAAAACATCAGTCAAAACAAGTAAATACACCGCATCGAATTGTTGTTTGATTTCACATTTCAAAATGGACGTAATGTCAAAATTACAAATACAACAACGTAAACAAATGGGTGTTGGAGGGTAAAACGTACGCAAGATTCCGGTCTTTATATGGTGTGTCTATGATTCCTTGCATGTTTTTGAAGTTTGTCTTTCCTTTTCTTCGTATTTTTTCGCATTTGCTTCACTTCGTGTTCGTGTTTAGTAAAGCTAATACCTCAATATAAGAAACTAAAGTGAATTCAAGTGGACAAAGCGGTTGCCACTGCTGGAAAAAAGTTTGTGTTCAAATTTAAAAATAAACATGACCACTTGTAGGTAAAAATTACCAACATAATTCAAGTCCGAAACATTTGTAATGAATTCATCACATTTGGTTCAACATATTTTCCATATTATGAAGATGAGATTTATTTTTTAATTACGTAAAAATAAACTCACAAAATATCTAACAAACTTAATTAATTTAGATAATGTTGCAATTTTCTTTCCCGATAATTATTTTTATAATAAACAAAATCAAAACGAAATTAAGAATGAAATTAAAATAAACAACAAGAAAACACTTAATCAAATTCAAACACGTGAAATGCAAAATGGGTAAATTATGCCGATCTGTCAAACAACAGCGGCGAAGAGGCAAAAATTGCAACAAGCAGCAAATTAAGTGCTGCCACCACGACGAGTTCAGCAATTAACAATTAATCGACGAATCGATTGATTAAGTTGCGTGAGGATGTGATATCACGTTGATATCAAAAATATTAATTCTTACGTTTCGTAAGAAAAAGGGCGCCAGCAATTTTTTTCTCTTCTGAAATGTAAAAAAAAGGAAATTGCAAACCTTTAAAAAAGAACAAAGAAAAGAAAAACACCAATGAAACAATAAATCCGCTGTAAAATAAATAGAAGAAAACAAAATGGATATCTTTTTCTGATAAATTGTTTTATTTATGAGTGCCTGAGAAACCTTACAAGAGTAGGACAAAAACTCAGGATCTATTCGAATTATGTAAAATTATATGGACAATGGACCGTTGAGGTCTAAATTCCTTAAAATTATTATCATCATTAAAACGATTAACACGAAAGAAAATTTCTACTTATCTTTTTTTTTGTATGGTTTTCCTGTAGAATCCCCAACTAACTCCTTTTTTCCTTTCCTTTCCTTTTTCTATTTTCTTTCTTCCTTAATTTTGTTGTTATCACGACACAATTTACTTTTCTGATATTTCGCAATTTTTTTTTCTACTTCGTCAAAGTTCGAAATCACCAAAATTTTCTTTTTTTTATCTTCACACTCTCAAAGTCTTTCAAGAATTGAAGTCGAGATTCTAAGATCTGTCCTATCTCTTCTTTTTCATATCCCGCCATTTTAGCTTTCAGCCAATCTGGACTGGCGGATCTCAATTCACATAATCAACAGCCAATCGGAGATCGGCTTGTTGATATCAACTTGTGATGAGATTCTCGCGGTCCTGCTTACTCGCTTCTTCTCTCACATCTGAATGTAAGTCATCCTGAAATTCGCCGCCCGCTGGATTCACTTCCAGGTTACATCGATTTCAGGAGCTGCATTCAGCCACCCCCACTTTCTACTTCGATATCGAACAAAGACCAAGAACTTAAAATTGAGAAAAATCTTCAATTCTTTAATTTTAACTTTATAACAACCGCGCGAAAGGAAAGGAAAAGTAGTTATAATTCGGGATCGGTTGACTTAACCCCGAACTAAGTTGCACGAAACTTAACGGCCCATATGTCCATAAAATTGGTTTCACGTATTACAATCTTTTCAAAATTAATATCATCAACGTTAAAAAAGTTAACAATATAAACAAAAGGAGTAATATTATGTACAATATGAATTTAACCAAAAGAATATAAATTTACAATTTTTATTAAGCTTTATGTTGGGCCATTCTCCATTTGGAGTAACTTCTCGCGCAACTTTTCCGTACGCATCCACCAGACCGTCCATCTGGTTTGGTTTCACTTCCATGGAAACCATCCTTCTTTTGTAACCTGAAACGAAACTTGGTTCTTTTTCCTCACGAAAATGGCAGAGATAACCATGGTCAGAAGGACTATGGCCGTCCCGCTCTCTCTCATTCTCGTGTAGAAGAATGGTGACATTTGTCAAATCGAACATTGTAAATAAACATAAGTGACAAGTGGATGCAAAATGCATCGTCTTTCTTAAAATTAAAATTAAATATAAAAAGAACTTGTTGCGTTCCCACCCTTTCCTCCTTGAAAATGTGTTTGTTCATAATACAAACTATTTGCTCAACAAGTTCTCTTGTTTAACAATCACGAGATAGAAAGACTACCTTAAAAGGGACTTCCAATATTTATTCATTTTCCTATAACGACGTAAACGGCTTCAGATCTTTTATGTGCCAAGTGCCACGATTTTTGCCGTTGTCATCTACAAGAACATAAGTCCAAGGAGATAACCTTTTAGAGATTTTAAAAGGGCCCACAAGCTTTGGTGCCAATTTAGCCGAGTAGTAATTTGCAGCATCGGACAAAACAAAATTTCTTCGCCATACGAGGTCATTCGGGAGATATTGAGTATCTCTCCTCCTGAGATTGTATGTCTCGGCGGATTTCTTAACCGCTACTTTTAATTTTGCAGCTATCTCTTATTTCAACTTCCGTTCTTCAATGGTTCCTCTTTCGACTCTCCTATTCCCTTCAATACTCTCACTCCTAATACTTTCGTAATTCCCACTCATTGACATCTCTTTTCCAAAGTCCGTGTAGAACGGACTAAAACCTAGAACTTCATGTTGGGATGTGCGTGTAGCACAAACTACCTTAGCTAACTGGGAATCCCAGACTCGGTGATTCTCTGAAACATACGCTCTCAAAGTTGTCTTAATGATTTGATTAATCCTTTCGGCAGGATTAGCCTGTGGATGGTAATGCGGAGTAAATCTAATTTTCGATGAATAACCTCCACAAAGTGTCCTTAACTCCCTACTCTTTAACTGCGGACCATTGTCACAAATGACAATTTTGGGCACTCCAAATAACAGGAAAACGTGATCTTCTAATTCTTTACATACCGCCTTTGCGGTGGCTGTCCTAAGCGGAAACAATAAGGGAAATTTGGTAAGATAATCTTCTGCTGTTAGAATATACATAAATCCTCTGTTGGATCTTTTAGGACTTAGGTAAAGGCCCTACTAAATCTACGCTAATCATCTCCCAGGGAGATGATGCTCCTACTCTCTCAATCATAAGACCTTGCTTATCATCGATCGGTTACATTTCCTAACATATTTAGTGACGTCTACTCTCATTTTAGGCCAATAATATTTAGCACCTACTCTCGTGAACGTTTTTCTAACCCCCATGTGCCCCGCTAGTGGACTATCGTGACAATCTTTCAAAACTCCTATCCTATCTTTATTTCCGACTGCTAACTTCCACTCTTCGTTATTGTCGTGCACGATCACATGATTTGACTTGACAAATTTGTATAACCTGCCATTGTCTACTCTCCGATTCGGAAAATCTAACGGATTAGACTCAACAGAAGAAACCATCTTAGCCACCCAAGGGTCCTTATCCTCATCTGAAATCCCAGCTAACTCTGGAACTCCCCGAGATAACATGTGAATGATTTCAAAATCAAACAGTTGGAGCCGAACTGCCCAACGTGCAAGTCTACCTTGCGGATCTTTGAGATTGCTCAACCAAATTAAAGAATAGTGATCCGTAACGACCGTAAATCGAACTTCTTCGATATATGGCCGTAACTTCTCGACCGCCCATAAAACTGCTAGACATTCCTTTTCCGTAGTGGAATAATTTTTTTCACTTCTATTAAGTGACCTACTTAAATAACAAATTACTTTTTCCCCCTCTTCAAATGTTTGGGTGAGTACGGCCCCGATGCCGTAGTCGGATGCATCTGTCTGAACGACAAATGGAAGCTTGAAATCTGGACATGTCAAAATTGGAGCCGTGATTAAGCATTCCTTTGCATTTCGGAAACTATCTTCACATTCATGTGACCAAACGAATTTCCTACCCTTTTTCAACAAATCTTTTTAAGGCCTAACTAGTGTTGCGAAATTTGGTACGAAGCGTCTGTACTATGAAACTGTCCCTATGAAACTCCTAACTTGTTTTACATTTTTGGGTGCAGGTATTGTGATCATACTATCTACTTTTTCTGGGTCCACGTGTAACCCGTTTTTGTCGACTACATAACCTAAGAATTTAAGAGAAGGTTTACAAAAATTACATTTGTCACGGACTACTTTCAACCCCACCTTTCGTAATCTCCTAAGAACCTCACCTACATCTCTAAGTGTTTGTCAAATGTATCTGTGACGATAATGATATCATCCAGATACACGAAGACGAATGGCTCCAAGTCAGGCCCTAACACACTATCGATGAAACGCTACCATGTTGCAGGAGCATTATGTAATCCAAAAGGCATTCTTTTGAATTGAAAGAGACCCCTACCAGGTACCGTAAAGGCAGTGTACTTCCGCGATTCCAATGCCATTGGAATCTGCCAGTAAGCGGACTTAATGTCCAACGATGTTAAAAATTTGGTATTCCTAAGTTTATCTAAAATAGCGCCGAAATTATCGGCAACGGATACGCATCCCTTTCTGTAACCTGGTTAACCTTCCTAAAGTCGACACAAAACCTAAAACTATCATCTTTTTTCCTAATGAGAACAATTGGGGAAGCCCATGGACTATTTGGTTTCTCAATGACGCCCTCTTCCAACATCTCCTGAAGTGATCTATCTATGTGTTCCTGCATTGCCAGTGAAACCAGGTAATACCTTTGTTTAATAGGCTCAGACGAAGTTTTAATGACATGTTCTACCATTGTTGTTACTCCTAATCCCTCTGGCATATTCTTAAAAGCATTCTCGACTAAATGTTTAAGTTTCAATTTCTGATCCTCGCCTCGTTTCCCTTTCGAATCCTCATCTAATTCTGTGATAGACGTAGTATCTATCGAGGCCACTATCTCCTGGCTCGAAGAACTCCACATGTTTGAACGTAAATCGGGGACTATACCCGATAATGCCCAAAAATCGGCACCTAAAATCAAATCATGCGGTGGTTTGGAAATTACTAAGCATTCAATCAAAATCCACCTACTCTCTACAACAATGGGTATTTTAACTATTCCTAAAACTCCTATATTTGCACCATCTGCTAAATGAACTTCCCTTACATTTGAACTGTCTAATTGTAATCCTACGTCTTTTAAAACATGCCATGCGTCCTTACAAATAATCGTTCGCGATGCTCCAGAATCTAGTAATCCTAAAAACCTAATACCATAAATAAAAATAAATAAACTGAGTGACGTGGAGAACTAGGGCCTAGTGACTTACAACTCTCAACCATTCCTGTCTGCGAGTACTGTTGTCAGGGATGGAAGGGACCTACAGTTTATATGCCGAATCCGAACGGCAAATTTGAGAAAGCACTTTTCATGACAAGAATTACTCTTGGAGAATTTGTCAATTCCTCGCAAGAGGCAGTACCCGTGAAAAAAACTTTAGATGACATAGGCAGGGATCGAACCCAAGACCTCTGGCATGACAGTCCAACGCACTAACCATCATACCACGGGTACTACAGTAAATACCATAAATATTAACTCCTAAAAATGAACATCTATCTATACCGCTTGAATCTAACGTGAAACCTAACCTAACTTTGTAAGCTAACTGGTCGCCAGCAGGCAACCTTCCTAATTCTGACGCCGGCGCTCTTGCCCTGCTGACCCAAGAGTCCGTTGCCCGTTTCCCGACGAGCAGCGTCTACAATTTTGCCTTGTGGTCCCTACAATACCACAACCAAAACAGCGCCTAGGAGTGGAACAGAATGCAAAATGGCCGCAACTCGAGTTTCCGATACCGAGGCGATATAAGCAACATCCGGCTCCAAAGCCGACCTGTTGCGATAAGAGGGTGGAGGAACGAAAGACTCGACATTTGCCCTAATGGTTTCCAGCCTTCTGCCCAAGGCCACCAAATCATTGACTGACTTAATGTCAGCTAAACCTAGCTATGTCTGGTAAAATGGAGCGATATTCTTCATGAGAATAGCCAACTTCCTATTCTCACTCAGAGGCTCCGAAAAACGTTTGAAAGGAGTCTGCATGAGCGCAACGTACATGCCTATTGACTCTTCTTACCCTGGGTTCGACGCCTGACCTCATCCAACAAGAGATCATCATAGTTGGAGGGAAAAAACTCCAACTGCAATTCCCTAACTAACTCTTTCCATGTTGAAGCCGTGTCCCTAATCGCCCTAAACCAGAGGAGCGCCTTCCCAGTAAACAAATCCAACGCTGACCTATAAATTGCTTCTTCCGAAACACCACGAGCCTCCCTCAATTCTTCAATCCTTTCTATAAAAGAGTTCACTGATGAACCACACCGTTCACCAAGAACTGCACGTTCCACTTGTATGGTCACTCGGGATTCCGGTCACGGGGTGTATCACCCTGTAGTTGGAACCCACTAGAGCTCATTCGTTGGCCGACTGACGCAGCTTGCGCTTCCAAATCTGCTGTCGACATTGTTGATTGGTTATTATTATTATTATTATTATTATTATTATTATTATTATTATTATTATTATTATTATTATTATTATTATTATTATTATTATTATTATTATTATTATTATTATTATTATTATTATTATTATTATTATTATTATTATTATTATTATTATTATTATTATTATTATTATTATTATTATTATTATTATTATTATTATTATTATTATTATTATTATTATTATTATTATTATTATTATTATTATTATTATTATTATTATTATTATTATTATTATTATTATTATTATTATTATTATTATTATTATTATTATTATTATTATTATTATTATTATTATTATTATTATTATTATTATTATTATTATTATTATTATTATTATTATTATTATTATTATTATTATTATTACTATCGGACCCGACAGACTTCGTCCTTTCATAAAGATTGAAAGATTAATGTGGCAGTTTTTTGTTCCTACGTATTTTATAGTCGTGGCTGAAAATTCTCCTGAACAGAACCGTCACCCCGGTGAAAGGGCGTTGTGAATAAAAAATTATTAAATGAAACATATATACACTTAGTCCAAAAAGTCTCCGTACAGTAGCCTAATTTTAGTGTTTTTTTTTAAGTACTTATTTAAATGTAAAAACCAAAGTGATAACATTGAAAAAAAGTTAGTTCCCACCTTCACCTTTTTACCAAATTTAAAAAAATTGTGATTGTAATTTTCAAAAACCCGCTTTTAATATATTGGTATAGTAAATATTTTATCTCGGATCATCAGAAAGAAAGACGGAGACTATTTGGATTATGTGTATGTAAGTACAGTAATCCCCGCTTAGTTGCACCTCGCTTAATTGAACATCCCGCTTAATTGATCGAAAAAATTGGCTTCGAAAATTTCCCGTATTAGTAGCAAAGCTTTTTAGACGGTTAATTGAACCCCGCTTAGTTGAATTACTCGCTTAATTGATCTTAAAAATATTCTGCAGAAAAACTAAATACATGGACATTTTTCGTATAATTGGACGGACAAAAAAAAGATTGTGATTGGAAAAAGCAAAACGCCAAGGTGTTTTAAAAATAAGGTTGTACCTTTGCAATATTTCTCAAACAAAAAGGCATGGATGACCCAAACGTTATGGGCCCAAATTTTATATAAATTTGACGAAGAAATGATATTGCAGAACAGACAAATAATTCTTTTTGTCGACAATGCTGCCTATCATAAGAAGTTGGACGATTTAAAAAACATAAACGTGCAGTTTGTACCCACAAATACAACGTCCATCATTCAGCCCCTTGACCAAGTCATTATTCATTGTTTCAAAGCTTACTATCAGCAAAATATAATAAGGAAACAAATTACAGCCATCGAACGTTACAAGACTATCGAAGAATTTTCGAAGTCGATCACATCTTTGCAAGCAATGCACATAAGTAAACATTGTTTGTGGCTTATAACACCTTCTCTTATAAGAAATTCTTTTAGAAAGGTAATATTGGAAATATTTTACTACTAAACCTACATTTGCAAGTTCTTTTTTTAAAGGCAGGCTTCATCCAAGAAAAAGAGCAGCCGCAAAGTGATCTCGTGGTCATAGAAAAATTTCTTGAGGACAATGCAGATTTCAATGCTTATTTGGCATGTGATGACATAACATATCATGTTATATGGCGAACTAACAGACGCCGAAATTAAGTTGACACTGAAATGTTGATAGAGTAAATTTCTGGGATGAATATTTTATTTTTTAGTTGACCTACTCGTGCAATTATACGGGTTTCGCTTAATTGAACAGATATGTCAATTAAGCGGGGTTTCGCTAATTGAACCACCCGGATAATTGACCGAAAAATCTGACAAAATGGTCAGTGCAATTAAGCGGGGAACACTGTATTTAAAAGTAAATAATTGCTTTATTGTTAATCATGCGAATAATAATTATTAACAAAAATCAGTTCTATTATCATTGTAGTGCTTTGTGATATACGATGTTTTTTGTTTAATTACTTGGCGCACAGACAAACAAATCTGATGGTTTTCCAACACGGGAACAGGCAACATACAATTGACCATGTGAGAAACATGGGTTTTCTAGATTAATACCACAAACACTTAATGATTGCCTATGGGACTTGTTTATGGTCATAGCAAAAGCAAGACGCACTGGAAACTGTAGTCGTTTAAACTCAAATGGCACATCAGTCGGATTCATTGGGATGCGCGTTTTGAGAACATCTTCTCCTTTATACTTTCCTTTGAGTATAGTTGCTTCTATCACGTTGTTTAGTAATTTTTTTTATCGCTAACCATGTACCGTTGCAAAGACGCGGTTGGTTGATATTTCGCATCATTATAACTATTGATCCAACCTTTAATTGAAGATTGTGAGGTGGCAATCCCGGCAAATCCAGCGAATAGTTGACTACATCATCTTGGTTAGTAGCCGAATCAACTGATTTTAATATCCTCGATTCGCCTGTAATTTGTTCTTGAATTTTGAAATTTAATTCATTTAAGTCTATATTTTTGCAGCTAATATAGCTCGTTTGCTCAACCAATCATGGTTTCTGTAATTTTGAGAAACATCTGGAAACACCTTCTGAGTAAGTTCATCTTTTGATTGCGTTAACTGACAAAAACTTTGAGAAAAGTTAATGCCGCCAGTCAACACGTCTATAGGAAATTTGACATTACCAATGTCAATGAGTTGTTTAGATAATATTTATTTGTTTATTTGTTTATTTAAGTAACCAATCTACGAATTTACATTCAACAGATTTCAAATTAAGTATATAATACAATTCAATTTATAAATATACATATTATTACATATCTATACTAATATTATAAATGCGAATGTAAGTTTGTTTGTTACGCTTTCACGCAAAAACTACTTACCCGATCATCATGAAACTTTGCACATACACTCTTGAAGGTATTAGAAGTAACATAGGATACTTTTTATTAAAAAAAATAAAAACATTTTACGAAAAATAAGAAAATTGTTTGTAGCTAAATTTGACGATATTTTGACAAACAATTTTCTTATTTTTCGTAAAATTTTTGTATTTTTTTTTAATAAAAAGTATCCTATGTTACTTCTAATACCTTCAAGAGTGTATGTGCAAAGTAAACGTTTTTGCTTAACTTATTATTAATGTCCGTCAGAAAAGACCAAAAAATAGCAGTTGCTGTAGCTTCGTCAGGTGTTGCCGCGACGCTATTAAAGGGCGGTCGTACGGCACATTCCGTCTCACAAGAAGGCTATAGAAGCTTTAAACCGGACCCTCCAGGACTTGCGAGATAGTACAGATATAATGGGAGGCATGGTAGTTTTATTGGCTGGTTATTTCCGTCAAACCCTCCCAGTGATTCAAAGGGGGACACCAGCAGATGAAATTCAAGCGTGCATTAAATCATCAAGCTTATGGCCGACAGTTGAAAAACTCCGCCTGAAAACGAATATGAGAGTGCATCTTCATAATGACCTGGATTCAGGACTTTACGCAGAAATGTTGTTGAAAATTGGTGATGGTTGTTTAGACGTTGACGCTGAAGGGCTACATATCACTGTCAAGAGAATTTTGTAATTTAGTAGAAAGTGATGTGGATCTCATTGCTAATGTTTTTCCGGAATTGCAACAAAATTTGTGTAGTGATCAGTTTTTGTGTGCAAGAGCAATATTAGCACCAAGAAATGAAATTGTAAATAGGATCAACACCGACATTTTAAACGAGGTTCAAGGAGAAATGAAGGAATATTTGTCAATGGATACAATTATGGATACCGAACTAAGTACTTCATATCCTGTGGAGTTTTTAAATTCACTTGAACTATCGGGTGTACCGTCACATAAACTTCAATTGAAACTAAATGTACCAGTAATGCTTATGCGAAATCTAGATGCTCCTCGGCTCTGTAATGGAACAAAGCTTCGGATAACAAAATTGGGACAGAACATACTTGGTGCTACTATTTTAACAGGTGTCGATAAGGGAAATAGTGTTATAATACCTCGGATACCAATTATTCCCACTGACCTTCCATTCCAATTTAAAAGGGTTCAGTTTCCCGTCAAGCTTAGCTTTGCTGTTACTATAAACAAGGCACAAGGACAAACATTACAGGTAGCAGGAGTGCATTTAGAAAACCCATGCTTCTCTCATGGTCAACTTTATGTAGCCTCTTCACGTGTATCTAATGCCCGGAATTTACACATATTTGCACCCGACGGAAAAACTTATAACATTGTCTATAAAAATATCTTAAATTAATACTTTGTATTTTATTTTTTTAAATTGTTGAATTCAGAATTATTTATTTTTGTTACGGTGAAATATATTTTAACATTTGTTGTTGTATTTCAATAAGCATATATTAAGGTGTTGAAACTTCATTGTCTGTAGTAATTTTTAAAAATTGTTGATCTCAGCCAAGCAATAAAATTTAGTTATTATATTGACTCATTTCTATTATTATACCCTTACCCTTTATCTCTCATACTTATTTAATTTCTCCACTGCGGGCGAAGCCGCGGGTAAAAAGCTAGTTATATATAAAATTGAAAAAAAAAATTAATTAATTAAAGTGAATAATCGACTTTTAAATAAGTTTCTGGACATAGATATATCTAAATTAGAATAAAACATATTAAATAAATTACAACTTGCAGAAATCGGTTCACGTTGTCCATATAGCGTATGATGAGAATCAATTGCCAAGAGCGGTCTGGCTCTTAAGGAAGTTGATGGAGCATACAGATGCACGCAGTTAAGCAAACTCTCACAATCAATGGTTGAAGTCAAAATATCACGAATAAACATGACACTATACATTTTTCTTCTCGACTCAAGAGTCTGTATTCCAAGTAATAGGCATTTCGAATTATAAGAATGATGGAAACCTTCTACATTGTTTTCAAAAATATTTCGAAGGGCAAATCTGAGAAATTTTTTTGAACATTTTCTATTCTCTTTTTATTAAACTCAGTTGTAGAGCTCCAAACAACACAGTTATATTCAAGAACAGGACGCACAATACTGCAGTATAAAGATTTAATCGTGTAAGGGTCCTTAAACTCCAATGAGTTTCTTTTGATGAATCCAAGTAAAGAATTTGCTTTGGATACAATATGATTAATATGTAAATTAAATTTCCAGATGGGTCATTTTGCAACTCGACACGCATATTCTTCCTTAAATGAAGTACTTTGACATGTTTCCACAAATTGGAGGACTTTAGAAATGCATTGATTTCATCAACTGGCGTTGATCGTGGAATCACAGCTAGAAAAATCATTGCACCACCAAATTTGTTATTATTACTTCGTAGATCTTTTAAGGTTCTGTCTTAAGCCTCTAAAGATTTTGTATGTGCCATCGTTATCGTACATTCATCGTAAACAATCAATTTACATTGCTGCAAAACCTTTGCCATTGCAGAGTTCTTCGAAATGTTGCAGGTTGTAGTTTCATTGCTTTGCATATTTAATGGCAATTTTAGTGCTTAATGGGCTGTTCGACCACCTTCAAGCAAAGTTGCTGTGATTCCCGACGAAGCGAGTGCAATTTTATTTTGTGAGCGAATTGTTGCTAATATTCAATTTTTGCTCGATTCAAACTTGCGCGATTATTAGTTGAATGTTGCGCACGAGTGTGTGATATCTGAATTCTTTCACGTTCGATTCGGTCATCACGTTCTTGTGCAGTACGATTAGATCGGTAATTAGCTTGGTTTGTAGCATTTCGGGTTCTTCTACCTAAATCGTCTTATAGGAGGCATAGCAAATATAAATTATTTTGTCACTAAACAATAACTAACTAATCACTTTGCACGAAACACGATATAAGAAGTTGTTTCAGTCGTTTATCAGTTAACAAAAGCAAATTCAGTAGATTAGAAAATCCAAAAAAAACAACACTTGTACACCGGCAAATCGACATAAACACTTTTTTTTAATTTGACATGACTTGAAATCAAATCCTTTAAGCCGACTACGTTTTAGTTAGAAAAAATCTGTATGGGGAAAAATAAAAGGGCTGTTCTAATGGTTTTTCGGCAATTATTCGAATTTTTCTTGCCGTAAAAACCACCCTTGAACTGAAACGAACATTTTAAAAAAAGAATTGGCCAAATTGGTCCAGGCGTTGTTGAGTTATGCCCTTACCAACACATTTTGCGATTCATTTTTATATATACGAAGATTATTATTATTAGTATTTTTAGGAGGTTCCATCCCCTCCTCTACCTCGGACAATTTAGCCATCAAGAGTAAAATTTCCCCCCTTAAGTCAGCTACCTCGTAAACCTCATCCGACGATTTGGCCTTAGACCTAGAAATCCTACCCAACGACCACTCGATTTTTGTCAACACTTTCTGATGATCCGACGACTTCGGATTTTTTACTTATTCGGAAGCAAATCCCTAATTTCCAAAATTTTCTCCCTAACCGCTTTTGAATCCTCTTCAAATGAACATGGATAGTGAGGACTATCCGAAGAAATTGAGCCAGTCCGTTCGAACATGCGACTAGCCCTGAGAGTCAACCTCACCTCATCCACCTTAGACCCTTCCTTCAGTCTCCGCGCTCGTAACTCATAAACAAGTTCCTGTTTAGAAAGCCTATTTATATCCATCCTGACCAAAGAAAAGTATTCCCAAAAGAAAAAGTAGCTATTCTACAAAAACAAATTTTATTTAAAACCGTTGGTAACAGGAAAAAAGAATTAAAACAACGACGACTATTAGCATCAAAAAAAAAATTAAAACGATCGATGTTTAAAAAAAAGAAAGAAAAACTTAAGGAAAATCTCAACCCCAACTTAAACCAATAAAAAAAAAATTAGCAATAGAGAAAAAAATATGGTAACACCACTAAAGTAGATTCAAATAAATTTTGAGATAACCAACAAAAAACAATATGGTAACACCAGAAAAAAATAATAATATTCAAATTAATTTTTAAGCAGTCAAAAAAAAGAATTACTATGGTCACACCAATAATAAAAATCACCTAGGAAAACTAAAAAAAATCAATATGTTAACACAAGGAGCAAAACAAATATTAATATTCAAGTAAACTTTAAGGAAACCTAAAAAGAATTAATATGGTCACCCCAACAAAGTAGATTTAAAAAAAATTTAAAATAACCAAAAAAAAAACAATATGGTAAAACCCAAAAAAAAAATATATTAAAATTAATGTTAAGCAATCAAAAAAAGTGGATATGGTAACATCAATAAGGTAGTTTCCAATAAATTTTAAGATGATCGAAAAAGCAATATGGTAACCCCAATAAATATATATTAAAATTAATGTTAAGAAATCAAAAATAAATTGATATGGTAATACCAATAAGATATTCTTATCTACGAATAATACTCAATTAAATACAATACAGCACGAAAAAAGAACCGTCAATAAAAAAAAAACTTGAAATTATTACCGCCAAAATTATGAGAATTGAATATATGTATTATGTATATATGTATATATAGATATATCGAAGTGATCAAAAGGTCACCTTCAAAATCAAACCCCAAATCTCCACTATCACTCAGTCAATATAACTATATATGTGTATACATATGTATATGTCTATATGTATGATTAATCAAATTAATTTTCCAAATTTTATCAAAGAAAATAAAAATAAATGAAAAAAAACCCTCACTCAATTCAATACCGAAAACCTTTAACATGCCAACCAAATGGGGTTAATTTTTGAGAATTCCCACCGCTGTTTCAATTCTCCGTCACACAAGTTATTCTTTGATTAATCCTCACAGATATCCTGTAAAAAGCAAAAAGAATTTAAAGCACCAATTTCAAAGTAAAACAAAAGAACAAAGAAGTCACAAACTTAGCTAAAGAAAAAACCAGACACCAAGGCACAGCACACGATTCCCAAAACAACAAGTTAATTTTTCTTTCACAGGCCCCACGTTGGGCGCCAATTTGTTGCAATTTTCTTTCCGATAATTATTTTTATTATAAACAAAATCAAAACGAAATTAAGAATGCTATTAAAATAAACAACAAGAAAACACTTAATCAAATTCAATCACGCGAAATGCAAAATGGGTAAATTATGCCGATCTATCAAACAACAGCTGCGAAGAGGCAAAAATTGCAACAAGCAGCAAATTAAGTGCTGCCACCACGACGAGCTCAGTGAGGGGTGGGTTCAGCAATTAACAATTAATCGACGAATCAATTGATTGAGTTGCGTGTGGATGTGATATCACTTTGATATCAAAAATATTGCTTTAATTAGAAATTGCCACAGGGGCGTTCTTACGTTTCGTAAGAAAAATGGCGCCAGCAATTTTTTCTATTCTGAAATGTAAAAAAAGGAAATTGCAAACGTTTAAAAAAGAACAAAGAAAAGAAAAATACCAATGAAACAATAAATCCGCTGTAAAATAATATACAAGAACACAAAATGGATATCTTTTTCTGATAAATTGTTTTATTTATGAGTGCCTGAGAACCTTACAAGAGTAGGACAAAAACTCAGGATCTTTTTGAATTATGTAAAATTATATGGACAATGGACCGTTAAGGTCTAAATTCCCACGAATAAAATTTTGGGATTGAAACAAAGAATTAAAACGATTAACACGAAAGAAAATTTCTACTTATCTTGTTTTTTGTATGGTTTTCCTGTAGAATCTCCAACTAACTCCTTTTTTCCTTTCCTTTCCTTTTTCTATTTTTTTTCTGCCTTAATTTTTTTTTGTTATCACGACACAATTCACTTTTCTGATATTTCTCAATTTTTTTTTCTACTTGGTCAAAGTTCGAAATCACCAAAATTTTCACACTCTCAAAGTCTTTCAAGAATTGAAGTCCAGATCCTAAGAGAAAAAGCTTTAATTTAACTTCAACTTAACTTTTAACTTTATAACAACCGCGCGAAAGGAAAGGAAAAATAGTTATAATTCGGGATCGGTTGACTTAGCCCCGAACTAAGTTGCCCGAAACTTAACCGCCCATATGTCCATAAAATTTGTTTCACGTATTACAATCTTTTCAAAATTAATATAATCAACGTTAAAAAAGTTAACAATATAAACAAAAGGAGTAAAATTATGTACAATATGAATTTAACCAAAAGAATATAAATTTACAATTTTTATTAAGCTTTATGTTGGGCCATTCTCCATTTGGAGTAACTTCTCGCGCAACTTTTCCGTACGCATCCACCAGACCGTCCATCTGGTTTGGTTTCACTTCCATGGAAACCATCCTTCTTTTGTAACCTGAAACGAAACATGCAGCCCTATTCTGCTATTCATCGGGGGGAATTTTTTTTGAATTTTCACTATTCACTATTCTGCTATTCATTCGAAGCTTTGTATCAAAAACACTCCATTACCAAGACCGGAATCTTTCGAACGTGTCACTCTTCAAAACCCGTTTGTTTACATTGTTGTATTTGTAATTTTGACAATTAGTCCATGAATAGATGTGAGCACAAACAAAAAAAAGATGCCGTGGGCTAGCGGCACTTTGCAAAGCAAAAACAAAATGGGGAGGTTAATAAGTTTTTTTTCAGGTTTTACTTTTTTCAATGAAAAAGTCAGTTTTAAGCTTTAATTTTGCACTCATTTTGTTGATAGCGAACCAATGTACATTTTTGTCTTGAAAAAAGCATGTTCAACATCAGTTTATTATAATTAATTCGCTAATTTAGCGTAATCACTACGAAATTCTTTAAATTTCATAAGTAACCTTGAATTATTGTATCAAAGATGCGTTCGAAGAACCATCAAGTTAAGGGTGCGAGCGCAATTTTTTTATTGAATTCTAATAAATTTTCGTTAATGAACAGCCCAAATATTTTGTTTGCAAGTAATTAAAATCTGTATAAATTTAACCAATTCAAGTATATTTATAGTTTGTTTTTAATGATTTAAGCTTGCAAATATTTTTCAATTCCATTTTGATTAATAAATATTAAATTTAAAAAAAGAGTTATAATCGAAAAATACCTTATCCCTAACATTCTTAATTGATGGAATCATACATGTATTTGCTATCAAAAAAAACTATGCATCAAAGGAACACCAATGTTTTAAAAAAATAATCAGAACGATTATATCGAACCTGTTGAATAAATGCAGAGCAAAAAAAAATTTTGACATAATGTATGTATATCACAAAATGAAAACGTCTTAAAATCGTTCTGAATTCATGCACAACTCATTCAATAGATCATGTAATCGACAAGAATGTTTATTGTTGACGTACAGAAGTTTTTTTAAGTGAATTCTAACAGTTTAACGCAAAATATAATTTTCATTCATTCGTTAAAAATGTTAAGTTACCAGAGTTCATGTTTACTTATTATTGTTTGAAGGGTATGTTTAGTAAAAGTGCTGCTAATAATGAAAAAAATTAATGAGTTTTACGTACATGTTTTTGTTTTTCTTAATATAGTAAATATTTCCATAGATTACATTTCATAAATGCAGAACATATAAGAAAACATACATAAACAATAGTTTTCAGGGAATGCAGAGATTAGTGTAGAAAAATATTTTTGAGAAAGCCAATAATATTGTAGGTATGTTCAATGTTCATTAAAGAAATTTTAGCTTCGGCTAACCTTCATCAACTTTTTAGAAAAAAAATTAGCATTAATAGCAGCCAATTATTTCATAGCATATTTAATTTTTCAGATTGTTAAATGTCTAGAAATGTTCATATGCTACAAAATTCGTAATTTTTTGCGTAAACATACATAGAAGATAATAACATTATTTAGTCAAGAAGTATGGATTTTGGCGCGTTCGCCGAATTTTTTTTGTATTGGGTGTTCTGTTTCGCCATACTGAAATAAAAAAAGTTACTTAAATCTATTTATTGCACTCATTTAATTGGTATTGTTTGTAACCATATTGCCTATTTTTATTCCTTAAAGATGCTTTATACAAAGCAACTTATTTTTAAGACATGGTTCCCTCAAATTTGTATTCCAAAATCTACCTACAAACAAAATTCTAACTGTAACATAGTCCCTCAAAAAGAAATTTTCAGGAATATTTCTGCAACAAATAAAAATAAAATTTGGTCTTGCAATTATCGAAAGATGAAAATACTAATCTAATTGAGGAATCTGAACTAGCTAAAGTTGGCAATGGAACTTCACAAATATGCTTCTCGTACAAAAAAAAAACAAGGAGACACCCGTCTATTGTTTCCACCTGAACTTCTAACGTCGCCAAAAAAATGCTCTAATCAAACTACACCTGAAAAAATTGTCTCCTTTGTTGTTTTACAAAGTATTGAGTTACACTTTTGTCCATTTCCAATTGTACTTAACCAGTTGCAGCGCATATTGCGTTCGCAAATAATTTAAGTAAACAAAATACAGCACTAATAAATCATTAAATTTGTATTTGGTCAATTTTATTTTATTTAATATACATTAACAACATTTATTTGGATTGAAATTAAAAAGCTATACAAATCTTCCAATTTAAGGCCATGTCAGCACTTCAGATTTTGTTGGTTAGGATTGTTTAGTTTTTGAACGAGGCCATAAAATTTCAAAATGAAGCATTTAGATGGGGCTGATTACTATAATGAAGCATTTTGATGGGCCTGAGGACTAAATGTGAGAATGTGTTTGGTTTTTTGCATCGTTTCACGCACACTTTCTCACATTTAGTCCTCAGTAGCTTGTATAGGCAAACCGAAATGTCAGTCTGAGATTCACGAATGAACGAATATTCGCATATTTTGACATTTCTTTCACATGAGAGTTTTTAATTCGTCGCGAATGAAGTTTGGCTTTTAGGTTATGTAGCACGCGAACAATTTATTCGTTGCAGTGTGGATGGTATGTGGAACGCGATCAATTTTTTCGTTGCAGTGTGGATGGTATGTGGGACGCGAATAAAGTTTGACAGTTCGTATCAACTAGAATTTTGTTCGCGACGAATAAATTTGTTTTCTTAAATTTATTAATATAATGATATTGAAAAGTAAAAGTATGCATCATAAATCAAATAGAAACTACATATATTGCTATCGTTTTGTTAAGATTTTGTGTTCAAATATGTCTTTAAACGTATATAAAATCACATTTTGTAATTCATTCGTCGTTCGTTGGTCGCGCTCATGTGAATGCTACTTTACCTTGGATTTTTTGTGCCTCTGTCTACCTATCAATGTAAAGGAGTTATGCATAAACATTAAACATATCGTTATAGCTATGAATTGTATGCTTTTAGCAGTAGGTATTTTGCTTGAAGAAAATTATATTCATTTGATTTTAAATTTTCAGTTTTTCAGAAATTTGAAAATTTAAATGCAACGTTTTCAAATTTCATTCTCTGTAGGATTCATTGTTGCCATATTTTGAAAATGGGGTATAGAAGTATATGTATAGGTATACATTTTTTAATATTTATATTTCTACAATGTAGGTATATGTAGGTAAAGGGGGGGTATGTAAGTAGTATCTAAGGAGATTGGCATGTAGTGCTAGGCGGTGGAATAACTTTTTTTAAATACTGGTTCTAAAAAATGAAGCCAAAAATAATAAAATAAATAAATAAAACTATGTCCGTACGTTCGCGACGTTTTTTTCGTCGTCCATCGCTCAAGAACCAGAAGAGATATCGACTTCAAATAAATTTTGTTATGTAGATAATAAGGCAGAAAGATGCAGAAAGGACTCTAAAGAAAATTGCGTAGGTGGTTTTTTTACCATAGCAATTTAAAAAAAAGGTGAAAATGTTGGTTAAGCCTCAATATCTCACGAACCATTGACGCTAGAGACTTGAATTAAATTTTATATTATATGTTGACATGTGATACAAAACAAGTATATTTTTGAAAAAAAAATCCAATTAACGGTTTTTGATGTGAAACATCTATAACATCACTTGTAATGTAAACCGAATTGTTGGCTTGGCGACGCTTGCCGTGGCGACGCGACGCGACGGGTCGGTATACTAAGGTATGCATATATATATTTTATGTGTAGTAGAGTTCCATGGTTTGTATTATGTATACAAAGCTACGATGCAATTTTTGTCGTGCAGATCTTTGTGAAGAAGAAGAATATAGGGGTAGTTATACGTTTGGTTATAGTTATGTATGTATATTTTGGCGAGTGGGTATTTTGCTTTTATTTGGCATTAAGTTTTTCTTCGATATTTGAACATTAGATTTGTTTGAGCTTTAAAGATTTTTTTTTGTAGATAGATATCAATTGGTAGGTGATTTTTTTTCAGGATGTTGGTTTGATTTTAAATTCAAATTTTATATATAAAAGGTATTGGCAGGTAGGCAGGTATTTCATAAAATTTCATAGGGAATTCCTACTAGTATCCGGACAGTGGTAATATCCATTATCCATACACTTAGCACTTTGTTTGAGATTAGTAGATATGTAAGTAGGTACAATATTTATAAATAGGTACCTACATATTATGTATAAAATAAAAACAAAAATGCACTCTTAATGTTGGTTCAGATAATTTGAATAATTTGATAATTAAAATTTGTGTCTTTTATTTATGTTCCAATCCTCCTTTTGTTTTATCATTAAAAAAAAATAGTTTATATTTAGGTTGGTAGGTAGGTATATGTTGTTTGCCTTTAATACAATTTTGTCAGCTCTTCTATTTTAAGATGTGTGATTTTTAGGAAAATCCAATTAAAAGTTTTTGATGTCAAACATCTATAGGCTCACTTGTAAACCGAATTATACTAAGTATACTAAGGTATACATATATGTATGTACACAGAACGAAAAAAGTCATCCTATTGACTATTTGACTATATGACAACTGCGGTAGTCAATAGGACAACTGCGGTAGTCAATATAAAAATTCTTGATAGTCAATTTTGGTAGTCAATATGACAACCGCGGTAGTCAATATGACAACCACGGTAGTCAATATGACAACTGCGGTAGTCAATAGGACAACTGAGTCAATATGACAATTTTTGTTGAAAACTGGGTAGTCAATATAACAATCCTCGATAGTCAATTTCGGTAGTCAATATGACAACCAAATTGTCATATTGACTACCGAAGTTGTTCTATTGACTACTTCTGTTGTCATATTGACTACCCAAAATTGACAATCGAAAATTGTTCTATTGACTATCCAGTAGTCAATTTCAAAAAATTAGGTTGTCATATTGACTATTTTGGTAAATTTCAGGTTGACTATCGACGATTGTTAATATGACAACTTTTTTTTTCTGTGTACATAGATATATATTTTATATGTAGTAGAGTATACGGTGTTTCACATCTGCCAGGCGTCCCATGACGGCTCACTTTTTTTATAAATAAAAAAAAAACTGAAAAAAAAATTGTCACTTTGAAAATTTTACGACTAAAATATAATTTCATCTCCAAAACAATTTTGTGCAACGAAGAATAATGTTTTTGACATCTGATAAAATTTTGAGAAAAATATAATTGACAGTTTTTTTTATAAAAAATAAAAACCTAAAAAAAAAACATTACTCAAAGTTGGTAAACATTGAATTTCGACTTAAATACCTTTTCAAAAACTTGAGATTAAGGCTTCAAACTTATTTTATCTTATGAGAAATATTGCTTCAACATTCTAAAAAAAATGTTGGGAAAAATCAAATTGACAGTTATTTTACAAAAAATAAAAACCTAACAAAAAAACAACACTAAAACTTGGTAAAAATTTACTTACGACTCAAATAGCTTTTCAAAAATTAAAAATATTGCCTTCAAACTCTTTTTATTTCACAGAAAATATTGTTTTCGATATTCATTAATTTTTTTATAAAAATCCATCAGTTCGTTTTTTCAGAAAAAATTAAATCAACAAAAAGTAGTACGCAAGTTTTTTTAAGAATTGATGTTCGGTTCTCGATATACCTCAAATTAATTTCATTCATCAAAAAACGCTACAATTTGCATTCGAAAGAATTAGGACAGGGCTGCCACTTTTGAACGTAAATATAATAGAATAATTTACTAGTAATTTAAGATGTGTTTTTCATTTCACCTTATAAATGCGTACCTACCAATAGGTATACGATAATGCATTTACGTGAACTAAAATTTTATTGTAATGTTTCCGTCAACCACAGTAGATTTTAAATTTTAACGTATGAAATTTAAAACCATTTTCAAGGGAATTCAGATTGTTCAAAAATGTTTTACATTACATAAAACATGTTTCACAATTAAAATTTCTAGTTTTTTTAAGTGAACAAACACTGAAATGTAATTTTAATCTTCACCTGAATTTAATTCTAAATTAACCTGAGCAATGTTAACCCCTTCATATGGACATATAAATGCATTTTAAAAATAAAATAAATTAATACTGTAAATGTTGGGAAAAATCAAATTGACAGTTATTTTACAAAAAATAAAAACCTAACAAAAAAACAACACTAAAACTTGGTAAAAATTTACTTACGACTCAAATAGCTTTTCAAAAATTAAAAATATTGCCTTCAAACTCTTTTTATTTCACAGAAAATATTGTTTTCGATATTCATTAATTTTTTTATAAAAATCCATCAGTTCGTTTTTTCAGAAAAAATTAAATCAACAAAAAGTAGTACGCAAGTTTTTTTAAGAATTGATGTTCGGTTCTCGATATACCTCAAATTAATTTCATTCATCAAAAAACGCTACAATTTGCATTCGAAAGAATTAGGACAGGGCTGCCACTTTTGAACGTAAATATAATAGAATAATTTACTAGTAATTTAAGATGTGTTTTTCATTTCACCTTATAAATGCGTACCTACCAATAGGTATACGATAATGCATTTACGTGAACTAAAATTTTATTGTAATGTTTCCGTCAACCACAGTAGATTTTAAATTTTAACGTATGAAATTTAAAACCATTTTCAAGGGAATTCAGATTGTTCAAAAATGTTTTACATTACATAAAACATGTTTCACAATTAAAATTTCTAGTTTTTTTAAGTGAACAAACACTGAAATGTAATTTTAATCTTCACCTGAATTTAATTCTAAATTAACCTGAGCAATGTTAACCCCTTCATATGGACATATAAATGCATTTTAAAAATAAAATAAATTAATACTGTAATTTGTACCTACATGATTGCGTATTTACTATGCTTAAGAAATAGAAAACATTAATCTACATTTGTTCGTTATATTTCTAAAAATATCCAACATTGTAAAGGTGATATAATATCTATCTACCTATATTTATCCTTATAAAAAATAAACAATAAATATCTGACCATTATGAGCATTATATTAATTTTCTTATTCATTTCATTCATTGAATTTCTAATTGAATTTCTCATTCATTCTAATTTATACTTGAAAAAAGGAGTACCTACTTAAAGCTTCAAATTGGGAACCGGAAACAATTTGTACTTATTCAATCCTTTTTTGCCTTGTTGATATTTTTCAATATTCCTCAATACCTACCAAGCAAAAAAAAAACGCATTATACATATTTGTATAGAATATGCATTGAAAAATAATAACAAAAATGCCTTTCCCTCCAACTATCGCTAAATTTGTATACATTCTTCTCTAACTTCTATTCTTCGATTATCTGGAAAATTATTCTTCTATTCTTCGAGCATCTGGAAAATTATTATTACTTAATATTGCAATTCTCGCTCATTCTCCCCTCACCGCAATACATTCCACACGTCAAACATGTGGAACGAACTGTTTGGGAAGTCGGTAAGAAGTTGTATTACCGACGTTTCCTCTTCATGATAGTACTATTCAATTTTATATACAAAGATTCGAAGTGAATTTGTGTATGTCGGCTACGTCGGTAATACTGCGCGGTATTCTTCTATTCACCATGATGATGATGATGATGATGATGATGATGATGATGATGATGATGATGATGATGATGATGATGATGATGATGATGATGATGATGATGATGATGATGATGATGATGATGATGATGATGATGATGATGATGATGATGATGATGATGATGATGATGATGATGATGATGATGATGATGATGATGATGATGATGATGATGATGATGATGATGATGATGATGATGATGATGATGATGATGATGATGATGATGATGATGATGATGATGATGATGATGATGATGATGATGATGATGATGATGATGATGATGATGATGATGATGATGATGATGATGATGATGATGATGATGATGATGATGATGATGATGATGATGATGATGATGATGATGATGATGATGATGATGATGATGATGATGATGATGATGATGATGATGATGATGATGATGATGATGATGATGATGATGATGATGATGATGATGATGATGATGATGATGATGATGATGATGATGATGATGATGATGATGATGATGATGATGATGATGATGATGATGATGATGATGATGATGATGATGATGATGATGATGATGATGATGATGATGATGATGATGATGATGATGATGATGATGATGATGATGATGATGATGATGATGATGATGATGATGATGATGATGATGATGATGATGATGATGATGATGATGATGATGATGATGATGATGATGATGATGATGATGATGATGATGATGATGATGATGATGATGATGATGATGATGATGATGATGATGATGATGATGATGATGATGATGATGATGATGATGATGATGATGATGATGATGATGATGATGATGATGATGATGATGATGATGATGATGATGATGATGATGATGATGATGATGATGATGATGATGATGATGATGATGATGATGATGATGATGATGATGATGATGATGATGATGATGATGATGATGATGATGATGATGATGATGATGATGATGATGATGATGATGATGATGATGATGATGATGATGATGATGATGATGATGATGATGATGATGATGATGATGATGATGATGATGATGATGATGATGATGATGATGATGATGATGATGATGATGATGATGATGATGATGATGATGATGATGATGATGATGATGATGATGATGATGATGATGATGATGATGATGATGATGATGATGATGATGATGATGATGATGATGATGATGATGATGATGATGATGATGATGATGATGATGATGATGATGATGATGATGATGATGATGATGATGATGATGATGATGATGATGATGATGATGATGATGATGATGATGATGATGATGATGATGATGATGATGATGATGATGATGATGATGATGATGATGATGATGATGATGATGATGATGATGATGATGATGATGATGATGATGATGATGATGATGATGATGATGATGATGATGATGATGATGATGATGATGATGATGATGATGATGATGATGATGATGATGATGATGATGATGATGATGATGATGATGATGATGATGATGATGATGATGATGATGATGATGATGATGATGATGATGATGATGATGATGATGATGATGATGATGATGATGATGATGATGATGATGATGATGATGATGATGATGATGATGATGATGATGATGATGATGATGATGATGATGATGATGATGATGATGATGATGATGATGATGATGATGATGATGATGATGATGATGATGATGATGATGATGATGATGATGATGATGATGATGATGATGATGATGATGATGATGATGATGATGATGATGATGATGATGATGATGATGATGATGATGATGATGATGATGATGATGATGATGATGATGATGATGATGATGATGATGATGATGATGATGATGATGATGATGATGATGATGATGATGATGATGATGATGATGATGATGATGATGATGATGATGATGATGATGATGATGATGATGATGATGATGATGATGATGATGATGATGATGATGATGATGATGATGATGATGATGATGATGATGATGATGATGATGATGATGATGATGATGATGATGATGATGATGATGATGATGATGATGATGATGATGATGATGATGATGATGATGATGATGATGATGATGATGATGATGATGATGATGATGATGATGATGATGATGATGATGATGATGATGATGATGATGATGATGATGATGATGATGATGATGATGATGATGATGATGATGATGATGATGATGATGATGATGATGATGATGATGATGATGATGATGATGATGATGATGATGATGATGATGATGATGATGATGATGATGATGATGATGATGATGATGATGATGATGATGATGATGATGATGATGATGATGATGATGATGATGATGATGATGATGATGATGATGATGATGATGATGATGATGATGATGATGATGATGATGATGATGATGATGATGATGATGATGATGATGATGATGATGATGATGATGATGATGATGATGATGATGATGATGATGATGATGATGATGATGATGATGATGATGATGATGATGATGATGATGATGATGATGATGATGATGATGATGATGATGATGATGATGATGATGATGATGATGATGATGATGATGATGATGATGATGATGATGATGATGATGATGATGATGATGATGATGATGATGATGATGATGATGATGATGATGATGATGATGATGATGATGATGATGATGATGATGATGATGATGATG